>WEKX01023808.1:130492-167523 GCA_013390025.1 Pitta sordida
TCCTGCCTTTTCACAACTTCCAATAAAAAAAAAAAAACCGTGATGTTGCTTAAATTCTTCATTTTACAAAAATCTGTAAAGTATATTTTTTAATTGAGAAAGAAGATGTCCAAAGAAGGGCAATGGGGCTGGTAAAGGGACTGAAGCACAAGTCCTGTAAGAAGCAGCTGAGGGAGCTGGAGTTGTTTAGCCTGGAGGGGAGGAGGATCAAGGGAGACCTTACCACTCCCTACAACTTCCTGAAAAGGAGCAACCAGAAGTTGGACAAGAGGGCACAGTCTGAAGCTGCACCAGGGCAGGTTTAGGTTTGAGATTAGGAGGAAGTTCTTTACAGAGAGAGTGATCGGGCATTGGAATGGGCTGCCCAGGGAGNCACATAAAATCCAGGATGTTTCAGAACTACAAGAGATGGCCCAGTTTCCTATAAAATCTACAGCTATTACACACAAGATTTAACTCCATCCAGGGGGAAGTATATAACCTATTGCTTTCCAAGCAGCCTGGAAGGATCTCCTGAGGTCTGACTCCATAGAGCTATGACCTTCCAAGATCCCTCAAGACCTCCTCCAGGAAATTCAACTGAACCTCCAGCCACATTCCTTGGAACATTTTGGCTGTCAGACTGCTGAAAGTGTCAGAAGTAGCTTTCACCAGTAGTGCTTTCCTTTGCAGCAAGTTACCTAAATGTCTTAATCCTCACAGCAACTATTACAGAACTCACAGACCATTTGTTTTCAAAAGATAATTTACTCTTTTCACTTACAAAAAAACCTCATGTCATTTCAGACAGTCTAGCACCAGTAAAACTGCTTCACAATTTATATGTGCCTGTTCTCCTCTTTTCACTTTTCTCAGCTTTCATTTTGCACTATCTTCTCTTGTTCATCTCTGTTACTCTTAATTGCTTTTTTGTCTCGTTTCTGCATGTCTTCTCCCTAGCTTTGCATTTGAAATTAAAAGCAAAAAAGTTTGTAGGCTGGGTTTTTTGATTCAACAGGACTTAGAGCCCCATGGCTTTAGAGCTGAAACAAGGCCAAACCATCTCTGGCATGAATTAGATTCCGCATTTTTAGCTGTACTGTAGGAGTTCATCCAAAGTCCTTAGACGAGGTTTTACACATGATCTGTCTGGCAGCCCTCAGGCTGCAAGGTGGCTCTGCCTTGTCTCTGTTCTCTGACATTGAAGAAGGCCAGAAAAAGTGGTTAGTGCACCATGTGAAGTCCAAGGATTAATGCCACCTCCTGCTTACTGGAAACCAGACATGAGGGCAGAGGTATTAGGATGGGGTGTTAAAGGCAAGATGAATACTGCAACCCCTCAAACATTTTTGGTGTGCCAGCTACTTAGAGCTAAGTCCTGTGAGATGTTGAGACATTCTAATCCTGTATTTTGGTGCTTCCAAACAGGCTGAACCCATGGCAAGTCATGCATTCCTGCTGCTTCTGTTACACTGCTTCTGGGGCTGGTGCAAAGCCAATTCAGCTCCATCAGCTGGCAGAGGCCTGAGTGTGATGGGTGCATTCTGTAAACTCAGTGAGTTGAACCTACTCATGAGTCAGATGAGAGCCATCACTGGCCTGAGCAACGGGCCAGAGCTGTCTGAGCCTGGGAGTGGGATATGGGAAGGGAAGGGAGCAGCTTCCTTTCTGGCAGTGAGCTGCTCCATCAGTGCTACCGTGTTGCAGAAGCCCATTGTTATCCCTGTGAGGCCACATCACTGTGCTCGCTGGTGCTGCCACTAAAGGTGTGAGTGAGTCCAAAAGCTGGCATCCATTGAACCCTGAATAGGGAAGCATGACTGTGGCAAATGGAGGGAGGTGTTTGAACATGCCAGCTGCCATGTTTCCCAGAAGCCCAGGGTGTCTATGACTGCAGTGTGTGACCGCAACACAACAGTTTTCCCACTCTGTCAGGCTTTGTTACTAGTAGTCAGTGCAGATGTGAGTTCCCATGACTGCTGCTTTGCAGCATCAGCAAGGAATCCCACTGCAACTAGAAGTCCTGAGTGACTTGGCTAAGATGTGTTTTTTGTAACAGATGACTACTTCAAGGACAAAATCCTACAGCGGTTTTCCCCTGCTGTGCAAAATAACCTATCTTGCTCAAGGTTAACAGCAATCAGGTCATCTTCGCCAAACACAGCATTAGTTCTGGTGTGGATCAGCAGGCCTGTAAAGCAAGGAAGTACTTCTTCAGAAAGCGTCCTGCCTTTTCACAACTTCCAATAAAAAAAAAAAAAACCGTGATGTTGCTTAAATTCTTCATTTTACAAAAATCTGTAAAGTATATTTTTTAATTGAGAAAGAAGATGTCCAAAGAAGGGCAATGGGGCTGGTAAAGGGACTGAAGCACAAGTCCTGTAAGAAGCAGCTGAGGGAGCTGGAGTTGTTTAGCCTGGAGGGGAGGAGGATCAAGGGAGACCTTACCACTCCCTACAACTTCCTGAAAAGGAGCAACCAGAAGTTGGACAAGAGGGCACAGTCTGAAGCTGCACCAGGGCAGGTTTAGGTTTGAGATTAGGAGGAAGTTCTTTACAGAGAGAGTGATCGGGCATTGGAATGGGCTGCCCAGGGAGGTGGTGGAGTCATCGTTCCTGGAGGTATTTAAGAAGAGACTGGATGTGGGACTTAGTGCCATGGTCTAGTTGACAAGGTGGTGTTTGGTCAAAGGTTGGACTGGATTATCTCAGGGGTCTTTTCCAACCTAGTTAATTCTGTAAAAATTTATTCAAATACTGATAGGAAAACTGGGTTACCCAAAGCCAGACTGTGGTAAACAAGAAAAGATGGGTTATGTGGGTAATGATTTAGTGCAAAGTATTCTGTAGACACTATGGGGAAATTATCAAAACTTGGGAATCAGCAAAGAGAATATTGTGACTCCTTTAAAAAGTAACAACCCTGAAAGTCTGAAATTTTCCTACATCGGCAGTGATGTGTTCTGATCAACCTAAATCCTGCACTGTGAAGGACCTGCCACCGCATCTCACTGTCCGTTGTCTTGTATGAGTCACATTTCTGTTACTGTAGAACTACTTCAACTGCAATTCCTCTTCCACAGGATAGTCAAGTCAAGTATTCATGTCCTCCAGCAGATGCTTCCACAAATATGTGTTTCCCCCAACAAATGCTTCCTACTATCCCTGGATATTGAGTCCTGCCAAATAAGGGGTGTACTTAAAGTGGCAGAAAACATACCATACGTAAAATGATACTGGTGTCACATCTACCTCCCCGTCCTTCATTCAGCATTGAATCATCTCCCTTATGGAAAAGATTAGGCTGTATCTTACACCATGTTCTGCCTTGTTTTTAGCAGGACATAGATAAATACTTGCTTTTCTTTGTGTTGCAGTGCCATGTTGGACAAAAGCCTCTGCGAAGCAGCTGTGGCTGATCTTTATTTAGCGAGGATGCAGAGGGTGACAGATCACCAGGTGATGTTGGTACGTATTTTATAGTAGCGACTCGATGATGCACTTGGTCTTTTCCAACCTTGTTAATTCTGTGATTCTGTGAAAAGCCTCCTATAGTGCCTTCCTATCTGAGAAAATTTAACAGCTTTTCATTTGCTCATTCAAATAACATCAAATCCAACACTGTGACGTATGTAGAAATTATGTATCTCTGTAGGGAGCCTCAGAAAAGAGGGGACATTGATTTCCCAGGACCTGCTGCAAGATTGCAAAACTTTCAGAAAATTTTGTCTGGTTTAAAGGTTTATATTTACAAGAATTGCCTTACTGGGATCTGTATGACTCTCTTGTCCACTCAAAGCCCAGAACAGCTCAGTTCCTTTACCCTCAAAGCCCGGAACTGCCCTCTGTTCCTTGACCTTTTACCCATTAAAAACAAGTAACATGATATATCCACAAAACAATGATACGAGAAAGACCTTTGGCTCTTGCCAGTGCCAGAGCCCAAATCAGATTATTAAAAAAAAATAAATAAAAAAAGGCTACAAAGTAATATTTGCCATTTATTCCTGCTTTCACTTTCCCTTCTCCTTAAACTCTGCACACTAGAGTCTATGTTAGAAACTTAGATTGTGTTGTCATTGTATGCCTATATGACATATGCTAGCAGAAGGATGAGGAAATGTCATTGAATAATTACAGAAAAATGGGCTGGAAACATGCTTGGGCATCCATCCCAATGCTCGGTGCTCCGGCGCTGTTTCAGCACTGCCCTGTCGGTGTTTCCAGTGCCCACAGCCACCCCACGCCGGGAAAAACCCCTTTTCCACTTGGCCAGGGACAAGGGTGTAGGGGAGCTTTCTCCAGGTGGGTAGACGTGGTCTCTCCATACTCAGGGTAGACAAGTATGTCTCGGAGAGTCATTTGACAAAGTCTCGGATACCACATATAATCTGAGAGTGTGTAAATCTTTCATAACTGCACAAAGCCTCCTCTCTTGGACTGGGGCAGGCGCCTGGCTGTGCCGGGAGCAGAGGACCTGCCGCCATGCCTGTCCTGCCAGGAGGGACACTGCTGCCACTGTGGCGGCTGTGCCAGGAGCAGAGGAGCCACTGCCATGGCTGTGTGGGTTGATTTGCATATTCATGACTGCCTAATTTGAATATTCATGCATGTCAGGTCATGCATGTGCAGTTGCGAGAAGGGACCTCCTTCATCACTGAAAAATCATGCCGCTAAGATATGAAGCTGCAATATGGGGGGTGCAAAGTGGAAGAGGGTTGACTGTAGTGACAAAATGACAAGGCATTTTGAACAATGCCTATGACCACTTGAGTAACTTCACTAACCATTAATTTAAGCAGTAGGACACTAGGCAAAACTGTCTTCACCACTGCAGAGACAAGAAGAGAAATTATTTTCCACTGTAAGTAGCAGTGAAGGAAACAGGGAGACAGGAATCAATGCACAAAAAGCAGAGCACTCTGGTAGAATTGTCCATGGGTGGAATTGGACATAGAATTGGAAAAGGACATTGAATTGTCTATGTCCTTTTGCTTAAAAAAGAAACATAAAAAAAGTGTGAGGAAATTCAGGAGCAGTAAGGTTACGGGCCTGGGAATTAATTAATTAATTAAACCTTAGCCATACACAGCGCATTGGGAAAGAACTGGCTTTTGGACAAACCTGTTGTAAGACTATGTAATCAGTAGCACATGGATTGTTCAGAGATGTGAAAAGATGCTGAGCACCAAAGTCAACTGCTGATATGACGCAGATGTCAGGCTCAAGGCAGCTTGCCAAAAAATAGTCTGTTGGCTGTTGATAAAAGCATTACCTATCTTGTCGTGTGAATTGAGGATACAAGAAAAGACGTTGTTCAGAGGACCCACACAAAAGTCAGTGGCAGTAACAAAAGTTAACCGGAATTCCTCTGTATTCAGAAGTACACAGTTGAGAACTAACAGGTACTTATGAAATGTGATAGGGTGCAAGAACTAATGTGTGAGCAGGAACTTGTTTGCATCAGAAGTATGTAATAAAACCCAGCTTCTTGCAGAAGGAGCTGGCCAAACTTCAGGTCAAACTGGAACTAAAGTCTTTCTTAAAAGGAGACAGAAATTTGAGAAGTCAGAAAACCGAAGTGGCTGCACCAAAGCACAAAATCATTCAGTGTTAGAATCAGTCCAAATGGTGTGCAAAAAGAAAGAAAGTTTACCTCAAGTAAGATCCTACCTGCTGAAGACATTAAACATGGAAAGTATGTACTAGACAGATCCTAGGAGTCAGGAGCGAGGCTGAATAGGAATTCCATTTCTGAAGTGGGAATTTTTAGCTACCTTCTGAGAGGCCCATCTGCAAAGATAACTTTGCAACGCTGCGATTGGAGCATAAGGTCTATTGGCCGCCTTAACAACTGAAATGTAAATTTTCTGGGAGGTCTGTGATGGACTTGGATGGCTGCAGATAACTATTTTCACTGTATGAAGTACTTACAGCATAATGGAACCCAAATTTTGGATTCCTTATGCCAGGCCACATCTTGATGCAAGTCCAGGTTCTTAATGAGAGCTGAATGGGTGTTACCCCATTTCCCCACCAGCCAGTAAGCTTAAATGAAGCTTCTCAGCTGCTAGCCTTGCTCTGAGATTAGTGAGAGGAGCAATATCACGGGATGTTTTGACCTTTCAAGGGGAAGGCATGCCATCCACTTGCAAGGCAGCGGAGTGACAGTGGCAGCAGGGCTGCACCATGTGGGTAGATCCTAGAAGCACTCCTGGCAGCTTTTCAGCCAGAAAGAGAAGGCACCGAGTTGCCAGAACACTCTGCCTTTGGAGGCAGCCAAAGAGCTAGTTTCAGCTGTTTTCACGGAGTCCTGGGCTCTGAACCAGGTTAGTTCTGGTTCTTGTCCCGTCGTCCTGTACAGCAGCTGAGACCTGCCCTTTTGGACAGCCTCTGTGTTCCTTCTGCACAGGCAATCGATACATATCTACAAAGCAATGTAAAGCTTATGTACTTAATGGATAACTTCAGCATTGGGAGTGCAAAGAAACACAGAATTGCACAAAACTGCACAATGAGAATAAAATGACCCGTGTAACCGTTTTGCCAAAAACATTCAGCAGGATATTCCAAAGAGCAAAGCAGGTATTTAAGGCCACCTTGCCCCTTTCTGTTCCTCCACACAGCAAGGCAGCTGAAGGTTCCTGCGGTGACTAAGGGAAGCCCAGGGAGGTGGTGGAGTCGCCCTCCCTGGAGGTGTTTAAGAGAAGACTGGACGAGGAGCTTAGTGACATGGTCTAGCTGGGGGGTGTAGGGCTGGATGTCCCTGGGTCCCTTCTGGCTCGGAGTGGCCTGCTAGACTGTGAGGGATCTAGGTTGGTGTTACGCTCTGGGATGTGCTCTCGGTCTCTGTACGGGTGTTAGATGGTGAGTTGGACTAGATGATCCTTGTGGGTCCCTTCCAACTCATAATATTCTGTGTGATTCTGTGATTCTGTGATTCTTAGGCCAGCTACTGCTCTGGTGTTGCCGGCAGCACAGGAGTCCACACGAACGTAAACCGAGGGGCAAAATCAAAGCCCTTATAGTTAATGCTACGGAGAAACCCCGCGGGGCGAGTGACCTGCTCGTTAACCGGGGAGCACTGAAATACCCGACACAGCCGCTCCCGCCTCCCGGGGCACGAACGCTAATGGGAAATGCCACCTTGCCCCTCCAGCCCGGCAGCCTCCCAAGGCCGGCGGCGAAGGGAGACCGCCGGCTGCAAGGTCACCGTGGTTAATCTTTTCCCCGGTTTATGACAGGCAGGGTCGGCGTCCCTTTCCAGCCAACAGCGGCATTCCACCCACCCCCCGCAAGCCCCCGCTCCCGGCCCGCTCGGCCCCTCGGCAGAGCCCGCCCCGGGGCGGGGCCCCGCCTGCCCCAAAATCGGCTGCGGGAAGTGGAGCCGCCAGCTGCGAGCGGCTGTTGGGGGTCGGCACGGAGAGGTCCGGGGCACCTCGGTGGTGAGTGGGGAGGCGGCGGCTGCTGCCCCTCGGGGTGGGGTGGGGTGGGGGGACCATCTTTGGTCTGTCGGTATTTATACAGCCCGCGGTGCCTCCCGAGAGCCGAATCCATTTTAAGTGGCTAAAACTACTACGTATGACCTGGAGTCCACGATGTGCCTCGTGGACTAACGATGTGTTTAACCACTATATACCTAATTCTGTGTGTGACTTTTCAAGCCTGCTGCCCAACAGGAGAGTATCGAGCTATTTAAGCAATGCATTCTTCTCTGGAGCCCGGCTTTCGGTTTTATCCCGGTTAAAAGCAAGCAGACTTGCTTCTGATTGGTGCAGAGTGCGTGGATGAATCTGTGTATGAATTCAACCCGGCAAGTATCCCCTCGGTCATCATTAATGTTCAGGGAACAACAACGTATGTTTGATAAGGACAAGAGCTTTCCATTAAAACTGGAGACATTAATTTATTCTATAACGATGGCTGGATTCCCTTTTGTCGCTCACCTGATACGGAATTCTTCTAAGGAGATACTTATTATTTTCATTGGTAGAGGGAAGAAATACTGAGTAAGAAGCAAACCAAGAATTCGGAAAATGAGCGGAAAATGAGACAGCTGAGGTCATGGGACGGAATTACTGGCTGGTGTGTTAGATTTTTTTTTTTTTTCCCCTGAGATAAACTCTGCCTCTTTGCTTTACTTTCTTCTTCTGCTTCATATTTCTTTCTGAATTATGGAAATGTAGAAGGAGGAATGTAGGATAGGAGTCAGAAGGCTCACAGTTAATTTGGCATACTGGCAGTAGAGAATACCAGTAGCCTTTCAGAGATCCAGGCCTTGATCTGCCCCTTGGCCTTTACCTTGGGGTACGTGGAAGAGAGAGTGCTCTATAAAATTCCTGCATAAGCTATCCTGTATGTATATTGAAGCGTCATTTAATATTAGTAAATCTATGTACAAATTGAAAATTTTGTCAGTGGACTGCGTTACATAGAAAAAGTGAGTAGGCTTCATTGCCTGGACAGAGTGAAGTACAAAACAAACAGAAAAAGCATGTGTTTTAGTTTTATCAGTCTTGTGGTATTTGTGATAGCTGAAAGTTTGTTTTAATATGTTGAGGCGATGGGAGTTAACTGTCAGTTTTGCCAAGTTTCTCAGAAGCAAAGACCAGTGTGTGACTGATAGTAGGCAAATCAAGCTTAGCTTTGTCTCTGTTAATTAAATAATCTGACATTAATCCTGGCAGTACAGGAATATGAGGAACTTGGAGCTAGAACTGGCCTCCCTTTGATACTGTGTCGTACCCATGTGGCTCTGCTGCATTGGTATTGAAAGGCTGGCAGAGCCTGTGCCTGTGGGTCCTGACCTCTGCACTCTTTTTGGCAATATGAAGTGGTGTCCTTAGTTGCCTTTTCCTTGTTTATTTTTTTTTAAACCACTGGTGTTCTTTGCAGTACGGTCTAACGAGTAAGATCGATTTCTGTGCACGTAGATGTTGAGTATTTGGAATTGTGTGCTTTGGGATTTTGTTGTATTGAGTGTCAGAAAATCCTGGTAACTTCATGAAGTAAAGATGATAAAAGGAAAACTAGGGCTGTAGAAACTACTCGGGCATGCTGAGTGTCTGCAACTTCGTTTGGACACTGGATTATCGGCGCTTCTGGAGGAATTGACTAAAGGAGGTTCAGCTGTCTAAAAGGCAGGGATAATTAACTTGTGTATTTGTGATATTTTCCAGCTGGGTTGTACAGGTGAATGAAAAAAGTAACAAGGAATGTAAGTGCCAAGAGAAGTTCTCTCATGTACAATTTTCCCATAAAATTAATTGGCAGAATATAACTGTAGAATCCAATGTCTAGGAGGACATAATAGAAGATGGGGAACGAGAAGTATATTGTGAGGAAGGGGAGAAAATAAGCTGTGGTCAGATATGATTGGTTTTGGGAAAGGCAATCTTGTATCAGCTGGACCAGTTATGATGTCTTTTCTACGGTAATTGAACATCTACAAAGCATATACGTACCATACTTAATTGTGATTTGTTGTCACTTTGTCAAATTCACTTAACTGACCTCTGAGTTAGAGCAGCTTTTTTTACTGTACATGCCTTTATACACCTGATTACGCTATTTTTGTGTAACATTCACAAGAATGAATATTGTGGACACTGATAGCAGAAATAGGTCTTAATGGAAGCAAAAAAATGTGTGCACCCTTATTTTCTGTCCAAGTGTAGCAGCTCAGCTCATGTTCAAGTTGGTACTAATTGTAAAAAAGGAAGTTTTGTAATGATCTTCTCAAAAGCTCCATTCAATTGCAAGATGTAGTTAAACTAGTTCAGCTTGGTAAAAATCCTTGGAGACTATTCACTGTAGTACTCCTTAACATCAGGCCTGGGAGACAAAAGTACTTTAACTTTTCCTAGTGAGGAGAGCAATGGCCCAAATAGATAGAAGATGTTGATTTGAACCCACACGCGTTTCTACACTATTTCTGACTTTCTTCTGCTTTTCAATAGTATTATGTGGTTTTTACCCTTAGTATGTTTGAAAGTCTCATTTTAAATGGGCCAGGCACAAAATTAAGTGTTAGTATGTATATTTATAAGGTGTACTTACAGAAGCATTAAATTGCCTAATTTCACAGAAAGAGGAACCTATAATGTCAGCACTCAACTGGAAGCCCTTTATCTATGGAGGTTTAGCATCAATCACTGCAGAATGTGGTAAGTGTTTCCTTTAACTGCTTACATGATTTTCTTTATTCAAATAGTCTCTATCCAAAACAAGCTTGGTTCCATGCTATCAGTGTCAAGGTAGTACAGTCAGCTCTCGAATTTTGCGGGGTTTCGGGTCTCCCTGCCTGCCCCAAAGCCCGTGATCCGGGAAGATGGACAGCTCCTGAAGCCTCACCCATCACACTGCCCACCTCAGCCCTGGAGCGTTGCAGGGCATTCCTGACACCTCCCCAGGCCCTCTGAGGGCGCAGTGGAGCATCCCAGGCTTTCCCTGAGGCGCTGGGGCCTTGCTTATAAGTAGATACAGCTTTTGCTTTGCTACAGTAGATAAGTTAAGCTTAATTTGTAAATTTCTGTCTTAATTTTCTTGAATATCTCTGTTGCAGTTTAAATGCCTTTTTCTTGAATGTGAGTGGCTGGTTAGATTTGAACACTTAAATTCAGTTGGTGAGCAACATAGAATAATTGCTGTAGTGAGACGGTGCATCAGATGTTTTGGGCCTCCTCTAAAGACAAACCTAAAATATCAATATCCCTTTAAAGTCTTTTCTAAATTACATGTACACAAAAATAAAATCCACTTTAGTACAGTGGTGAGTGTCCCTGTCTCTCATGCAGGAGATCTGGGTTCGATTCCCAGCAGGGAGGTAGTGGTGCTGTTTAAGAGTTGGACTCGATGATCCTTGTGGGTCCCTTCCGACTCAGAATATTCTGTGATATATCTGTGATATAAATAAAAGCAATCTGGATTCTTAGAGTAACAGAACATACTTGGGCATATGATGATCTTGCATGTGAAGCCTGTCTAGTAAAGTAGATGCTGTATGAAATAACACAACTATTTTGTTGTCATAGAATAGTTAGGGTGAAAGGTCATCTGGTTCAACCCCCCTACATTGAGCAGGGACATTTTCAGATCAGGTTGCTCAGAGCCCTGTCCACTTTGACTTTGAATGTTTTCAGGGATGAAAAGGATTTCTTCTTTCCCTTAAACTTGTACAGACTTGAGTTTGAAACCTCTCTTAATTTGACTTAACTGAATGTGGCCAATAATGCCAAAAGCTCTGTAAGCAAGACAAACAATTCACAAAGCTTTGCTTGTTCGGTAAGCCTTGTTAGAACAGGTGTAGTTAGTCCTGACCCCTGTTGGTGCTTAGGTGGGTATTTAGTTTGAGGTGATCCCTTTCTTAAAGATAAGCTCTGGGTGGATATGCATTCTGAACCCTTTCATAAAGGGAGTAGGAGGGTGTCAACTGAACATAGCAGTAGGCTACAAGAAAGCAGTAACAGAAATAGGTACTTCTGCTATTGTTTTTTAGATTCTAGACTAGAATCTGTATAGCTTGTCCTATGGAATTTTTTTGCCTTAAGTGATGTGCTCTTCCAAGATGTTGGTAGCATGCACATGCGAACTCTGTGTGATTGCAGTGTCCTGTTCAGTGTGTACAGCCAGGCTATGTTGCCTGAAAATATAGTGAATGCAGAATGCAAACACATGGAGTAGGTAGGGCCTCTGACACGCTTTTAGAAGAAACAAGGTGATATAAGATGAACCACTTGCTTAAAAGAAAGTCTTGTCAAGAAATACTTCTTTACCCACAGGAGTGTTTTTATATCTTTTCATATATAAGAGAGGTTGCTTTTCTATATATAATATTCTTTGTTGTCTTTGGTTAGGTAAGTACTACTTAATTAATTTTCTCAATGATTTTCATTTAAGGTACTTTTCCCATTGATCTGACCAAAACACGGCTCCAGGTTCAAGGTCAAGTTCATGATGCCAAATATAAAGAGATCCGGTACCGTGGAATGGTGCATGCACTAGTCAGAATATGCAGAGAAGAAGGATTGAAAGCCTTATACTCTGGGTAAAATGGATTGACTTGGAGCAATGGCTTATGAACACTGTGTTGATAAATATAAGCCCATAGAGTGTGAATTCTTGGGTTTCAGAATTAGAAGATATTTGTTTAGTCTTTCAAATTTCAGATTAAGGCTAATCTTAGATTGGTTCAGTGTAGGCACTCTGCAATACCATTTCATGTTTAAAAAAAGCCCCTTACACAAACAACAAACCCTACTAAGAAAAAATAGCTAAACATACTGTTATTCTCTGCAGTGCTACTATGGTTGTTCCATCTCTCGGAAGAAAAACTGAATTAACCTTTGCGTATAAATATGCATAATTTTCTTTAAAATATGCCAGACGGTGGGGCAATTACATTTCAGACATGCCTGCCAAATATTTTATACATCACAAGTTGAAACATGGTCTAATAATAATCCCCACACAGTTCAGTCATGTTCTTACAGCCTTTATTTAAAAAAAAAAAAAATCCCCCAACAAACAAAGCTCCAACGATTGTTTTGGCCACAGTGAGTTTAAATTGTTGATTTAAATCAACACACTACCCTAGATATTAGGGTAGTGTGTTATAGGTAGGATGATGTGTTGGTTGTAGGATGGCAACAGGTCAGGTTAGGTAACAGGTTTGGCTAGATTAGATTAGGTAACGGGTGATAGGTTGGACTTGATGATCTCTATGGTCTTTTCCAACCTTACTGATTCTGTGATTCTGTAAATGAACAAGCCTTTCTCCCTCCGGCAGATATCTTGTGTTTGGTCTCTCCTGCTCTAGAGAGTATCTGCTCATCGGTTTTTGTGATCTTGAGCATAAACATTATCACTGCTTGTTTTTACAGGATTGCACCTGCAATGCTACGGCAAGCTTCATATGGAACCCTAAAAATAGGCACCTACCAGAGCTTAAAAAGAATGTTTGTTGACCGGCCAGAAGGTGAGTGGTTATTTTCCATTTAAATGAGGACTGCTTTGCTTGAAGCCGGTTGTTCCCATTTGGTATCTTACTGTAGCAGTTTGAATAAGTCTGCTAAGAAGACATTTAGTATACAAGTTACCACAAAGTGAGTCAGCAAGGGTAACTTGTCAGAGCAGGCTTTAAGGCTTCTTCTGTAACTGGCTCTCTCCTGGTCAAAGGAGGGAAGGCACTGTCCTTCCCTGATGCATCTTAAGATTTGTAAATCTGCAGCTGAACTCTCTTTCTTTGTGAAATAGATGAAACCCTGATGATAAATGTTCTGTGTGGCATTCTTTCGGGAGTAATCTCATCATCTATTGCCAACCCTACAGATGTTTTAAAGGTAATTATGCAGAGTTTGTTTTTAGTTTTTGTTCTCTCATTGAGAAAATGCAGAAACTTCTGATGAATGTAGGACTTGTGTTGTAACCCTATTTATCATCCCTTAACTTAAAAAAAAAATTCAGTAACATCCTGAATTCATGGTCCATAATATAATTATTTGGAAGTGAAGGCAAAAAATCGCTTTGTAATGTAAAACTACTCAAAGCCTTTATCTTTCAGTAGGGGACAATTCCAGCAAAACTCTCACTCCTTCTTAACACAAGCCTTTTATACATACAGAAAACATATGTTCCTCTCATAGAAACTTGTCAACTTGTCAGTTTACATCATGGACATTAATTAAGTCCTTGCTTTTGCTCATGCATAGTTAATTGTGGTAGTGGTCATTGCCTTGCTCTGGTGGTCTTTTGATGAAGACTCTAGGTCTTCCTCAGAGTTGAACTTTTCAACTTCTGCTGTTGAGCATGCTTTGTTTAATATTTTTTTTTGTTCAAAACTCCAAAACCGGTCTAGTCTTGCTTTATTTCTCCTCTTAATTAACTGTTATATTCCCATTGGTCAGTTTTGTAAAATAATTGGCTTGCTCTTGGACAATTATCTGTTACCTTTCACATTCCTTCTAACTGGTTTTACGACCTTGGTATGCATGCAACTTTCTAAACTACCTGTTTCTTTATCACCTTACATTCTTTTCTAATTGTTGCTATACAATCACCTACAGACACTAAGCTTTCTAAATACTTAACTTGCTTAAAGCTTTATTTCTACAAGGTTTTTTGTATCGTGTCTCTAAGGCTTTACTTGCCTAAAATTCTTCGTATGAGAAGTATGCAGGAGGAAATTGAAGGCTGGGGAGGTAGCTGGATCCACATAACCGAGTTGGGGGAGAGAATAATACAGGATGACTGTAACTTTCATGCTGTAGCGTCTGTGTAGAAGCCAGGCTGCATGTTTCATCTGTACTTCTTGGTAACACTGTTAAACTAGGATGTTTCTAGAGCTCAAAATAGGTGAAGATGAATTCAGAGGAAAGAATTCCAGAGAGTGCTACTTGTACTGTATGATCCTTTAACCCCATAGAGAGGCTTTGCAGTCCTATATTCCATGGAAATAGCATTCCAGTGTCAGTCATTTAAAGTGAATTGGTGAGACAATCATGTCTTTAAGAATCTGTTAACTTAGCTCAGTTGGTTAGAGCATGGTGGTATGTAATATCAAGGTTGTGTGTTTGATCTGTGTATGGCCTATTCACTTCAGAGTTGGACTCGGAGATCCTTTTGGGTCCCTTCCAAGTCAGAATAATCTATGAAGTAATAATACACAGTTACTTGAAAGGGTTGATGGTATTTTTCTTGCAAAATAGGAGTTTGTGACTTGCATAGCTGCTTCTTATGAAAAAAAAGTCAAGACTCATTATGTTCTCCTTGAACTACTAAAAAACTTTCTCCATAGTGCTACTGTAGTTACGTAGTACCATGTCAAAGCTAAGCTTGTCTTTCAAGTGTGGCTTCAATGAGTTATTTCCCAGTATTATGTGCATTTACCAAGTTGCCCGTTGCCAAACTTGTATTTGGAAGTTACTGTGATAGGTTCCTAAGGATGTTCTTAGAAATCTACAGCGTCAGAGACCATGGTTCTCATTGGTGAAACATTAATCTTGTTAACCTTTCATTTAAACGTGTTCCTGTGAGAACATTGTAAAGGACATCCTGCAAAACCCATATGCCAGTCTAATCTAAATGGAGTAGTGTACCCATACAGAAATAGAAGTGACTTAATGCTGCTAAGAATTCTGCCACATACTTGCTCAAATTTAGCAGCTGCGTTTGGATAGTTGAGCCAAAAGGTTGCATTATGGTTATGATAATGACAGCTGTTAAATTATGTTCAAAGAGAGATTGACTTTACTACTTAAAATTGTAGCTTAATAGTTGAATACAGTTTTATTATTTTATTGGTTGTATATTTGAAAAGTATTTCTTTTCATTTTCTCTTCAAATGAATCTCAGATCAGAATGCAAGCCCAAGGTAATGTGATTCAAGGAGGAATGATGGGAAACTTCATACAGATCTACCAAAAGGAAGGCACTAAAGGATTATGGAAGGCAAGTGGGTTTTTTTAACTGTATCCTATATTTCCTTGCCCAGTTGAATTTCATGTATTTATACAATGTTCTCAGTTAAAATATGGAGGAGCTAATATGTATGTCATGTGTTACGACTGCTTCACTGCTGGTGTCTCAGTGCTGTTAGATGAAGGGTTACTGCCAGCCTTGTGTTCAAGGATTAGATGCCACTTTGAAAAGGGGAGACAAATGCAGGCTTCATTTTCACTTAGGATGATTCTAGGACTAGTTCAACAACTTTTTGCACGACACTTCTCAATCTGTGTGTGTTCTGTTTTAAAGCATACACTAAAGAACATTTGGAAGCAGAGGTACTAATGAACATCCCCTCTAGCTCAGGATTCTCATTCAGTCTTACAGTCATGCCAGTTACAGTCAATGACTGCATAACAGCTGAAGACCCAAAATGGATGATTGTTCTGAAACAGCTGGAAAATAGAAATGTTCTTCTATTAATGTGCTTTTCTCTGCCAGCTTTCTGTTCATCTTCCTTACTTTGTCAGTTTTTCAGTTTTGCAGCATGGGAACACCAGTTGGGAATTTAACTGACTGTTGATACAAGAATTGAAATGTTAAGCAGAGGTGAAAAATAGCACACAGAAACTGAAGTTGCCATTCTGTGTAGAAAAGTGATTTGTCTGTTATTTGAAATTTGTGGGTTTGGATCACATACATCTAAGATTTGTGCTAATTGGCCTTATTTGAATTCACAATGTTCTTAGCACATTTGTGGTGTGTTGCTTTGTGTTTCAACAGCTTGGCTTTCCTGACAGTGTACAGAAGTTGACTTAAAACTTGAGCTATATCCTTTCTTTTGCCAGGGAGTATCACTGACAGCACAGAGAGCTGCTATTGTTGTGGGAGTGGAACTTCCAGTGTATGACCTTACCAAGAAGCACATAATTATGTCTGGATTTATGGGAGATACGGTATATACTCACTTCCTGTAAGTTTTTTATAGCTCATTATTGGTTAGTTCTTGTTATGGGGGATTTTGATTTTTCTGTTATCAGTCTAGATGTAAATACACTTCTGATGTGTTTATGACCTCTAATCTAATAGCATCTCAAATGGTAGCACACAGCATGGAAGCTAATTTTTTTTAAGATTTGGATTTAACTTCGTTTTGAAATACGGAAATTTATTTTATTGGTTGTCTGAATCATTGAGCTGTGCAAACTGAGGTTTGAGGAAAGTTCCAGTCAAATGTTATTCACAGGGGCACAGACATCTGTTCAAGCATAATGTTTATAAGGGCTGTGTAGCAAATCTTCCAAAATAAGCTCCTTATAGTAAATGAAATATAATTTTTTGTATCTATTAACTGATGTAATTTTTAACTAAAACCATTAAATAGCCATTAATTCTGCATGTTTCCCGAGGAAGGGGAATGCTTGTGCATCTTGAATTGTGGTAGATGTAATTTCATTAAACCTGTCTTTTATTAGCTCAAGTTTTACTTGTGGGTTAGCTGGAGCCCTTGCATCCAACCCAATTGATGTGGTAAGAACCCGCATGATGAATCAGAGAAGCCAACAACATGGGGGACACTCACACTACAAGGGCACTTTGGATTGCTTGTTACAAGTAAGTATTTCATTACCAACATAAGTAGAAACTGCTGCTATCAAGCAGCGATTTTGGTGTAGAGTAGAAATTGTTCCATTTCCCTAGAAATTAATCCTGGTGACTTTAGATATGCTTTTTGCCATCATGCTCAAAAGGACTATACTGCCAGTGATGCACTTGATACAAAAGTATCTACTGTTTTGACAGAAAGGCCAGAAGAAAGTTAGTGTCTGCTGCAGGCCCCAAATTCCTTGTGGGGCTTGGATGAGGAGATTAAGGCTTTCAGCAGCATACTGTCTTACTTAACTTTATACTGTGTCAGCTTGATAGGAAATGATAACTTTCAGTTCTTGAAGAGCAAGATCTTCTGGGACAGAGGGCTTTCTCTGTTGCTTATTGCATAATGGAAAGCCTAGTCCAGCCAGAGGCAAGGTCAGTCTATGGTCCTGATTGCTTTGACTTCGCTTCTTAAATCTCTGACTTTGATATGAGGTGGGACTGTGGTGGTCTTTAAATGGAGAAGAACGGATAGTAAACCATTTGGTGTCCAGCTGTTGACTGAACAGTGCAAGCCACGCTGTTGAGTGAAATTTAGTGAAGTCCATAAAGCAAACTGAAAAATTGCAAGGGAATGCCTAATGTGGGTTACAAGGTTACATGGAACACTCTGCAAAGCTTTTTTTTGGGGTGGGGAAAAGTCCAGGAATGCAATTTGGATCTATCTGGGTTGGATACTGCCTAATATGGACTTCAGCTTTACCTGCCAGATAATGCTGCAGGCATTACTAATCTTGGTTTTATCTAGTGAAATTTTTCTTTGTCCTGTCATACAATATGTTTAAATGAAAGCTACAGGACTAAGCCCTCCTCTTTTCTGGTTTAGTCCTGTTAGCTGAGATGCTGTCTAGATTGCTTATGAATAAGGAATTACGTAAGTATGTTCTGATTCTAGTTTTTTGTTTGTTTGTTTTCCCCTAGACGTGCAAGAATGAAGGTTTTTTTGCTCTATATAAAGGGTTTTGGCCAAACTGGTTAAGACTTGGTCCTTGGAATATCATTGTATCCTTTTCAAAGGTGTGCAAGACTACTAAGTTGGCCATACAACATCAAGTATTGTTGTTCACGGGTACTCAGTGTGGAAAGTGTCATGTTGGCACAGATACTACCTTTTTATGAATAGGAAATTGTCGCTGACAGGTCTCCTTAGTCAACTGCTGCTGGTCAGGTTGAATCTGGGATTCACACAGAGTGAACATTAAAACGTGATCATGCCGAATAATTCTCTGTTCTTCGAACTTCTTACCTGTCCATTTCCTTAGTTTTGAGCCTAGTTTTAAATAAAATTGACCAGATGAGTTAGGAATGGGGGCTCTTTCCACAAGTGGGGAAACTGTTGGCAGTTACTGATGCAGTCTTTTTGTTTATCTCACACAATTTTGGTTTTGTTTCAAGAACCAGCTGAGTAGAGTCCTTGGAAATGGATTGGTATTAACCTCCCATAGTCCAGCAAACCTAAGTGAGTAAAGACTCTAAGGGCTTTTGCAGTATTCTCTTGCCTCCTCAGTCCTGTGTTTAAGACCCTGAGGAAAAGGGATGGGAAAGTAATGGGCATCACTAGCCTTAAGCAAGTTTCACTGTTCTGCCTAGTATTGCATAAAAAAGTGGTCAACCTGCAGCATGGCACAGGGGGGAACAAAGAGTCGTTCCTTTAGTAGCAAAGTGGGCATTTTGCACTGCATGAACAGGAAACAGTTTTCCTCAATCAACTGTCCCAGTTCTTCCTGACGTACGAACAGCTGAAGAAATTGGATGCCTGACATGTTGAGCCGTATGCTGAGTTCTGTTAATGTACTGTCTGAGTTGAGAGCAATGTGCAGTTTGTTTCTTTATTGCTCTTTATTGTCTGAGCTTCTGGCCAAAGGAAGAGGTCATTGCAAGACTGAGAGTGAGATGAACCTGGAAGTGATTTCAAAGCAAACTGACTTCTGTAACCATGGATTCTGCATGTGATTCAGTGGATGATGTGCACCGTTTTCTAGACTGAGCCAAACATGGAGTAATACCTTCTGTCAACTGTTTCAGTGTTCTAGAACATGAAGATCTGTAATGCAACTTTATGCTGTTGAGATTCATGACCAGTGTTTTATAAGAGGCAAAGAACTGGTTTTTTTTTTTTTTTTCTTCTGGATTTCTGTAAAGGAAAAAAGGATTTCTCTGAGACAGGCAGTACCAAGGAGGTGGCCTTTTCTTGCTTTCAGAAGTGTACACAATTTGAGTGTAATAGCTTAAAGCTTCTAATTAACTGGAAGTGGCACAAGACATCTTTGAAGGCTTTCAGGTCAGCAAAATACCTACTGCAGTACAAAATCTGCTTCGGTGTTGGAGCTTTCCTGTGTTGTAAATCCTTAGATGTCTGCATAATTTGCTGGGAATAATCCAGCTTCATTTGCAAGTGTGGCTGCTACAGTTGGTAGTTTTGCATAGCTTGAAGAATGAGACATTGGAAAAACCTTCCTTGATTTTTAGCGTAAGTGATTCTTCAATATATTCATATGTGAATTGCAAGTAGGAATGAAGATCAGAAAGTTCATGCCCATCTGCTGATCTGGCAGAGAAACTTTCCATACCTCTTCCTTTGTTGGGAAGAACTACTTGTACTAGTTACTTACTGGCTGTTACCTGTCATCTGAAAGGTGCAAATTTTACCCTGAGCAGTTCAGGCTGTGTCCTGCAGGTGTCTGTGAAAAGAACCAACCCCTCCACAGGTGAATCTACTACAAACACTGCTTTCCTTCTTTAAAAGGACACCCAAACCCACAACTACTGAACACTTTCATATACTAAAGAGGCTCAAATTGCTGTTACATGTGAATAAACACTTTATGTAGAAATCAACCACAACTTCTGTAAAACATTACCTTTAGAATTAAGTATGTATTAAAACTTCAGAGCCACTAACTAGACAGTTAGCATGTTCTTATGCTGCTGTTTAATTCCAGGAAAGGGAACGTGTGAGATGCAACTCCTAGGATAGACCTTCTGTGTTTGCAGCAGGTAGCAAAGCAGAATGAATAGCTTTGGGCTTTTGTGGTATTATGTTAATCTTTTACACATTTTTCGTAGAATCATGCATTCCACTTGAAGAATTTTCATTGTGCTTTCAAAATTACTATGATCACCTAAAATTACTAATTTTGAATTTACAAATGGATTTTTAAATGCACAAGGCACTTTCTTTCCTAAAGTGTAATGTTTTCTATATATATGGTATATTGATGTGCAGTGGTTTTCCTTAAAACTATTTCTGCTCTTTAATAGAAAGACTTGTAAATATTTTTGTACACTCTATAAGCAAAGTATATGTTTTACATTTTTAAGCTTATTAAAAGTGTTAAAATCATTATGCAATGACTGAACTGCTTTCAGTTTCTAAGGTTCAAAGGGTGGGGGGGGTGGAGGGATTCAAATACATCAAGGTGATAAGGAAAGCTGTTGCTGGCATTAAACCATTCAGTGCTATTGGTTATTTAGCCAGGGCGGACCAAATTTGCTATAATTAAAAGCTTGCATTATTGTCTGAGTAACACACATGAGTGATGGGGTTTCACTGTTCTTTGGTGTATGTTAAATTGCAACACCATTTTCCACTCTCGTATGAAAATTGCTTGGTCTGGAACAGATCAATCAGCTCAGTTTTGTGTAGCAACAGAATACGTTTATTACACTTATAACCAGAGTGGGTTTCTGGAGTTCATGTGTGCTAGGATGAGCTCTGAGGGGATGAGGAATCTGCTGCTTTGGAGTGACAGAGTAGGAACGTACTGCATCAGTTAATCTGTTGGACAGCTGGAAAAGATGGACTGAAATTAACTGCTTAGCACCAAAGGCATCCAAACAGTGAAAGAGGACTTCAGGATCTCAGCTGAAAGTGACTGCTGCCATGAAGATCACAAGCTATTTTCAAGCTCTTTAATTTTGATGTGCCTTAGTTAAGAAGTAGGGTGTAATGGTAAAAGACGTAAGTTTATGAAAACTAACAGCAAGCCAAGGATAACGGAGGACATTTCTGAAGTGAATTGATGGAGAAAGCAGCTCTAGTTACAGGGTGATGCAGAAAATGAGTCCTGTAATGAGGAAACTGGATGGCACTTGTAAGTGTGTGTACACTGTCAGAATCAAGGGCTGTCTCTCTTTACCTACAACCTGCACTGTATCAGTGCTGTCCTGACATTGAGGGACAGCCACTAGTGCTAACAAGTAGGAGAGGACATGGTCTTAAGCTGCATCAGGGGAGATTTAGACTGGATGTTAGGAGGAACTTTTTCACAGAGAGGTGGTGGAGTCACCATCCCTGGAGGTGTTTAAGAAAAGGTTGGATACTGTACTTAGCAGCATGACCTAGATAATAGGATAGGGTCTAATTGGTAGGATGGTGTGTTGGTAGCAGGATAACAACAGGTTAGGTAATGGGTGATAGGTTGGACTCAATGATCTCTGTGGTCTTTTCCAACCTGACTAATTCTGTGATTCTGTGAAAGGGCATGATGTTTCCCTGTGGTGGCTGGGGTAGTGATGGAGCTCACAAAACAGGTGGGCACTAGTCAGGACAAGTCTGATGGCAGAGGACTTGCCGGGAGCCTTTAGTTGCCACTTTAGATTAAACTCCATCACTGCCATGGCTGCAGCAGCCAGGCACAGCTGTTAACCCCATGTGGCTGATAAGGGGGAAAAGCAGGGTGGCCCAGAGGGCAGTGCCGTGATCCTCAGGGTTGTCCCGTGGGCTCTCTGCTTCTGCTGCCTTGGGAAAGGAGGCTCCCGGAAATGCAGGAAACGAATCATCTGCCAGACTGCCCACCACCATCCCTGGGAGAGCTGTGGGTGTGGTGGTCCCTTTCCAGGAACACCACGGGGCCACTTGTGCCTGAAGGTTCAACAAGGCCAAGGGTTGGGTCCTGCACTTTGGCCACAACAAGCCCCTGCAGCACTACAGGCTGGGGACTGAGTGGCTGAAGAGCAGCCAGGCAGAAAGAGACCTGGGGGTACTGATTGACAGGAGACTGAACATGGGCCAGCAGTGTGCCCAAGAAGGCCAATGGCATCCTGGCCTGTACCAGGAATCACGTGGCCATCAGGACCAGGGAAGTGATTGTTCCCCTGTACCGGGCACTGCTGAGGCTGCACCTTGAGTGCTGTGTCCAGTTCTGGGCACCTCCTTTCAGAAAGGACATTGAGGTGCCACAGTTTGTCTAGAGAAGGGTGACAAAGCTAGTAAAAGGTCTGGAGCACAAGCCCTGCGAGGAGCGGCTGAGGGAGCTCGGGTTTTTAAGCCTGGTGGAGGCTCAGGGGGAACCTTCTCTCTCTCCAGCTGCCTGAAAGGAGGGCGTAGGCACATGGGGGTCGGTCACTTCCCCCAGGCACCCAGTGACAGAACGAGAGGGCACAGTCTCAAGCTGTGCCAGGGGAGGTTTAGGTTGGATATCAGGAGGAATTTCTTCACAGAAAGAGCGATTGGTCATTGGAATGGGCTGCCCAGGGAGGTGATGGAGTCACTGTCCCTGGNGCCGCGCTTTGCGCTCAGGATCCCGCCCGCAGCCGCTTCCCCGCCCTCCCCAGCCGGCCCGCAGCCCTCCCGGGGCTGGCGCTGCTCTGTGGGCGGCTCTGCCCGGAGCCCCCGCGGGGGGTTCTCTGCCGGCCCTCGCTGCTTCCCTTCCCGCGGCTCGGCGGAGCTTGTGCTCCTGGAACCGAGCGCTGCAGTCGCGGTTACGTTCCTTTGGGCCCCTTCAGTCCGTCCTGAGCAGTGCGTAGCTGCTGGCGCCGGTGGGAGTATTTCCTGGTTCGACCCGCATCCAACGAGTGTGTAAAGCCAGGAATAGTGGTAAAAAGGTTAATAATTTGTCAGGACCACAGAGGACGTGATGTCCCACTCAGCTTTAGAATACCAGACTCCGACAAGGTAACTGATTGTAACTGCTCCCACCTCCACAAAAGGAAGTGGGAGGGAATGCTTGTATTCCTTAACTGCACTTTTCATGAGAGGCTTCGTGTTTGACACTTTCGATAGATTGTTATGATACGAACAGGGTGGTGCCATAAAATCAACAAAGTTGTTGTATCTCAGCGAGCGTCTGAAAGCTCAGAGTAACGAAGGGGGGATGTAAAGCAATTCCTTCCTGAAATGCACCTGTTTCATTTCATCCTTCCTGGTCTCTTGGGTAAACTGTGCACAAAGTAAACACTGGCAGGTGTCCAGAATGATTGTAGCAGGATGTGCTGCCGTAGGAGGATGTTCTTTACGATCCAAACCAGCTTTACAACAAGGCAGGTGCCACATTGACAAGGAGAAGACGTTTGAGCTCTTCAGTGGATTGGGACAGTGGCCTCTCAGCTGTTGTGTGGAAAGCAGGGTGGAAATCCGCTTTAGTGCAGTGATGAGTGTCCCTGCCTGTCGTGTGGGAGACACAGGTTGGATTCCTGCCGGGAGGCAGTGGTGCTGTTTGAGAGTTGGACTCAGTGATCCTTGTGGGTCCCTTCCAACTCAGGATAGTCTGTGATTCTGTGTGATGGACTCATCTTTTCCTCGATAATAGACATGAGAGAAACCCTGGCTCCCCTGCTGGGGTCCTGCCTCTTTCGGGGGCAGAAATGCGTGGAAGATGAACAACAGAGAGCAAACTGTCATTTCTCAAACAGCTGAAACCTTCGTTGTTCTTTCTTTGCCAGATTGATATTGCCAGGGAATTAATATTTTACTAAGCAAGTAGTTTTCTAAGGAGGTGCCAATTTGTATTGAAGTAGTGTTTTCTGTTTTTGCATTACTGATGTTCTCAGCAATAGAAAACATACAACTCATCATGTTAATTAAAGAGACATTACATTACATTAAATGTACATATATGTATTTATACATATAAAATATACATATATATAACAGTATCTTTATCTTGAATTATTTTATTTCATATAAGCTAATGGATGATCTCTGGTTGTCCTTAAATGCATTTTACCTCAAGTTACTTTTTTCTCCATATTTTTCTTGCTTAAATGAAATAAGTGTGGCTAAAAAATAATTCCCATTCAGCAGAGCTATTCCTTGTCTTCTGAATGAACTCTGGCAATGTTAAGTCTTGAATTTTGCTTGAATATCTGGCAAAAAAATCCCACAGTTCCTGTGCAGTGATGTTGCCATGTTCCATATGCTATAGTGGCTTTTTCCTCCCCCCCCCTTATTTGTCTGTTCTGAGTTCTTATGTTCTTGGATACTTTTCTAGTGCATCTGTCTTGGTTAGAACCAGTTAAATTGGAAGTTAAAATGTGGCTCATCAGTATCTTGGGTAGATGCACCTTCAGTTTGTGTTCTTACAACAGCATGTACTTACATAAAATGCTGTGTAATGTTTTCTGCCTTTAACTCAAGTTTGTGGGGTTTTGTGATCAGCTTCCAATTGAGGATCTGTGCAGCCTTACGTCCCAGTCACTGCCTGTTATGCTGGCACCTGCAGTCCCAGAATCCACAGAGGATGTCCTTTTGAAAGGATTTGCAGCACTGGGGATGGAGGATGAAAGAATCGAAACAGCACAGCAGGTAAGTGGTGCTGAACAATCTCCAAGGTGTAGCAATCTCCAGAGAATTCTGTTAGTTTCTGTCTCTCACCTAGCTTTTGGTGGGTTTGCTAAATTTTGGGGGCCATTTTCAAGATGTATAAGGGAAATTTGGGGGAAAAGTCATTGAAGTCTTAGTTTTGAAGTGACAGATTTGGAGTGGAGTCTTACGTGAGAGTAAGGCATCCCTTCAGTAAGGTGGTGTTGCTCTTGTAGAAGAGTGTCATACCCCCTCCCCACTTTCTAATGTGACAGCCTTGTTCCTGTGCGAATAAAACCAGATGAAATTCAGTCTTTCCCATTGTAATTTACTAGAGGAATATTTCAGTTGGAAGGGACCTACAGGGAGGAATTTTTTTCCTTGATTAACAGTGAAGTTCTGAAACAGTTTCGTTTTTAACAGAAGGTTATCTTCATTTCATAGGGCATAGATTTGATTTTTTTAAAAATTGATTGCATGTGATATCTATACCGTTCACACCATAAAATCTCTTCTAGTTCTTCTCCTGGTTTGCTCAGGTGCAAACTCAGATGGATCAAGATGAAGGTGCCAAGTACAGGTACGTGTTCTTTCTCAGTTCCTTTCACTATAAGCACTTCAAACCTTCAGAGTCAGCATGTGTGCTCAGCTTCAGCTGGCAGGGAATGGGAGAATGTGTTGGAGCAGCTGCAGCTTTCTAAGGCAGTGTTCCTGGCTCCCATCCTGAAGGCCATTGCCCTTGTTGGAGAGCAGCTAAAGGGGACACACATTTCCTTCTAAACTGCCCAGTATATTAAGAGAGGTGGAAATTAGTTTCAGTTTATAGAGTGGCCTGTGGACAAAGACAGTCTAAGAACCTTCCTGTGCTTTTTCAACTGCTGCTGCTGTTGGAATGGCATCCTCTGAGGGTGAGACTGTGGAAGCAGATGTGGCTGGTAGTCATTTCTGCTCTCACCATTTGGCTCACCAGTGACTGTGACTGTGATTCTGTATCTGCATTCCCTGCATTCCTTGACACTTCTCTCAACTCCAGTTTGGAGGCTTGGCATTCTCCTTTATTTTTGCCAGGCTGACTTTCCCGTCAGGCTTGGAAGAATCCCTTCCCATGGACTTTGGCAGTTAATCCTTGAGAGTCTGGAGTACCTCTGAATGGCACCTGATAATGGCTTTTATGGAAACTGGCTTTTGTTTTGAGACTTTACAAATTTGCCCTTGGCTGCAAAGAGGTGCTGCTGTATCCTCCTCTTCAGTTTTTATTCTGCTTTTCTTTGGGATGTTTATTCCTCTTTTGCTCTGACATTTGCGGATACATGACTTTTCCTAAAAGCAGAGGATTAGGCACATACTAACCCCATGATCAGATCATTAAGAACCTAAAAAGTGTAGCAGCCTTGCCCTTTGCCAGTGGACATGTTCCTAACAGAGCACGTGGGTGCACACTGGTTTTTAGGATGGTCAATATGGAGCTGTTTGCAAGGGCCAGAGGGGCAGGAGGAAAGTAAGTTCTCTGCCTGTTGTACTCTAAAGGGATACAGAGTAAAGGGACACATGGATACAGAGGATTGCTTTGTTTGCTGCTTTGTATGCGGTAGAGCTCAGAATTTTTAGCTGACATCCAAGAGTAATTCACTTTAAATTATGCTTTAGTTAAGCTGAATGCTTGACATGATAATTAGTGGTCATTTAGAATTTATATTTACACTGAACCTTGGAAGACAAATTTGGTGGCATTAGACACTGTCTCTGTTTCGTCTAAGTATCTTTTAGTCCTCACAGTAAGTTTTGAATCCTCTGATAGTTTCAGCTACTTTAGCTGAGGAAAAGTAATTTCTAAATGGAAACTGAAAATTGTACAGAAGAAGAGACCCAAATTAACCCCTTTTGGAAGCAAGGCAGGTAGAATTTAGCTGCTAGCAGTAGCTTGCAGTAGTCAGTGTGTTTGTGCTGTCCACCTAGGCAGGGCTCACATTGCTGTGGTGCAAGCTGCTGCTTCCTGGGTAGACTTGATATAAGGAATTCTGGGGAAATGAAGTTTCTGCAGCGGCTATTCCAAACCCTTTAGCTCTGTTATTTCTGTGGGTCATGAAACATCTGTTTGTTTTGCACTCTTGCTTGAATCAAATGGTCTTTTATTCCTAGAGAGGGAAAGATGGTGGCAGAGTTCCTGCAGAGAGGACAGCTCTCTGCAAATACAAATACAAAATCTTTGTAAATACACAAAGGGAATTTTTACTTCTGTTTTCTGTTGGTTCTCTTTTTCTAGACAGATGAGGGATTACTTGTCTGGCTTTCAGGAGCAATGTGATGCTATCTTGAATGATGTGAACAGTGCCCTTCAGCACCTGGAGTCACTACAAAAACAGTATCTTTTTGTGTCCACAAAGACAGGAACACTGCATGAGGCCTGTGAACAGCTTTTGAAAGAGCAGGTAATCTTTAATTGGAGGATCACTGGGAACTTAAAAGACATCTTCAATGAAACTTTCTTTTTCTCAGGCTGAGAAGGCTTTCGAGCTACGGTTACAATCCCTCCATTTGCTTTGGGCCTCATTTCTGGGGTGTTTCACCTGTAGCTAGGGTGTCAGGCTCTGCAGTAAAATGTTCAGTATGTGTCAATATGTGCTTTAATCAAGAAAGGGGGCTAGCTGAAGGCAGCTTTTTTGACTGATGCTTGACAATGCAAACTATTGAGGTTAATAATTTATATCACAGAGGTATTTTGAGCTGGTTATTACAAGAAGAAAGATCTTTTAAAGTTGTGAGCTGATTTCCCAGGTGCTTGCTTTCTCCTCATGAACTGCTCCAAGAGTGATGTAATGAATGGGTTTTTCAGTAAGACCGAATAAGGGAGAACTCCTGAAACGCAGGATTTCCCCAGTTCTCTGTAATACTGATGCCAACGTTGCTGTTTGTATGCAGTAATGTCTATGGAATACTGACAAACGTGTAGAATATATTTTTTGAAATACACTAGTGAGAGTAATGTGCCATTCTCTGGTAAGAGAGAGCAAGAGAGCACTGCTGTATTCTGCATCTTTTGTTGTACTTAATTAGTTGCAAATTATTCAGGACTATTCAACAGTGATGTGTGCTGAGAACTGAAAGGCAGACTGAACAGTTTTATGTGTATATATATTAGATATATAAAAATATATATTTAAGCTACTTGCTAGGATGCTGATACTCTTTTATTCGTTGTTTTTTTAATAGTCAGAACTTGTTGACCTGGCTGAAAACATCCAGCAGAAACTTTCTTACTTTAATGAACTGGAGAACATAAACACTGTAAGTATTATTTCACTGTTCACAGTCTTACAAAATGAAAATGTACCAATTTTTTGAACTTTGTTGCCAACAATAAGGTACCTGGGTTCCTTATAATGGCTGCTTTGTCTTGTTTTCCAAAGAAATTGAATTCCCCTACGCTGTCTGTGAACAGTGAAGGATTCATTCCCATGCTGGCTAAGCTTGATGATTGTATTGCATATATTTCATCACATGTAAGTAATTCTGTATTAGTGTCTGTTGAATCTTCATAACTCTGTATTCCTATTATTTTTGTTGGATTTCTCCTATAAAAAATTCTCTTTGCCAAGTACAGTAAGAACTCAAACATGATGGAAATTTTTAGTGACTATACTTACGTATTCTGCTTATTTTTTATAAAATACTGCTTTTAGTTGGTACAAGCTAGCATTTCTGTCTAGTTGTAAGAGTATTTTAAGTTTTGCTGAGTACTATTTCTATTTTAAATGGATTTTTTTATTTCTTTCAGCCAAATTTCAAAGACTATCCTGTATATTTGAACAAGTTTAAACAATGCCTTTCTAAAGCTATGCACCTTATCAAGACATACACTGTGAATACACTACAGAACCTCACAACCCAGTTAATGAAAAGGGTAAGGGGAGTCAGTAAGTGGTAACTTGAGCTGTACTCGAATGTCTATTGTAACACCATACAGTTTTCTTCTCTTTTTAAAAAATTTTTTGATGGTGGGAGGTGTCAGCAGTTTTTGTGAAACTAGGTCAGTGCTATGGTGTTTGTGTAGGTTGTCCAATTTTCAGCCAAAGGTGACAGAGACCTAGTGATCCAAAAGATTTAAGAATAGTCAGCACTGGTGAGGCTGCACCTTGAGTGCTGTGTCCTGTTCTGGGCTCCTCAGTGTAAGAAAAATGTTGAGACGCTCAAAGGTGTCCCAAGAAGGGCAACGAGGATGGTGAAGGGACTGGAGTAGAAGCCCTATGAAGAGCAGCTGAGAGAGCTGGGATTGTTCAGCCTGGAGATGAGGAGTCTCAGGGGAGACTTTATTGCTCTCTACAGCTGCATGAAAGGAGGGTGTAGTCAGGTGGGGTTTGATCTCTTCTCCCAGGTAACAAGTGACTGAACAAGAGGACACAGTTTTAAGCTGCAGCAGAGGAAGTTTAGGGTGGATGTTAGGAAAAAAATCTTCACAGAGTAATGGGCCATTGGAATGGATTGCCCAGGGCAGTGGTGGAGTCACCGTCCCTGGAAGTGTTTAAAAAGAGACTGGATGTGGCACTTAGTGCCATGGTTTAGTTGATGAGATGGTGTTGGGTAATAGGTTGGGCTCGATGATCTCAAAGTTCTTTTCCAACCTAGCTGATTCTGCGATTCTGTAATAATTAAAAAGTCATTGAACTTGAAGAAGGCGAAATAGCTGAATTGAGGTAGGTCAGCAGTAACCTTAGCGAAGGTCAGGGGTGGATAAATGGCTGTGTTACAGCAGCAGCAACCAGCTGGCCAGGCACTTTGCTTCCCTCAACCAGGTTGTTCTCTGTAGCTCTGAATCAGCTGCAGTGTATGATGCTGTGTCGTGTTGCCAAATGGGGAGGGTGCACAAGAGAAGTAAGGGTACTCTGGGGGTTTGCCAGAGAGAGGTTGCAGGGAATACTTGGAGAAAGTATCCAGGGCCTGGGTGCTATAGGTTGAAAACTGTTAAAGCACTCTTGAGCTTGTGCCATGACCATTTTGTATTTATATTCCAGTATATTTTTTGGGTGCTCTTGGTCATCTAAATATTTCTTTTTTTCTGCAGTGGTTTGTGTAGCCGCAGAGAACAACTGTGACACTTTGCCAGTGTCTTTTGAATTGGTTTAAAATGTTGACAGAATGGAACTTCTCTGATAATAAGCACGTCTACAGAAAAGTCTACACACTGATCTGTGGATTTGCATTGCTGCTTAGAAGGATACCCCTGTTAGGAAGGATACCTCTTTTAGGATCCAGATCATCTCTTCCTTCCTGTATTCATGGAAGTTTTGTGATGTTCTGCATATTTCTCTGCAATGTGTAATGCCTGCCTCTGCTAGAAGTACAGTACTTCTAGGACAGTGTTTTTAGTTGTTATCTGGTTTTGGTATTTCCTTTTGCAACACAAGGCCTTGTCAGGACTGGAAAGGAACTGATGAGACCTGGATACTCTGTCAGTACTCAGATGGAGTGTTTGGGGGTTTTGGTCTGTGTAGATGAGTGATCAGTTTACTCACAGGGATGAAAGTAGGAGGTGGAAAGGTGGGAGAATTTTCCTGTCCCCACCATGTTTCAAAAGGCAGCTGCCTGCTTTTCTCTGTTGTCAGTAGGGATTAGTGGAAAAAAGCTTCTTTAGAGGCTAAACTGGATCTCTGCTCTGCTTCATTAGTGCTAGAATTTGTCTTAGTTCAAGCTGTCTGCCCAGTTAGGCTGGGGACCTGCAGAGAACTGCCTCAACACCTGCTCTTCCAGTTGGAGCTTCAATTCAGTAAATTGAAACTTAGATTCTCTGCTCTGGGGCTGTGTAGGTAAAAGGGAAATTCTGTTCTATTTTAGTACTATCGACTAAGGACCAACAATCAGTACCACTGTGGCAGACCCAGAGGAAATTGTTGTCTCTGATGGAGAATGCTCTAACTACTGAAAATGTTGCTTGGTTTTTGGTTGGAACTTTTGTTTTGGGTTTTGTTCTTCCCTCTGACTCTGAGTTCTGAAACCAGCGTGCCTTTCTTGGAGGGGAGTGGCAAAGAGCTGTTCCACTGCCAGTATGGGCATAAAGAACCGTTTTTTAGAGCCTAATTGTCTTGGCCATTACATACAAGAAGCCAAATAGAGTATTTTGCTTTTTAACCAATTACTCATCTCTTCTTTCAGGATCCTTCAGCTGTGCCAAATTCCGACAATGCCTTCACACTGTTTTATGTAAAATTCAGAGCAGCTGCTCCCAAAGTCAGAGTAAGTAGGCTGGTAACTAACTTTTAAAAGGGAAGTTACGAAAATGGGAGTTGAATTTTTTACTGTGAATGCAAGGATATTGTGCGAGTGTGAATGACCAAAGATTGCGTATTGTGTCCATGGCAAAATACTGCAAGTTATTTTCCAATTATTACAAAAAATAATGTACTAATAATACTTTCTCCCTTTTTTTCTTTTTTTGAGTAGACTCTAATTGAACAAGTAGAGCAAAGATCTGAAAAAATGCCAGAGTGAGTATGTCTACATAATTTTATCTGCAGCAATTTCAAATTTTAAAAATACTTACTTTCAAGTACGGTTTAACATGTTGTTCATTTAAGAGAAAGTTTTAAAAAGCAGTGTTATGTAGACTTAAAAGAGGGTATTAGAATGCATTTTATGTTTATCAGAAAATGATCTTCAGGAGGCAGCTACTGTTTTCATTTCTTGGCTAGGTATCAACAAGTTCTCAATGAAATCCATCAATGTTACCTCGACCAAAGGGAGCTTTTGCTTGGTCCAAGTATCGCCAGCACTGTTACAGAATTAACCAGTCAGAACAACAGAGATCATTGTGCTCTGGTAGGTAAACTATTGATGTGTTGTGTGGTTTTTGTTATGTTTTAATCCCCTCTACCCCAGGTAAAATGTACTTATTTAATTCAGTCATTTACATGCAGAATTGTTACTGTTGTCTGTGGTTTTCAATCATTAAAATTTTGCTAATATTTTCAAGCAATACGTGGTTTTTTTCCTATACAAACTCCATCCTAGTACAAACCTCACAAAGGAAGGAGGATTTAAAAAAAAAGACATAAAATAGAGGTACTTAAATTTCAGAAACAAAAAAGAGATAAAAGTTGTAGAGTAAGATTTTATTTGTCCAAGTAACATTTTTTCAGTCCATAGTTTTGGAATTCATCTAATTAATTATGAACTTTACAAAGCTTCAGTTTAATCATAGCTATAATAATAATACCACTACAATATATGATATGTAGTAATACATAATACCTTTAATATCTCCTGTAATACTGATGCAAAGAAAAGAATTTAATAATCAATGTTTACATTTCTGTGAATACAGGTGCGAAGTGGTTGTGCCTTTATGGTCCATGTATGCCAGGATGAACATCAGCTTTACAATGAGTTCTTCACAAAACCAACACCAAAACTGGAGTAGGTGGTACATGCTGGTTTTGTTTTACTGCATGTTGTATTTAGTGTACAGTGGTGAGTGTCCCCGCCTCTCCTGTGGGAGACCGGGGGTTCAATTCCCACCAGGGAGGCAGTGGTGCCGTTTAAGAGTTGGACTCCATGATCCTTGTGGGTCCCTTCCAACTCAGAATATTCTGTGAAATAATTCTGTGAAATACAGCAAAGAATATTATATGACAGGTAGAGCTGTGTTGAAGTGGTTTGGTAAGAACCAGCAAGAAAAAAACCCAACTTAATTAATTTATAGATCAGAATTTGATATTCTTTCGTTTCCTCTTTCTTCAGGTTAAGCTGATAGTTCACATTCTCCATAAACAATCTGTGCAAGTGCTTTGTAGATGGTCTGAAAGAGATACAGACACACAGCTACTTTGAAAATAGCTGTAGAAGTTTACGGTGCTGCAGCTCTCAGCTGGTTTTTGTACAGCCTCTATGGCAGGAGTTTACACAGCCAGTTGTAGAAGTGCTTTTCATTTGCTTCCGTGTGAAATGAAGCTGATGAGCTCCAGCTATTTTTCACCAAGGCTTTAGTTACTGACCTGCCCTTACTGTCAAGGGATATTTGCATGTTCCCTGTATTTGGGCTGAGCAGAAGGGAGGGGAATGGATGTCTGACAAGAGCAGGATCTGTACCTGCTCTGCCCAGACCTAGAAGAGGGACAGGTTGTCGCTACACATAGTAATTGCATTATAAAAGTATTTTAAGTTTTTTACAACAGACCTGCAACATTAGAGCAGTTGAATAGATTACACCCCTTCTGTAATCACTGGTATGTTTTAATAATGATGCTTAATTTTGATGTTTGTGTAGGCCATGTTCCCTTACTATAAATAGTAAATATATAAATATATAAAAATAAATCATAAATAATGTATTTCTATTAATATAATGGGGACACTAGTTTTAAGTGTTGTAATGTCTTAAATTGAGTGCAGCTTGAATTGAATAAATGTGTAACCTGAGAAAATACTTCTCACTACCCTCTCCATCCTTTTAAGCTAAGGGGAAACCAAAACTGCATAAAGCCTCAGTACATATAAGCCACAGTGCCAGAGTAGTACCAGTCTTTCTCTTTTCTGAGAAATTGGTCTCGTGTGGGACATGTTCAGAGTTTGAGGTGACCTAATTAAATTGGCTTAAGAGTTCAGCTCTCTCAGTCCAAATCCTGGAGTGACTATCCCTGGTTAAAGCCAGTGTAAGATGTTGTTTGGACAGAAATCCTGTCACTAGTGCTATTCACACCAAGAGTAAGATTAGGCTTCTACTCTTTAGTTATTTTTTAATCTTGATGGAAAGTAGTTATCTCATTTCCTAAGAACTTGCTTCCTTTTTTTTTTGCCTACGTCTAAATAAAATACTTTAAGAAAAACATTTCAAATAGTCATTACTTTTCTTAGTATAATAAATAGACTCTTTGTTTTTTTCCTGAAGCACTCTGAAGATGTAACAGCCAGCTGTCTAAGTAGAGATAAAAGAGTTTACCAAAAATTTAGCTGAGACTAGAGATCTGAAGTTGAGTGTTATATTTAGAAATAAGGCTGTTAAAACTTTCTCCTTTGTTTCTGCTTTTAACATGAGGAGACATTCAAAATGTTTCTTCTGTGAGCATTTTTGCTCCCTCTCTGAGGAACTGAAGTGTCCTTGTCCTATTCACAGGCATTCTTTGTGAATTAGAAAAAAAAAAGTGCAAAAAAGCTCAACATCTTTATCACACTGAGAATGGCAAAAAATGTCTGGAGTGAGTGCTACTGGTGTCCTAACCAAGATATGCATCACTTTGAACATGAAAGAAAACAATCAATTGAAGTGGAACTTCTGGTGTTCATATTGCATCGATAGCATAACTTCAGTTAGACTGAGAGTGTGATGTTGGTAGTTGTTACAGAAAATGTTACCGAGCCTCTCCTCCTGCATCTTCTTCATGTACTCACAGTTCTAAGAAACTACCAAGTCCTTGGAATCAGATGAGCCTTTTCTCCGTGGGAAATTAGGATTATGGTTCTGAGCTCAGCAGGAGCTTTATTTACACAGAAGTCGAGCAAACCAGTTTGCAGCATCTTCCCTTTGGGACAGATTGAGTAGTTGGTTGATGTGTGTGAGGTTTTTTCCTTTGTTTCTTTGAGAGTTTTTTAGTTTTATTTTAAAACTATTGAAAAACTGTACTACCAGTTTTAAGCAGCTGGTATCCTACATATTTAAAAAGACTTTGTAAGAAATAGTGGGTTCCCCTTTTAAAGTAATTTCCAAAGTCTTCTATGGCTCAGTGCTCATTGTTTTCTCCTTCCAAAAATTATTGTCACAAAATAATCTGCTTGTGGTTCCTGAAAGTATTTTTCCTTGTTTTATTTCTACTTCGTAGTGAACTGTTGGAGAAGTTGTGTCTTTCGTTGTATGATGTCCTGAGGCCAATGATCATCCATGTCATTCACTTAGAGACGCTTTCTGAACTGTGTGGGATTCTCAAAAATGAGATGCTTGAAGATCATGTACAGAACAATGGTAAGTCATAGGTGGAAGTTTTTTGTTTTTAAGTATCTTCTTAACTGATAAAATTATTTAATTGCATAGGCAGAAAAATTCCTATATGTTTTCTAATTTCTAGTAGATCTTAACCTTACCTCATCTTTGATGTGTTCCTGTAAAATGAGTCATGTTTCTTCATTTATAGAAACAATCTGTGTATAGCTTTATTGAAATTAATAGATTCATGTTAGTCCTGTTTTCTCTAGATTGTACAAATACAAGCAAGCATCTGCCCAGTGCACATGCACACACCAGGATTGACTTTAATGAACTTTCAACTGATTTAATTGCTTCTCTTTGCCCTGCGAATACACCATCCATGTAGACCTTTCTGCTAAAAGATGATAAAAAAGGACTGCAAATTGGATTTTTTTAAATTCTCCTGAATCTCATGTGTCCCAGACTAGAAATTGTAACTTCATCAGATCACTTAGTAGATGGTGTAGGTTTTGGAGTTGTGTAATTGTTTAGAACTCAAAATCTCATAGCAGTGACTTGACCTTGTGTCTCATTTCCTTAATATGACCAGTGCATAATGGAATCCTTTCACCTGGCAATAAACAGATATCATACTAGTGTGTCACACAGCGTAACTCTTTGTCGCTGGAGCTGTGCCAGTAACCATGAAAAAACTTTCCTGGAGGTACAGTCGTAGCACTGTTGGGAATGAGGAAGAACTTGCTGACATAATCTTTTGGCTTACCTTAAAAACTGTCTTCCTGCTACATCGGTTTGGGCTTATAGAGTAATTCTTAAGATGAATATGAGCTGCATTGGATCATTGGTAGGTAGATGAGTTCTCTTACCAACTCGCAGCAGTTACAGCACAGCCATTGGCTGTGGAACCAAAGCCACCTTACTTTGTTATTCCCACTGAAATGCCACTGAATGTACCCAGGTCTCAAATAATGAGAGTGCTTAATTCTGACAGGGCAGCTGATGTAATCAGAGTGGGGTTGAATTTTCATGGTCTAATGAAAATCTGGGGAGCTGAAGTGACTGCAGCATGGAGTTCCATAATTCCTTGCTGGTCAGAAATTTGTGTGCATGTTGTGGTTCCATAAACCAGTCTGACTTAATCTACAGCAAGCCATTTATTGACTTACTGATGATGCTTCAAACTTTTGTTTCTTTAAGCTGGTTTTGTAATTAACCAATTTGTGCCTTTTTTTACCTTTGTCAGCTGAACAACTGGGTGCATTTGCAGCTGGTGTCAAGCAGATGTTAGAAGATGTCCAAGAGCGTCTTGTCTATAGGACACATATTTACATTCAGACTGATATCACAGGTTACAAGCCTGCTCCGGGCGACCTCGCGTATCCTGACAAGTTGGAAATGATGGAGGTACAGCATCAGCTTTTTTTATTGTCCTTGATGGGTTTTCTTTTCATATGCATAGTATACAATTTTGCAGCACAGAGCTTTGCAGCCACGGTTTCCCAGTTCTTATGTGTATTTGATATTTCTGGCGTTATCAAATTGGCACCTCGTGATTAAATTATGACCTAAAAATTTTTATTTACCTTCATAAGCTGTAGGTATCACCCAGTGTATTTTCTAGTTGAGCTGGAGCTGAAGAGTAGCTTTGGACAGTCACAGCTGCAAATTTGTTTTCAGAATTACTGGTCAGCTGGTGTTCGGTAGGCATGTGTGCACCCTTGCTCAGATAGTGTGAGGTGAGACTTGCTTGCATCTTTAGACAATTTGACATGTCAGCAAGAATTTCCAGTAGCCTTTTTCAGGTTCTTACCAGTATTAGCTATTTTTGTAGTCAGTCCAAGTCCTTTGGCTCAATGCTCCTGTGGAAATATTTCAAACTAATTCTGCTTACTTTAAAAGGTTAACGCTATATTGATGAAATATTTCAGAATGGAACTACTCACAGAAATAAAAAAGTGGCCAGCGAGAAACTTGAAATAGTTTTTGACTACAGCAAACTGCACTTGGTATGAAACTGAAGGATAGCATTCCACGGAAGCAGTAAAGCACAGCAGAGATTCCCTCATCAAGTAACTGTTGCCCTTCATTTTATAATGAGAGGCCAAACTGTCTAAGGATTGGGTTGACTGACAACAGCAATTCCAACATCCATCTGGCAAGGTCCAGATTTTCTTGCTCTTCTCTGCTTTCCATCTACCTAGCAGAATAGCTGGTGCTGCTTAGAAAATTGTAGGACTTATTTCCAACTGACCAATTGGTAGAGAATCTGTGGTTTGACTTCAGAATCAGACCATTGCTTATATAAAACACAGAAGCTTTACAGATATCTGTCTGTCTATCTATCTATCTATAGATATAGATATATATTGCTGTGGTCTGAAAGAAATTAACATTGTGTAACTGTGCCTTATTATGCTCAATTCTTGGGCAAACAGACAAAACACTACACAAACTTTTTAACAGTGAACTTACATGATATTGTTTTATGCATGTCAAGAGTTTTTATTATGCTACAGTTTATGCTTTG
>WEKX01023808.1:167573-287667 GCA_013390025.1 Pitta sordida
GAGATTATAAGGGACATTCATAGGATTTTTGGAAAGCATTTACAAGCCCTGACATACTCTCGTATTTAAAGATTAAGGACTAATAATCTTTTGAAGACAAAGCAAAAATAGTAATTGATAAATCCACCACACAAAATGTAATTAAGTGGTATCCCTCCATTGGGAACAACTAGTGATCAGGTGATCTACAAGTGTGACTGTTAGGAGCGTGGGTTTGTTTGTTTGCTTTGGGGATCTTTTATTATTTATTTATTGTGTTGCTAAAGTTGTGTGTATACAACTGGATTAAAAAAAGTACTGTGAGAGCTTTTTAATGTTAGCTGTAAGTTCTGTAGAGAAGCAGTGCAACTGTTTGGTCCATATGAGGCTTTATTTTCTAACAAGGGTCCTATGGCCCTTCAGTTGGAAAGGAGGAAGTTGATTCCTAACTGAGAATTTATGCTGCTCTTCATATGTCCTCATAAGACTCCAGTTTTTGCCAAGTTTGAGATTCATCTTGCTACTGTATTTCTTTTGAACCTGAAAACATTCCTATTTAGGGAGACCTTCTGTCTTAGTATATGAATTATTAAAATGCTAAAAGCGTAGGGAAGAAATATTTCTTGTGGTGTTCTTAAATATTAATGCAGTCCTTTGCCCATTCTTGATACTTCTTTTTGCTCTGATGCAGACCAAGTAGTGAAAAATGTTAAAAGTGTGGAAATGTTGAATAATGTTAGAGGAAGGCTTTTGTTTGAAATCCTGCAGGGAATAAGCTAGAGAGTACTTCAGGGCCATCTGCACATATCATTTGTGGGAATAAAGCCATCACAAAAATCATCTGTATAAAATCCAAGTGTGTGTTGAATTGGCTTCCCCTATTTTGAGCTTCTCTTTCTAGGTACCTTCGTAGCTTATTATTATTTTGAGATCAGTAGAACAGGCAAAGTGAAAGGAGTAGTGCTTAACACAGATCTGTGTACCATTTATAAATCTTAATTGGTATTGCAAGGTTTCTGCCACTGTTTTGGAAACATCTATTTCTTCTAAATGTCTTTGGAACACTGGGAGCCAAGTGTTGCTGATTCCTTTTGCAATGTAGTATGCTTTTCTGTGTTGTAACCAAAGCAGTGTAATGCATCTTTAATTAAGGAGGAAAAAATCTTATCATGTTCTTATGTATTGTTCTTTGTAGCAAATTGCACAGAGTTTAAAAGAGGAACAGAAGAAGCTGCCATCAGAAGCTTCATTTTCAGATGTCCGGCTGGAAGATCCCGAGTCCTGCAGCTTAGTTAAATCTGGTATGAAATATATCTCATGTTGTCAAATTAATGCACAAAACTTACAAGGAGTGAGCATTAACTTGAAGCATCTGTGAGAAATTTTATGTTTCTTAAAGGGTTATTTTCCTAGAGGAATTGATAAGAGATTTTGAGAAGTGGACTTTGAGACAAAGTTCTTGGTTTTGTGGTTTTTATGAGAAACAACTTAGTCTTGTTCTTTTGGTGACATTTCTCTGTCCTTCCAGTGCAGTCCATTATGTGAAGCAGCTACTTTTGCAGCCAACAGCATCTGTTGTGCTTTGTATAAAACTGAGGTTTTGTATTCTCCACTGCAATCAATACATGTGCTTGAGGATGCTTCTTACTGTTAGCTCTGCTGTATAACCCATGTGTCTGTGACTTACAGTAATCCAGAATCAAATTCCATGAAACTTTGATGCCAGTTATTTGAGTGTTACACGTTTTTAACTTAGTGTCTAAAATCCATGAAGAATTTCTCTGTTTTTTGGTGGTTTTTTAACCATTGTTCAGAATGGTACAGTGTTATTTTTATGAGCTCTGTAGTGGTTGTTTCTCATATTGGTTTTGATTGCATGGTAGTTTCTTGGTGTGGGGCTTGGAAGGACTGCAGAAGTCTTTCTGGCTGTTTCCAGCTGGACTCCTCAATGCTATTGAGAATGGAGTTCATTTTACACCATGTAAAATGTGTATGGAACGTGGGGGTCCTGACATGCAGCCAGGAAATGGAAGGAGCCTATGAAGTATAATTTGGAGATAGGTCTGAGGTAATAGGGATTATTTGCCCTTCAGAAGGAGTAGATGAAGTCACTAATAAACAACCTAGGAACCTCAAAGTGACAACTAAGATCTTACAGGTTTTGCAGTTAATGTGACAATAAATTTATAGATGCAAAAGGTAGAAAGATATTGCTGAATTATTTCAGACAATTTTCGCACTGATCACGTAAATGCTTCACAAATGCTTTTTCCATCATGAGGTAAAACTTTAAAAATTTTACCTTTTTCTAGTGGTTGCTAATTGAAATCAGAGTTCTGATGCTGTTGACTCAGCTGTTTCACAGCTTGATGTAAGGAAAAAATGAAAATAATACCTTTGTCTGTCAGATGTTGTGAAAATCCATTTTGAGCATAAAGAATTATTATCAAGGTTACTCAGGAGGAGCACTTTGTTTGCAACAACCTCATGAGAAAATTATTTTTGCAGTTATTAACATGATGTTTAAACCCTATATTTTCTGCAGCTGTTTAATCCATGTAGGATTATCCCCAGCAGAAAGGAAAGCATGAAGAAGTAAAATTAATGGAATGTTTTTACTTTTTTTTTTTCCTGAGCATTTCCTGTAATTCTGTGATCTCTGAGCATTCTTTCCCCCTTTTTTCCTCCTGTGCTATTTTTTCAGTAATTATTTGATCATTTCAGCTGAGTGGGAAGTGTGTGTCATTGGAGACTTGTCTGAAAAAGTAACTCATTAAAAAGGGTCGAGCTGGGTCACCTCTGAAAGCAAATTCATGTCTTTTACAGACATTTGCTCCATTCACATTAGAAGTCCAGTACTGACCTGATCAGAAGGAAAAAAAAATATTAACCTATTTGGGTAAAATAAAACGTCTTATGACTGTGTAGTCAGTATAAAATGCAGTTGATATTTCAGTCTCCTTTGGTTGAAAGGACAGAAGAGCAAGTGTTTCATGTGTGTATTTTGCTTTTAAACAGGTTCATCTGAATCCCTTAATCCCAGGCACCAGACCACGATTTCACCAGCAGATCTGCATGGAATGTGGTATCCTACTGTCAGAAGGACTCTAGTGTGTCTCTCCAAACTGTACAGATGTATAGATGTATGCAAAAATTTCTTTATCTATTTTTTTAAGTGCAGTTATAAAGTGTGTGTAACACCATATCTAAATATTTTGATAGTAATTAGGAATGGACAATTACTAGTCTCTTAGCTCTTAGTTGTGCTGTTCTCTTTATGTAAAACAGAACTGAAGAATTTAGGTCATCATTTCCAGGACAGTTTTGTATTTGTAGAATTAAGAAAATGACACTATTGCGTTTGCGGTTACAGAAGTAACTCAGTGCCTGATGTTCAAGATACGAGTCTCACCAAAGTTGAGGAGTGGATAGGACAAGAAAGAATGGAATGTTCTAGCTCTGTTACAGAGAATGATTTTGTTGATGAAATTGCTGGGTGAATGTGTTTGTTTCTTGGTGCTTTGCAGGACATCAGACAAGGTGACGTTTCTGGTCTTAAAAACAGTGACTCTATTACTTCTGTATTTTGGAAATGTTCTGAAAATTTTTTTTGTGGCACACCTTTTCAGGTTCCAAAATGTAGGAAACATTTGCGATAGAAATCTTCATGTCTGACAGAAACAAAAGCAGTGTTTACTTATCACGTATTTTGAGAGCTGCCCAGTAGGATCGATGTCTCTCGCTTCATAGCATAGAAGGCTGATAAGGCTCTGAGGAAAAGAATGAGGTGGCACTGGCAGGTCCTGGGGCAGTCAGGGCTGCAATGTTGCAGTGGAGGTGGAGGTGAACTGTGTTCCTGGGGTTGGCTCAGCCATAGGATGTAGTTGCTGCAGCTTAATGAGTTACTCCTTGTCACCCAAGCCATGGCAGCTGTCATGTTTGTTTACTGACGTGTGGCAAATGTGAGGTAATTTGAGTTTGCTTGAGGTTAAGCTGACTGGAATGATCTCGTGTCTGTTGCAGGTATAACTTGCACACACAGGAGTTGCTCTGACACACCAGGTGTCTGGTCAGGTTACCCAGCAAACATCTTCCGTGCTGTTAGCTCTGAGTGCGTGAGGTGTCACTGACCATGTCACTACCCAGGTGCCAGTTCAGAGCTGGAGGGTGAGCAGGGCATGCTCCAGTGTGCCTGTATCCTGTCCGAGGGCTTGTAGCAAGCTTTGGTATCACGCCATCCTGTCTTACTGCATTTAGGCAACATGTTTGTAGGCAACTTGTTCATCTAGAGGTTTATATGCTTGTGCTGGAGCACATCGTCCACAAACTACAAAATTCTGCCTAAGCTTTGCTAACACCTTTTTTGTCGGTCTGATTTCCTCTCCCCCGCAGAGGGCAGTGTTTCAGGGATTATCACAGGAGGCCTTATCTGCCTGCATCCAGTCACTGCTGGGAGCTGCTGATTCCATCAGCAAAAACAAGGTCAGAATCTGTGGTATGTCTTCCAAACCTCTTCCCCTCCGCTGCATGTATATATAAAGTTATGAAGCAGTTGTTCAGAATTGTATTGAAATCTTAGTCAAAGCACGTTGTTCTGCCCTCCAAGGCTTGATGGATTTGCCAGTTCTTAGTTACGGTTAATGTATTGCAAAGTAAAGATAATTATTCACATGTGAGTTTGTCTGAAAAAGAAAATACAGATCGTAACAATCGTGTTTACAGGCTGCTCTGACTCATGGGAATTCAATGAAGTGATGTCTAAAGAAAAAATTCTGCCGGAGGACTCTGCTCCCTGTATTTGTTTTCACTGCCAGTTACTCTTTTCTCTTTTTCTCTGCCTCCTTTGTTTGAATTTCAAAAGTATTTCTAACTGTTAAATTCACTGGGAAGATTTTTTAAGTATTCTCTGCTCAGAAATGTATTATCTAAAGGTCTGATCTGATGTGTTGCTCAGAATTCAGTGCAGATTCATCAAGTCATTTTAACTTTAGGTGTTAGTTTAAACACTTTGAGTAAACTTCCTTTTTTCCTGTCACAATCCTTTAATACAAATACTGTAGTTATCTGCTACTAATTCCTAACAGCCAGGAATCTAATTAAAAAAAAAGTCTTAGTAAGCTAAAGTTGTTGGATTTTTATAAGCTGTGAATACTTACTTTTAATTGTGATTAGAATTGAAGAGCTTTTGAAGTATTTCTTTTGAAAAATATCTGTTAAACATAGTATCTTTAAAAAGAAATTCAAAGCACATTTCCTTTTAGCTTGGGCAGATAACTATTTACTGTGTAATTATTTCAGAATTCTGCAGTTAAATATCAGTTTCAGCTCTGTGTCCAGAATTGACTCAAAAGTATTGTGGAGAATGAAAGTTGTCCTGCCATGAACCCGAGATAGGTTGGCCCAGAACTAGGATCTGCACCACTTTGTTCTTGATGCATGCTAATTTAACATTATCTGGTGAAATTGTGCGTACAGGAATAAAAAAGCCCAAACAAAATCAAACAACACAAGAAGCCCTTCCACCACCTGATTTTGATGCAATTTCCATTCGTTAAAACTGCAGATTTAAATCTGATTTCTCCTTTACTTTTTTATTTAACATTATGTTGACGAAAGTTCTCTTGCAGCTTGTGAAACCAGATTTGAACTCTTGAGTCCTCCTCTTTTTACCTCAATGAGCCATGAACTTCAAAGATTAAAACCAGCATGCAGTATAAAGCTAAAATAACAAGCAGTGCAAAATGTCCTCTGCGTGGTGTGAACTTGGCCTTGTTTTATTCTTTCTATCTTTGCTGGACTGTTTAGAAATTAGCAAAGCTTTGTGTTTAATGACATGAGAAAAAATGCCTTGTAAGACCTTTGCAGAACAGCACAGTTAATCAGGGTTATTGCAGACATTTTTTTTAATCATTGTAATGATTAAAACAAATTTAGAACCTCATGTTTTCCAACTATAAATTATATGGATTACATTAAATAATTCCTGGCTTTTAAGAAGAGTAAGTTTGTATCTTTCAAGTAGTAGATAGCTGTACTTACTGGGGGCATTCAGTAATATGGCTGTATAATCTAATTCTTCTAAGAAATGTGAATAAAGTCTGCTTCTGTAGTGCAGTGTATTTGGAATAGTACAGAGGTGGGATTTGTTGATCCTGGAGTATAGTTAATGGCACTGCAGACTAATGGAAAAAGCTTGTTAGCTAATAAAAGTGGAAATGTTGAAACTTTGCTCTTCATCTAATTGTTTGAGGTATTTTTTACATGTAATTCATGTTCTTTCTCTTGTGCTGTAGACCCAGGTTGATGGACAGCTTTTCTTAATAAAACACCTTTTGATTCTTCGTGAACAAATTGCTCCTTTCCACACTGATTTCACCATTAAGGAAATTTCCCTGGACCTTAAGAAAACTAGAGGTACTAAACAGTTGCTGGCTACAAAATGGGATGGCATTGTCCTCCCTTAATGTGCCAGCAAAACTTCTGGGTTTATTTTATGTTCACTTGCAATGACCTGTATGCTTTTTCTAATCTCTTGCTTTGTTCTTAGCTTCTCTGAAAGAAAGCAAAGCCACTCTCTTAGAGCAATTCAAGATGAATCTAACAAATTCTTCTTGTATGAAATGCATTTGTCTGCTTTTTGTTGCTGACCTAACTTATTTATCCAGTCCTTTTTAAGAACAGCTAAGCAACCTAAATTTCTATTGCACAGAGATGTCTTTCCCCTTTTCTGACCCTTTAAAGGAATATCTTTTTTACTGCTGTTTAGGAGGTGAATTTACAATACATAGTCAACTCGCCTAGAACTAATTAAGATTTTTGAGAGATTTTTGTGAGGTTTTTTTTTTGGAAAGGTTTTCTTATTTTGCAAGTTCAATACAGAGTATTGTTTAATGGTATTATGTAGCAAGTATGTCTGTTGTAGGCATTGAAAATAAAAGTAGTGGCCGTGGTCATAGTTTCTGAAACTGTACTGTGGTTCCTTTGTAAAATGCAGGAAAAGCACTCTCCATATAAAAGGGAACTGTTGGGCACTTTCCAAGTTTATGAAGATGATGGGAAAAAATGTTGGGAGCATGTCAAATTTCTCTCCTTCCAGTCCAGAGGAGAAAGCTGAAGAAGTAACTTCTCTTTCCTGCTGTCTAATATGCTGCTGTCATAACTCTGAAGCAAGCAATTCTTACACTAACCATTTCACTTGTTGCACTTGAACATCAATGAAACCTCCTACCTGTTGAGTGGTTTCTAGTTGACTGGAGGTTAAAGGGCAAATACATCCTTTTGGTGTCTTGTCCTGGCTGACACACAAGTTTCTTCCCCGTCTTCATTTATTGGAATAAATTTTTGTGCCAGCCAGTGCTTTTGTGCCAGTGCTTTGCAGATGGTTGTGGTAAGTAATGGAAAACAATTCCTTTGTTCTGGGTGATGGCAGTTGTGTTGAGAAGATGTACACTGTGCTTAATTCTTAATGTGGTGTAGCGTAGACCAGTACAGCTTTTATATTTGAGATGATTTGTAGAAGAAAAATAACATGAATAATAGTTTTACTGTGTTCTAGCCAAACTTTGCTGCACATAGATTTAAGATTTAATTTGGGATTTATAGACAAAGGGGAACTGCTTAATGTAAAAGTCATGCTTTTGCCCAATTTTTTTTTCAAGTAGTATAATGTTAAGGTTCCTGTAACTGAAATGTGCAGTGGGAGATGGGTCTTTCTTGCTGACTAGCTCATAGACTTCTACTCCAGAACTTGGACTGTCTTTGGAATTGGTCAAGTTTCTGGGACATAATTCAGAGAACGAAATAATCTTTCTTTATGGTCTCCTTTAACTGCATAAGAGTGCAGATTCTTAGTTCAGTGCTGAATTCACAAGCCTATGTATTTGATAATTCCCTCTTTACTTAATGTCCTGTAGCACTTCTTTGGCTCTTATGTCTTGTTTCCCTCCCATTGTTTTATACAGCAAGAGGGGTGCAGAATTGCTTTTGAAAAAAAAATAAATCAAGTGGATGTGTAGGATGACAGGATGTCATGAACGGATATGATGAATGACAGGAGGGCAACAAGTTATACTGAAACCGTTGATGATTTTCTTTGCCCCAGTTGGACTAGATTTTTGTTAACCCTACAGAAGTACTTTCAATATCTTGTATTAATTATGGACACTGTTGTTTTTTTTCTTGGGACTTCTGTAGAGAATGTAAATATGAATATTTGTCAACCTCGATGTTTTGTTGTTTAGTTCTAACCAAAATAGTTAAACAAAGTGGAAGAAAGTGCCAACTCAAAGTTATTTCGTTCGACACTACTTGCTTTTACCAGGCAGCATGTGTGAAATTGTGCATATTGTTTGTAGATACTCTTACATAGCTTCTGTAAGAGTCTTTCACTTGTAGATACAGTAACAAGAGTGCTCACAAAATTTGCATGCTCATAGAACTGTAGTTAATACCAGTAACTTAGTTTCTTTTAATGTATTAGTCTGTTTAGACTGTGAGACTGTGCAACTATTAGATTCAGGTTTACCGTAGATAAAATTAAAAATAGTGGATTAAGCTTTGTGTGCTTCCGTGCACTCCTAGCAATACTGGAGTCATTAATGTTGCAGTTGTGCTCTTTCATGCTGGGCCATTTTTTATGCATAAATGAGTGATTAGAGCTTGTAATTCCTGGAGCGGAATCCCTTTGACTTACAGTGTGAGTGACTTTCTGATTTGCAGATGCGGCATTTAAAATCCTGAATCCTAAGACAGTTTCAAGATTTTTTAGACTGAACAGCAACAACGCCTTGATACAGTTCCTACTGGAGGTAATGCAGAGTCTTTTTGCATTAAAAATTGGGTCATTTGAATGTGTGGTGATCTCTGGCAAATAAAAAGAAGAGAATTGTTGTCCTCTCTTCAAGGGCACTCCAGAAATAAGAGAACATTACATTGACTCTAAGAAAGATGTAGATCGTCATCTGAAATCAGCTTGTGAGCAGTTTATTCAGCAGCAAACCAAACAGTTTATAGAACAGCTGGAGGAGTTCATGACAAAGGTACAGATGTGTTGTATGTTTGTTAACCTAACTGAGGTACTGGTAGGACAAGGATGTTGGTATTTAAATTGGGTATAGGAGAAGCTGCTGGTTCTGTCTGAAGTGAAGATGATGTGCTTTCCTTTAAGTTCCAACAATTTTCCAGGCATTTTTGAGATGAATGAATTAAAGGAACGTGCCATAGTTTGTTTTTAAAAGAATCCTTTGTGCTCGTGGATCAAGAGCTTTAATGTTTCATTGAGTTGAAACAGGTTTGTGAGGGTTGGCAGAAGCTTTTCTTTTCGCAGAAAAATTCCTACCTTGACTACATTTGTAAGCCTTCAGAAACAATATTGGGTCATGGGTGTTCTTGAGGGAAATCTTAGAGAATGACTGAAATATGTGAAAATTTTCTGTTCTCAGCATATTTTACATCAATGACGTGTTTGCTGAGCAGGACTTTGCTTAGAAGTTCTGCTTGTGGCAGAAATTCCTGGTAAAAATTGGTCAGAAAGATTAGGGATCTTAGGGATAGAAACAAAAAAGATGCCTTATTACAACGCATTTCTTTCTAGAACCTGCTCTAGAGCTCAGGATTTCTAGGTATCTTGAGAAAACCACACAGCAGGATCTATTCTGAAAAGTTAAGAGGGATATGGATCTTTACGTGCTGAGAAGTGACATGGCCTCTCAGAAACTGAGGCTGCAGTATTGCCTGGACAGCAGAGATCCCAGCAGCTGCTGATTTTTGACAATTTAGAAGTCTACAGTATAAATTTACTAATGCCTGTCATGCTGGAGTAGGGGTCTGTGGCATGCCTGAAATACAGATGGATAACTGGTGGGATGGATGGATTGATTGTCTGAGCGATCACAGTGACTCATTGGGAATCTGGGGAGTTTGATTAAGCTGCTTAAGGATAAATCTCTTTTGAGGTTTTGTATCCTTTGGTGCCTAAGCGTCTTTGTAAATTTAATCCCATTTTGAATTTTACTTTCAAGAATTGATCATGGTTGTAATTTTGAATTGCATTTCTGTCACCCTGTTTCCCTGGTATGTTGTTAACTCCAGTCATAGAAGAGAAAGAGCAAGAAAGATCCTATACACTGTGGTGTCTGAGTCTTGTGCAATTTTTACCTGATCACTTTGTTGTGAATTCAAGTGAAAGGAACATACTTTTTTTTATTTTACTTGTTTTAGGTCGCTGCTTTAAAAACAATGGCCACTCAAGGAGGTCCCAATTACAGCCTATCACAGCAACCTTGGGCACAACCAGGTATTTGCTTTGGTTTATGTTCGTGTTACTATTAGGAGTCTGAAAAAGTGGCCTGAATAACTTGGACCGTAAGACAGTGATTGATTTTGGAAAATGTAGCTGGCTTACCTTTTCTTGAAAATCCTGCCTTCCGTTTTAATCTGTGTGCTAGTTTAAATGTCTTAAGCCCTCTCTAAATCAAAGCCTGACAAACTTCAGAATGTGTATTTAATTGGTGCAGTAGATGAATGCCTTGAGTATTTCTCAAGCTGTGACTGTTCTTACATGTAAACAGCATTTCTGCAACTGTACATGGAATGTGCTTAAGGAATTATTTGATTATGTTGTGGTAAAGCTTTTACTTTTTGTAGGAAAGAATGAATCTGCATTGAAGCTTTTATTGTCTGTACATTTGGTACCTACTTTCTCACTTTTCCTGCCACTATGCAAAAGTGGAATCTGGCTTTGTTTTCCTTGTCTTAGAAATTCAAATGTGAATGCTTCATAGGAACATTTAGAGCAGTTTTAGATGTTCCTGGGTTGTTTTGCTCTTCACATTACAAAGTTGTGCTTCTGGGTGAAAAAATCTGATTATTCTAATTCATATGTTGGAACCTTCTGTTGCATCATGTTCTTAAGATGCAAAGCCAGCCATGTTCATACATAATTCAGTGCTGCTCCAAGGGTCAGACACTCTCAAGGGCTAACTTGAGCTGCTTCTTTACTCCTGAAGAAGCAGAAGATGTTTTCTCAATGTTTGTTTGAAGATAATTATGTGTGTAGAGGCAGATCTAAGCACAGCTTCTGTTGTTTCTTGGAGTCATTTTTCTAGGAAGCAGGATTAGGCAGAAAATTTAGATACAGCAGAAATTGAGGGGGAGGAAATCCACATAGTATATTAACTTCAGTACCTCAAATCTACAAAATGTATTTTCCCCTGGCCTTTAAGCAACAATCTTGTAAAATCATTAGAATTCCTAGCAATAAAGAAAGGTCTGTCTGAGAGAGGATTCCTGTCTGGTTGATTCAAAATCCGGATGTCTATGCAGCCTTTCTTCTCACAAACGTGGCCTATGGTCAGTGAGGAGAATTTGTGGTATTCTGTTCTCTTTAGTAGCACTGTTTATGTCCCAGCAGTTTCTTTTCCAGGTGGGTTTTCTAGAGGAGAGCCTAAAAAATCCACATTAGTACAGTGGTGAGTGTCCCCACCTCTCATGCGGGAGACCAGGGGTTTGATTCCCACCAGGAAGGCAGTGGTGCTGTTTAAGAGTTGGACTTGATGATCCTTGTGGGTCCCTTCCAGCTCAGAATATTCTGTGATTCTGTAATACATAGAACTTTGTTGCAATTGGAAGGCTGTGACTTCAGAAACCTCAGGAGGATGTGGTTGCTTGCAGAAATGGGTTGGATGCGTTTTCTGCAGTGTGACGTGCTGTGGGCATGTGGTGGGTTTGATACTGCATGGCCCAGCCACCCGCCCTGTCCTTTCCCTCAGACCTGTGGTAGGATCAGTCCTGGTAAAGTGGAGGTGATTTTAGTCTAGGTTTGAGTTAGCAGAACTCCATTTTAGCCTGCTAAGCACATTTTCTTTTACTTTCAGCAAAGATCAACGATCTGGTCTCTTCCACTTATAAGACAATAAAAACAAAGCTGCCATCAACTTTACGAAGCATGTCATTATACTTGTCCAATAAAGATACAGAATTAATCTTGTTTAAGCCAGTCAGGGTGAGTATTGCTGGTGTGTTTCCCTGTAGTTGTTTCATGATGATATTTTTAGCTTAAAAACCCCAAACCTAAACAGCTCTCCCTGCTCTCTGTTGTATTCGGCCTGTGTAACACACACACATTTGTTCTGCACATCTCCCACTTGGCACCCTATGAGCTACTCTAAAGAAAATTAACTCTGTCCCGGCCCAAACCAATTCGGTTTGATCAGTTATAGATGGGCAGAAGCAGCAAAGGCAGAGGGATGATAGAGATTCAATGAAAAACCTACTGCAAACTACCAGAAGAACCAAGCTTGAGTTTTAAGCTTCCAGGTTAAGTCTTAGTGTTTCAGTTTAGCACATCTTAACTGAAGTTTTTGTCTCCCAGCCAATGTGGATTCCTTGTAGCTGTTTCCCAGCTTGTTTTAGAAGAAGAATTCTTAAAGCTCAACCACTTCTCCCTGCCTGGTCACTTCAGAGGATATTCCGTGCACATGGTGCTTATTCTGGTTCATGTTTGAGATCAGTGTTGTGGGTTTTAATATTGAATTTTTTCTTCTTTCATTTAAAAGAATAACATTCAGCAAATGTTCCAGAAACTCCATGCTTTATTAAAAGAAGAATTTAGTAATGAAGATCTCCAAATCATAGCTTGTCCTTCAATGGAACAGGTATATATTGAAGCTCCCTGTTTTATCTGTTGCTCTTTCACGTGGCTGGCCTTTTGAAACATTGATTTTTCGTTTCATTTTTAGTATTTCCAGTGTTCAGAATCTTTATTTATTTATTATCCCCCTTAATCCTGGATGATTAAACTCTGGGTTTTGTCTGAACTTTAGGCTCTCAGCTAGAAGGGGGCTTTGTTTGGGTCTTTTTAATGAATATCTAATAGATGGTCTTAAACCAAAGTGGTAATTGATGTTGCTGGAGATTGAGTTGTACAACACTGTAGAAGAGTCGTGCCATTTCTGGGGATTGTCTTTTCAGAGAGATACCAAACCCAGTGAATACATCTTCAAAAAGCCTGTGCATTTGAAGGCAGTCTTGCTTTTGACAAATACAAAACCCAGCAACTTTTACATTTAGGAAGCATGAAAAAGAATTACTAGAGTGCATTTTGAGTTAATTGCATTGGGAGAATGTGCAAATGTTTATGGTATTGTAACCCTATATGGGAATGTCTTTAGACTCAGAGATGATTTGGGTTAAGAATTCCCTGTATTAGGATTCCCTCACAGAAGCCAAGTAGATTTCCAGAAGTGTCAATTTGACCCTTGTGGCCTAGGAAATGTGAATAGAATCTTCATTATCACAGAGTACCAATATTTAAACAGTTAAACTGGTTTGTGGGTTAGAGGATGTTTCCAGCAGTATTAGGCCTCAGGAATGTGTGATAACTGTCCTGGAGCACAGAGAGGGGAGTGGTGCACCTTATGGAGGTGGGGTTATCATCAGTTCTGAAACTTAGCTACTCTGTCTAAGCTAGGCTTTCCTTTTGTCTTTCAGGTGAATTTACTATTATCAATGTCTAAGTAGCCCAGCAGTGCGGATGCTTGAAATGAGCTTCAGCTGAATGCCAGACAGTGAAGAGAATGCAAAGACATTTACTTGAAGTAAATGAAGGATCCCACTGTGCAGTCCAATTTGCATCAAAATTATCCAGCCTGCTTAACCCTGTTCTAGGGAAAACAAAAAGCTAAAACCCCAGGTTTATTGATTTGTTAAAGGTCTTCCTGTTCATAGGCTTGAGAAGTGGGCAGAAGAGAACAAAACAAAAACTCGTTTGCTGATCACTCCTAGGAAGCTCAGTTACTGCCTTATCCAGATGTTTTCTAGGTTGAAGCCTCTTTTTTTTTTTGGTATTTTTTAATACAAAAACCATTTTTGCTTTCCCTTAATAAGCTGATGTATGCCCTGGGAAGTCACAAGCTGGGAATAAAGTGCAGGGAATCAAATGAGAGCAGTAAGAGATATTTGCGAGACTTGGGATTTAAGCACATTGATGTGACAATTTAAGCAGGCACACTGAGTTTTTCTTTAACTCCCCCCAAAATCCTGGTAATCTACGATGTGCTTGAACATTATTCAGAGGTTCTTGTTTGGGATAACTTTATTTCCCACATGTGAAGTGTTTCCTGAAACACTGGATGTGCTGTTTTCCTTTACTGTTGTGCTTAAGAGCTCTGAGGTCTGACTAGAAGTTTCACTAACTTTCCTCCATGTGAAGAGTCTCAGATCCTTGGGATTTGCAATAGAAAACTGTGCAATACAATTTCTTTTGTTTCTGAGGGAACTGCATGTTTTGGGATGCTTTACAGCAAAGCTTAGCATTGAGGTTTTTACCTACTTAGTTTTAGAGTAGAGGGCTTTTATTGCCTTTCCCAAGATGAAATGGTGGTGTCACGTAGTTTCAAATGGGAACTAGGACTGGCACTTTCACAGCCTTTGGTGCTGCGGAGTGAGGGGGACTGGAGATGCCTGAAATTTAATGTGCAAGGCTGTCAAATCAGTATTGTAAACAGGGTAAGTACTCGGTAACTGGTAAACATTGCATACTGTTGGGTATGCATTAATTGGTCATTAGTGCAGAAAGCTGAATGCTAGATGCCTGGCCATTAATAGAATGAAACACTTCAAGCACCTTCAAGGTGTCTGTGTGTAAATCCTTCTTGGGCAGCACTGTTAAACAAAAACGGAGTGAGTGACGCAGCAGATTTTTGACTTAATTATAAAACCTGTTCTGTACTTCTAAATACGATGAAATTTCCAGGCACATCGGTGGTATTTTGATCTAATAATTTTCCTGTTATAAATTATTATGACTGAAGGACAAGATGATAAGATTTAAAGCTACCACAAGAAGTGTGGCAGCAGTGGTGGTGAGGTACGTAAACGGTACTCCTGGGACCTTATATGACTCCTTAAAAATTAACTAAACTAACAAGGAGGAAAAAGTTGCCCTTTCTCATTACATATGTAGAAATAACAGGCTGTAAAATAATGTCCAGTGCATTGTAATATATGTATATTTGTTTTTTATAAAGTTTTCCTGAAGGACTGCATGGTCACTGTACAGAGTTACAACTGACTTAATACAGACGTTGTACAGATAAGACGTGAAGGGTAAACCGTGGCAGTAGTCACATGTGTGCTTGGGATCTTTTTCTCGCTTAGAGTACCCAGCTCTAGGACAGCTGGTGGAAAGATTAGAAGAGCAATCAGTTTATACAGCCTGTTTGCTAAGTGAACATTTGTTTAAACATGTACAGTTTCAGATATTTACGTTTACAAATACTGTAAATACTTTCAAAAGATTAATTTAAGATGCTTTATATTATCTGACTAGAAAATTGCTGTTTTTAATTTTTTAAAATAAAAATGTTGCCTCCTATTTTGGTCCAAGAGTAAAGCTTTATTCTGTATCCTGAGGCTTTTGTCTGTCAAGATAACTGTAATACAGAGACAATAAACATCCTGTAAGCACAGGCGGTGCATTGCTGAGAAGCATTCTTTTTTTAGAAGTAAGAGAATTGAGTTTATTTGGCACAGATATATACCTGAGTGCTGAATGTACAGCTAATTGTTAAATTAATGCCTCTCTATGATTATAATAAAAGTAAATTTGTATTTTCTTTACTGACAAGCAATCTCGCATGATTAAATAGTCTCTTTCCTTAAAATTTTATTGGGGTGAGAAACCACAACTGTAATATGAAAATATGTTTTGACTGTTGGCTTTTACTGAGAGAAAAGTTGAGAACTGGTGGCAGAAAACACAAGTATCGTTGTATTTGATAATTATTCTTCCTTCCTGGCTACTCACAGACTTATCTACCCATAGTTTGTCATTACCACATAGTGTTCTTCTGGCCCTTTGTATTGTAGAAACATCATTCAGAGGCTTGTGGTTTGTCCCTTGTAATGTCACCATCAAGCTTCCCTCCACACTCTGGCTTTGACAGTGTCATTTGAATGAACTAACCTAAGTAGAAACTCTGCTGTGGAGTTCAGCTTCTATCTCAGGTATGGGGCAGATGATAGACTATAGCTTCCTGGATGCTTGGAGCCTCATAAAGAGATTTGGCCTTTGAATGCCAAAGCAGTTGGCTGGGTATTCACTCTTTTTCCTGTACAACAGGGATGCCTGCAGCATAACCTTATGCTGCGAGTTGTGTTTTTCAAGCAAAACTGTCAGTCCTTTTCTTGAAGTTGCATGTTTGGTATTGACAAAGTGATGTGGGTACAAAAAGGGGAAACAATCTGTGCTGCTGGAGCAGCTCCTGGCGACTGCAAGTAGATCCAACACTGTCCACAGACATTGCTTTCTCCTACTCTCATGCATTTTCATCCTCGATGCATAGAACCAAGCAAATGGTGTGGAGCAAATCAGATCTTTGCTATAAAGACCTCTAAACAGAACAAAAAGAAGAAAGAATCATTTAGGCCCTTTCCATGCCACTAAGCCATAGAAATTGCCATCTGCCACCACCGGGAGCCTGGAAACCCAGGAGACCCCTCATCCTCCTTCTCTTGGGTTGCTTCTGGTCCCTGTACCCACGCTGCTGTTTGCCATCCCCTCTCCACCAGCCTGAGTGTGTTGTAACTTGGTGTTACAAGGTCCTGATGCACAGGTAGGTATTGTGAGCTTGAAAGAAAGGAGCTTTTGTTGTCATTGTAAAGTGTCCGTGACCACCTTGATGAAGGAAAAGTTGATCAGAAATGCTGATGTAACTGCTTGCTGTGGGCACTAATGTCTTCATTTCGGTGTTTCATGCAGTTAGAAGATGATGAAACACAAAGAATGATATCACTGAGAATGGCATTGCCAAAAGTATTGCAACATTGTCTGATTTTCAGACAGCAGGCTCCTGAGCTGAATCTTTTTAGACTGAAGGAAGTGCTTGTCTTCACTTTCCAGCCACTTTCAGTGACTTTTCTCTGGGTTTTTCAGCTGCAGAGAGCCCGTGCAAGGAGTGTTAATGCTAAACTCTTGCGGGGAGACCCAGTGGGAGAGCATCCTGCATCTCTTGAATGCCGGTCTTTCACACTTACCCATGTACTGTGTCATGGGTGCCCTCTCCATGGAGCACACTAACCCTACAGCTCCCCTTTGGAGCCAATCCTCTTCTAGCACATGTGTGAGGGGACTGAGCCTCAGGACTTGAGCCTGCTCTGGTGGGAGTGGGCTGCCTAGAAGCAGTGGAGTGCAGAAGCTAACATAGCAATCTGTCCTGAGAAGTCTGAATTTTGGAGGTTGAAGAGCAGTAGCCAGTGCTTTATGGTCCTGCATATTTGAGGCCTTGTGTAGTTGCCCCCTTCCTGAACAGCTACAGCAGAGGCCAATTTCTTTTAGCGATACTATGGATTCTACTAAGGATGGTGCACCTGTGCGTGCTGTGAGGACTGTCAACATTTGGGTTATGCCTCCACCAGAGAAGACAGCTTGAACCCTTTACCCTGAGACGTCAGCCCGCAGCAAAGCATGGGCGATGTGTGACCTTTGTGTCAGTGCTGACCTGTTGTGCTTGTGTATGGGGAAGGACAGGGTTACACACCAGTGCACTGGGACAGTCACAGCAGTACTGAGCAGGACTGGGCCCTGGTCAGAACAGCATTATCCACCTCTGAGGAAGGGTCAGAGGTGGGAAACCTGAATAACAACGAATACCAAAGGATTCTGGTATTCCTCTCCCCTGATGCTTGTTTCAGTGTTAAGTATCCTGTTTAGATAAAATCACAAGCTTTGTGCTTGTATTGACATTTAATATTAACATTTTGAAAAGAAACAGTATTTCAAAATGAATTTGTGGATCTTACTGTTCTTACAATTCAGCAACAGCACTTCACTCTTGTCTAAATGCTTTCCCAAGAGGGAATTTCATTAAGTCACATGGGCAGGAAATTTGGTTTTGAACGCAATGATGATTTTTCTGCATGAAAATTTGTAACCAGTCCCAAGCTTATCTCCACTGAGTGGTTTCCTAGGTGCTCTCTGAGGAGCTGGTAGAAAGAAGCTGGTCAAGAAGGGCTGCCACAGGAAGTGCTCACCTTGAGCTGGGAACCCACATTGGAACAGACACAGTTGCTATGCCTGGGTGACAGTAAGTCAGTTTGATATGGAACCAGAGTTTTAATGTGGCCATTCAGCTTCATGGTGATGGAGTGGAAAGGAGGGCTGTGAGAATAGTAACTGAAGTCAAGCCACTTCCAACATTTCTGGCTGGTCCTTATCCATTCCAAGTAAATTGCAGTGCGTGTGTCCAGGGTAGCCTTGGGGAGAAACACAGCTGGATGAATAGTTTTTGTTTTTCAGTAAAAGCATGCTACAGAAATTGGATGACCCCTGGGAGAGCAATGAATCCCTGAAGGGCAGGAAAAAAATCTTTGTACGGAGTGTGGGCTCTGTGTGTGTGTCCCCCTCTTCCTATTGCATATCTGCATCTTCTGAAAGTCCCTGGAGATGGGAATTTCTTCTGCTCTGACACCTTCATGCTAAAAAGAGGTCTCCCATGCATGTGTGTGTATGGTCGTGTGTGGCTGGCTAAGGCTAAAGTCCTTGCCAAACTACAGAGAGAGGAAAGCAGCATGTGAGGGAAAACAGCCCATATTTATGTATACAGACACAAATCAGTAACCCCCCATCTCATGAATCCTTGGGCAGTTGACTCTGCACACTGGAGAATCTCCCCAGCCATGGCACACAGGGAGTTTTTATAATTTCCAGAATGAGTTACATTTAGTTTTTTGTATCTAAGCGTGAAGAAGTTGATTTTCACCGGGCTGCAGGAGTCCTTGGTCTCCCCCAGTGTAACCTTGTGCTGCAACTTGGAAAAACCAGCAGGAAAATAATAAATCTAACTTTGTAGCACTGGCTGTGGGCAAGCCTGGACCAGTCCATAAGCAGGACAGGCTGCTGGTTTTCTCTTTTCCTCTCATCAAAATTATCATATTTTAATTAGAATATCAGAGTGATCACTTGGCGTTGCGCTCAGATTATGTGTGCTGGGGGAGGCTGGGTGGGTTGTAGGAGCCAGCCCCAGCTCAGTGGTGTGCCAGCAGTCCCTGCATGGCTAATGCCAATAGGAAGCACGTGGTCCTGTGAGGTCAGGAGAGACTCATGGCAGGACAGCGATGGTTTAGTGCTGCTAGGGATTGCCTTGATGTCAGGCTGTAAAACCTGGCTGCTGTGTGATGGATGAAAGACCAACACGTCTGCAGGCAAATGGTAGGACTGCAGGAGTCTGATGGAAGCCTTATTGCAAAGAATGATTTGTAATAGCCAGTTAGACATTTAAGATGCCTATTAATTAACCTGAGCACAGGGAGGACTTGCAAAATTGAGACGGGATTTACTGATTCCCCCAAACACTAGCTTTCTGAAGGGAAACTTTGGAGACGGGCAATTGGGTGTCAAAAATTAGTATTTGATGGCTCAAACACTAGCAATTTTTACTAAAGCCATCAGCCACCTCATATTACAATGTAGACTGCAAGAAAGAGACTGCTCTAGATGCCTTGGCAGGGTCATGGACTAGATGATTGTCCCTTCCAACCCTAACAATTCTGTGAAATTGGTCACCCAGTCATTCTTTAGTGTGAAGCACTCACTGCATATGAGAAACAAATGTGAGAACGTATGTTGACAGATATCACTGGCAATTGAGATGGGGCAATCCCCTAATGCCCTTGTGCTGTGCACTGTGCCTGCACCCAGAACCTTGGTGCATAACATAAGAAGCCACCACTCTGGTGAGCTGCACTTCTTTTCATGAACTTCCACATAGGAAAATACAAAACTAGAATAAAAATAAATTAAGGTGTATTCAGCATGCATTAAATCCCTGGGATGCCACTAGGGCAAGTTGGGTGTGAGCTGGGACCTGGTGTCACCTCCAGAGTGGTGGTCATCAGGGTGGAAGCACATCCTGTGGCCATGGCTCCCAGAAGCAGTCCTCATCCCTGGGTGCCTGCTGTGCTTCCAGGTTCAACAGGTGAACAGGGCTTCTTTAGTGAACATGATGAAAACAGCCATGTTGCCCAATGGGTAGCTGACAAGCAGTTTTGGTGAGTCCATAAAACCCACATAAAATATACTTTGGAAGAAACCCATTGAGAGACAATGTCTGGGAGAAGTGACTCCAACCTCCACCACTCTTCAGACAGCCACCCCCAAGGCAACTACTCCACAGACCTTGTTTCCTTGCGAGAGCAGCATGAGTTGTATAGCTAATCTGGGAGGCTGAGCGGGGTGACACACAAGATCACAGGTTCACAGGTTATTCCGAGTTGGAAGGGACCCACAAGGATCATCTAGTCTAACTCCCAAGTGAATGCCCACACAGGGATCAAACCCACAAGTGTGGAACCATGGGCACCACACTCCCGCCATCCAAGCCTCCCATCATCTAGACCATGTCACTGAATTCCTCATCCAGTCTTTTCTTAAACACCTCCAGGGATGGTGACTCCACCACCTCCGTGGGCAGACCATTCCACTGAGAGACCACTCTCTTTCTGACACTTTGAAGCAGGGCGTTATGGAGGGTGTTCTGCCACCCAAGCACTGTTGCTACTGGATACTAAGCCTGACCACTTCAGTCTGGGAACAGGAGAAAAACCATCTGTCCATCAGGATAATGTCTTATGGCTCAGGAGAATGGCAGTGCTGCAGGAGCAAAATGAGGGTAGTGAGAGGCAGGAAGGGGTGTTGGGAAAATGTGATGGGGATGCCTGCCTGGACACAGGGGATGTCCCAGGCCTTTTTCTCCCCACGCAGGTACCAACCTGAGAGCACTGCCAGACCATCACACTTTGTGCTTTCCACCTAGCCTTGGGTTTGTTTTTTTTTGTATGTTTAGTTAATTTTCAATTAAACCCTTTCAAATAACTGAGAAAAACTCATCCTTCTGTGTTTTCACATTTCATATACAAAGCTCAACTCATTTTATGTTGTTAGCTGCTCTGATAATATAATTTGCTAAGGGCCTTCTTTCCATCAGACACACAAGTAATTTATCCTGCAAGGTACTGACAAACAACATAGGAACATTTCTTTACTCAGGGCTTAGCTCCCAGCATTACAAGGGACCTGGGTTTAATGCTTTCTAATAGAACTAAGCAGCATTACCACCTGCTTCTCTGAGAAGAATGGAGAGTAACTCAGAGAGGGGAAAGCAAAGAGATCATTGTTAATGCAGCAGCTAATTCTCACGTGCAGAAAGGGACCATGCTCGGCCTGTGTCTGTCACAGGGACGTGAGGGACCCATCTGCAGCAGCTCCCAGGTAGTGGCATTTCGTACACGTGAAGTGTCTGAGTCCAGCTGTAATGGTGGCACTAATTTATATATAACCTGAAGATGCAAGTTTTGTCTCTGTAGAATAGCTAAGAATTCCTTCCTGGCCCTAAGGGATAGAGTGGAACAAAAAATAAACACACTGACAATTTTGTTCCTGCTTTCATTTTTCAGGCTTTTTATGAGGCTAAAAAGACAGACAGTCCCAGGGAGGAGGATTTGCTACCCCTATATTTCAGGACAGGAAAGCAGTATAAAGTGCCTCTATGTCAAAAATAAAAAATCCAACAAAATCACTGATTGTGTGATAAATCACAGGTAGTTTTCTTGCACACTGCCAGAAACTGCAGTGCTGTCTGGCTAGGGAGGGGAGGGGAGAGGCAGGGAGGTAAGGGAATGCTGCAGTGGTCTGGATTGTCAGGGAGATCCCATCCAGCCCCTGGCTGATGAATTCCAATCTCTGCCTGTCCTCCGAGGATCACCAGGGCTGGGTCAGCAGGTGCTGGGGAGCTGCTTGTCTTGGCAGCTGTGCTGAAGGTGACACTCCAGGACAGCCCATCCCATGCTGGACACAGTGGTGATCCCCACTGATGAATTCAAGACTGCCTGGACCGTGTAAAGCATTTGCCTGTAGTGGTAAATTGTTGGACTGGGGCTTGACCTGGAACCAGGAGCACTTGCCCTCCTGATTTTTAGCTGAGGAGCCTGGACTTCACCCTGCTAGGCAGTTTGGATGGAACTGCCTGGTTTGAAGGGTAAGAGTGGGGAATGACATGGAAGTGAGTAGATCCTGATTCCCTGCCTTTAGAGCAAAGGGAGCTGCAGGTGATGGAGGAAGGCACGTGTAAGCGCTTGCATAGGTGAGGTGAATCCCAGCTTTTGGGACATCCTGCCCACGCAGCTCATCACACATGTGACTGGGCACCCTGTCTTATTCCACTTGCATATTGCGCTCCTGGCTGCCACTCCAGTCTCTCCAGGCAAAACTCAGCTTGTGTGGCTGATGGGACCAAGCACTGCACACTACTTACACTGCTAATCCCTGCAAAGCCAGAATCCAGATCCTGCCCAAAGGTCCCAGATCAGGTCTGACCTGGAGACCTGAGTGGCAGTCAGACTTTGTACTGTCCCTAAGTACCACAGGGAAATTTTAGCATGGGCTGTTGCTTCCATGAAGATATGATGGCACTTGCAACTCTGACCCCAAAGGACAAAAAATAACGGGAGAAAAGAGGAAATACCAGCAAAGCATGGATAACTCAAGTCATGCAGAAGCTCTTTTGCCATCTAGGAAAGCATCCCCATTTCTAGGGAGCTTCCTAACCTGCTAATGACAAACTTTCAGTGCCAAAATGGCAAGATGGAACAACTAATGGCTGCTGAGCCATCAGCTCTTAGATCTCCTCATCAAGCCTTTCAGTGCCTACAGTGAAGATTTGGGCTCTGCAGGGGAGATGAACTGCATGAGGACACTCAGCGCTGTTGCCGGCTTAACACGTCCCTGGGACTGGTGATGGTATGGGTAGACTCACATTTTACTAAGGCTGTTTCTTCAGATCAGCCACTGCTGGGATTAGCTTTTCAGGAGCACTGCAAAAAGTGCATTTTTGTAGACTCTTCTATCCAGGTGCTCTCCTCAGAGGACAAAGGAAAATCAGCATCAGCACCGTTAATATTTAAAAAACTAAGTTGGACTTAAGTCTAGACTATTCTCATAAAGTCAACCAACTCCACTGCATTTAGTGTAACACCAGAACTCTTTTTCAGAATGCATATATGTATATAATGTCAGGAAATGTAGGTTATATTTAATTATCTCTGCTCCCATATAAGTACAGTTGGCATGTTTACACTTCTTTCTTAGGAGTTCAACAGAAAGTTAGAGTTGTTTTTCATACGAAAATGCAAACAACTTGGGAATTTGGAATTCTTTCAACATACTGTAAAGCGCTGAAAAAGTGGGAAAAAAATGGGAAAAAGGCTTCATGCCTTTTTAAAAGGCTTGAAACTTTAAAAAGAATTTTTTTTAAAAAAGCAGTTTCTATCTCTTCCTTAAAAAGGAAACCCTGTGAAATTACATTAAAAATCAAGATGCACTCAGTTTTTAAGACGACATTAATTTGAAGAATCTTCAAGGGAAATTAGAAAATTTACATTTTGGAAAGTAAAATAGCCTGCACTTGTAAAGAATTTGTAATGGAAACATTCATGAATAGCTCTCCCCCTTCCTGACTGGGCAATCTGGCAGGCAGAGAATTAGTTGTGAGCAGCCCTAAAGAGAAGGATTTGATGGTGTTTGTTGACAATAAGCTCAACAGAATCCAGCAATGTGGACTCACAATCCAGAACGACAACCATGCCCTCAACTGAATCAAAAGAAGCATGGCCAGCAGGTCAAGGGAGGGGATTCTGCCCCATTACTCCACTCTCCTGAAACCCCACTCAGAGTGCTGCATCCAGCTCTGGGGTCCTCAGCACAGGAAAGACATTGATCTGTTGGAGTGGGTCCAGAGGAGTGTCACAAAGATGATCAGAAGGCTGGAGCACCTCGACTGTGAGGACAGGCTGAGAGAGTTGGTGTTGTTTAGCCTGGAAAAGACTCCAGGGAGACTTTACAGCAGCATTCCAGTACCTAAAGGGGGTTCATGACAGCTGGAGAGGGACTTTTGACAAGTGTCTGTAGTGATAGGACAAGAGAGAATGACTAAGATTATGTCTTAGGATAAAATTCTTCACTGTGTGGGTGGTGAAGCACTTGGAACAGGTTGCCCAGAGAAGCTGTGGATCCTTGGAAGTGTTCAAGGCTAGGCTGAATGGGGCTATGAGTGACCTGGTCTAGTGAAAGTTGTGCCTGCTCATGGTGAAGGGATTAGAACTAGATGATCGGTAACACCCCTTCCAAATAAACTATGTCACTATTCTGTGATTCTATAAAAATTGCTCAAAAGCAGTTTAGATTTAAGGCCCCTTTTTCTCTCCCTACTATTTATTGTAGCCATTCTTGTGCCTTCTACCATGATGAGTCCAGTCATGTAAAGCCACTCCATCTTTCCCCAGGTTGCTTAGTGTGTGGGTTTTCCTTTTCCATCAGCCAGCTGTGGTCTTGGTGCCAATCTTGGTGCCACCAGAACTGATAAATGGCACCCACTCCTTGTGCATCTTATTCTGGCTTATTTGCAGGCATTGTGGTTTTGTGCTGGCTGACTTACACAGTCTGCTGCCACTGCTGCTTATACAAAAGCTGTGCTCTTCCTACAATCCACGTCTGCCCCTCTGGTGGTGAGAAGAGTTGTTATTTCTTACTCATTCCTTCCAAAAACGTTCAATTGACAGAGAAAACCAAAGACCCTCAGCTCTGACCTGAATGAGAAAGGAAGTTTGTAACAGCAACTGAAGGGACTGATTTTATACCTCTTGTCAGTACATGAGGGCTGCAGAGATATCTGAACAAAGCTGGTGTGTTTCACCAGCAGTAGGCTGGCTCTGGGCACTCCAACACAGCCATTCCAGCCCAAATCCTTACCCTTAAATGAGTGAGAGGTGAAGGCACAGCTGAAACCCTCAACCACACTGGAGGAGCCTCTGCCACTTGCCGGTCTTCAGCTTCAGTCCCTGGAGTGGGCAGTGGCATGCCCAGCAGCTGAAAGGCTGGGATGGAAATAAAACTTCTGCCTTGGTGTTGCAGGTGGCTGAGCACCTTCCCTACTCTGATGCGGAGGGAGTTGATGGCTGCAATATCACTGGGTCTGCCACTAGCCTCCTCTTAAGTTGCTGTTTTGCTCTGTGGATCTGTGAAACCAGTGAGTTTTCTCATGTGCATGCACATGTTTTTGACAGGTATTCTCTCAGGTCAAGAAACACTTTGTACTTGAGTAACTGATGCCTGCTCTTTTCTTTTGTCATCTAATGGGTCCTGTTTTTCTGATGATTGAGCTTAAGTCTCTTAAAAGGAGAGGGCCTCTTCTCTTTGAAGCAATTTTTGCTCCATCATCAGAGAAGAGACACTAACTTTCTCCCTTTGCAGCTGCAGAGGCATCAAACCACCTCCATGGAGCATTTTTCTGAATGCCATGTGCCTTTTCTGAAAGCCATCTTGCCAAGGAACTAGAAAACCCTGCATGACTGGGATCTAGAAGCTGCAACAGGAAATTATCAGGGTCAGGGAGAAGAGGAAAACATGTTCTTGTGGCCCTGTGGCTCTGAGGTGCACCACTGGACAGGGATAAGAAACCCTACAAGGCAATTCACTTTCTTTCCTGTTTTTCCCTAGGTGAATTACTTCCATGCTCTCCTCTTGTGCTGGAGCAATTCTCAGTCTGACTCCTTTTGGCTACAAATAGCAATGACCGATCTCCAGTCTCTTCCCTCAGACAAGGATGTCCCCAGCAGAAAGAAGTGCCCCTGCTTGTTGCTCCCCAACACTGATTCCCTGCTGGGCACTGCTGCAAAATGCTGGCTCCCAGGGAAAATATATCCCTGAAATATGCTCATCACTGGTAATTTCTGGTATTGTCTCTCTAACCGACCAACTGGGTGTCACCTTGCCTGGGTAGAGGGCAGTGACTGCTTCATCATCAGAGACTCTGTATCTGACTCTGGCCTTGGACTCTGTTGGGCAAACCAACAGGCTCCCGGATCACTTCTTGCAAGAGCTGCCAGTTAGTTCATATTTGCTCAACACAACTTCATGTGCAGAGGTTTCCCCCGAGAAATGCTTTGTCATACATCGCTTTCACTCTGCCTCCTTTCCTGTGGCCCCAGGACTTCTGCACATCTCCTGGTGCTTGGACCCATCTTCCACTGGTCTCGTCTGGGGTGACAGACATACATCTCAGCAAGCGGCATCGCTCCCCACCCTATCTGTGCAAGGGGAAAAGGGTAGTCGTGCTGGTTAGCTACAAAGCCGTTTATTCCCAGAAATGTCAGCTGATCTCCAGTGACACCTCAAGATCTCGGGAAATGGTATTTCTTCCCTCTCCCTGGGAACTGGCACTTAAGATTTGAGAGAGGAAGCTGCTAAATTAGCCTAAACGTTGTTCCATGCTTTCGAAATATTCATAAACAATCTCAAAATAGCAGCAAGCAGGGAGAGGAGAAGTTTGCTGATGATATTAAGGGTGGTTGATGCAAAGGGCTGACTGTGAACAGTTGCAGAAAGACCCTTGTGGCACTGAATGAAAGGGTAATAAAATCACAGATGAAATCTGATGTAGATAAATGTAAAGTGATGCACATGGGAAAAGACAATCCTAGCTTTACATACAAAATAATGGGCTCCAAGCTGGCTATTTTCACTCGAGAGCATAATCTTCAGGATATAATAGATAACTTTATGCAAATGTCAGCTCAAGTTTCAGTAGCAATCACAAAAGCAAACAGAAAACTAGGAATTATTAGGAAAGCAGGAGAGAGCAAAACTGGAAATCATTATGTTCCTGTATAAATTCATGGACTCCCTTGCCTAGAGTACCATTGTGCAGTCCTGATTCACTGATCTCAAATATGATACAGAAGAAAAGTTACAGAGGAAGGCAATTGAAGATAAGTTATAGAGGAAGGCAATTGAAGATGATCAAAAGCACAAAAGGGCCTCCATTCAGGGAATGACTGAACAGATTAAGACTTTTTATCTTGCAAAAAAAAAGACTGAAAAAGAAATATGACCGAGTTTTGTGAAAGGAAGAGCGATGTGACTGGGGAACAGCTGTTCATACTATTTAGTGCTCTTCAAAGGAAGAGACTGAACATCAAAGAAAAGTATCAAGTGACAAGTTCAAAATAAACAAAGGAGATTTTTAGCTGGTGTACTCCTTGCCATAGGAGGGTACAGTGGATATTTAAATTTGTTTTGGTTCAATAGGGTGTAAGCTAATCGATGGAAGAGGAATCCATCAAGGGCTGTTAAATGCAGAACTGGCATCTACAGCTCAAGAGGTTCCTGACTCACAGACCCCTGGGGAAATGGAGAGTATTCTGGGAAGTATAAACAAATGTTTGCTCTATTTTTGTATTACTTCCTGAGCATCTGCTGGATCTCGTCCAGGGCAGGATACTGGGCCAGGTGTATTTTGGGCATTAACCCTTTGCAGTTATCATCCCCGTGTCCTGCATTTCACACCAGGACATCTCCCACTAAGGCAAAGTGTCTGAAGGGTAGCCTGAGGTGTCTGGTGCTTCTGCCTGTCACTATTTCTTATTCAGCCCCCTGCATCACAGAGGTAGAGCTGCTTGGTGGGTCTCCAGCCACCAAGGCTCCACACTAGTTCCAATCTTGAGCTTAAAATGTCTTCCTCAAGACCCACAGGCAGGTGCATCACATTTTCCTCTACCTCCCAAAGCAAAAGCCTTCTCTTACGTGGACAAATCTTCTCTGCAGGTCTTCAGCTGGAGCTGAAGTTGTTCTGGAATACAACCTTGTGCTCCATGCAGACCTCTCATGTGCATCTCACTTGGCAGTGAAAACATGACCTATTGGTGGCTGTGTTCAGAACAAGGATGTTCTGTGGCAGTCAGCTCACATTCTCCCAGCATGGCCTGGATCACTCTGAGTTTATCATTCCAAGGTGTCATGGAGAGAGAATGCCTGGTTATGAACAACTGGAGATTGAGGGGAAAAAAAAAATCCATCAGTGATTTAAAGAAATCGGTTTGAGGACTCAAGAATTGCTTGCAAGCTACAGAAAAGTTTGGTTTTGGCCTCAGGAACCAGGAAGAAACCACTTCAGCCAGCAAAGTGTTCCTTATCCCTCCAGAGTGCCAAAAGCCAAAAATCAAAGACAAGAATCCCCGCCCCAGCTCTCTTCCCAGTTTAAATGCATCTGCCTAATACATATGCAGAACACCTCATGAATATGTATTGTTATCATTACATCATAGAATTATACTTTGCCTTAAGCCTTCAACCAATCCGTTTTACGTTCCTTTGCTCTGTGTTTTGACTAAACCCCCGTTCTGTTTACAGTTTTGGGCTGAGAAACGAGTAAATTTTCCTTTGATATTGAGACTTTAAGCTTGAGGCCTGGTAAATGCCTTTAACACCTACTAATTCTTCCAAAACCAACTCTTCCAGCTACTTCATTAAAATCCTTAAATTTCTAAATCTATTTCAACTTAAAGACATTGTTATTAACCTTTCCCAATTATGTTTGTGTTCAGGTGTTGCTCTTTATGATTAAGTGTGCCATCCCTGGGGACAGAGAATATGAGGAGTGATGGAGAAGAAGAGGAGAGGGAGATTTTGCACAGAAGGCTTTGCAGACATACTGCCTAGAAAACTAAATGTGCTTTTCTAAGAGCAAAGCCTTGTTTCCCGTAGTCCTGCTTATGCATTATGGGAATGAAAAGAACAGAAAAGAGCCAGACATGAACTGGAAAAGGACCGCTGGGTATGTGAAGAGGATTGAATTTCTAAATCCTCAAATCAGCAGTATCTATAATGGTCAGCCCAAATCTGAGTAATTCACTAAGATTCCCCCCTGTAAATTAAAAAGAAATACCTGGACACTGCACTGACACAGTATACAAATTCCTCTTCTGTTTGAAACCTCACCACTGTAATGACAGAGACGTTTATGTTCCTGTGCACTTTTCCAGGGTTGCCTTAAAAGCCATGCCTTGGCAGTTTACTAGCTGATGGACACAAACTAGTAACCTCACTCTGCTCCTCCTTTCCAGCTGGAAATGAAAATGAGGGATAGTGGCTATTAAAAGGTAATATCACCCAGTGGGAAATTCCTGAACTCAAGTATCTATGTTCCCCACATCAGGGTAATCTCATTGCATTTGTGTAGCCACTGGCAAAGCTTGTCAAGCCAGTCTGGTTTATCACTCTGCATTTAGGAGCCTGTCCTATTTCTGGAGGCTCCTGTATTGCCCAAGCAGTCTCCTGTTGACATCACATGGTCAATAATGTGGCGGTGAGGCTTAATTTCCTAAAACCTACCATTTTCGCCTATAAAACCTAATTTAAAGTAAATTTAAGTCCAAATCATATTCTTATTGACACCTGTGCTATTTTGCAACAGCTCTGAAGGAGTAATAATGATATACATTGAAATAGGAGGATCTGCAGGAGGGGGAGCACAAAAAGGTCCATTAAACACATAGAAGCAAATTTCCTGATAGTGACTGTTATGGTAAAAAAATCCTCACTCACATTTGTTGCCCCTAGATTTTTATTAGAAAGGAGTCCTGGCTCTGTTTGGGTCTGGAAGGAAGATGAGAGCCTTGAATTTAAGTGTGACTTGCAGGTGGTCAAGGAAGGGCCTGACTGCATCATGGGGAAACCAAGTGGCTTCCTCTTCCTCCTCTTCCTCATTTTCCACCTCTTCCTGCTCTTCTTCCTGCTCCTCCTGCTCCTCCTCTGATCTCCCCATCCACCAATGGTTGGAGGTCCTGCCATCCTCAGGCTGCCCCCTGGTACCAGAACCAAGCAGACGAACTAAGGCAAACCCCAGCCCAGTTCCTATTATGAGAGTTGAAACTCTCCTGCCAGCGTTGGAGGAGTTTTTAGTCACAAAAAGGCAGAGTTTTCTCACCCTGTGCATGGGCTGTTGGTGCAACGTTCCTAGTGCAGGCTCCTCACTCCTGCAATGGCCATATTTTAACGTATTTGCACTGAATAATACATATTTCCTGTGAAGAAAAATCTGTATTTCTGTGCAGGGGGAACTTGGCAGCTCTGAATACTGAGCAGCCATTTCCTCAAAGCAGTAGGATTCAACCCCGTAATCAACCCTATTAGCATTAAAAGAACCTGTCTAAATGTCAAGACAAGTTCAATAAATAAGCACTAACACATTTAGAAATGGCTTAGAAAGGGGAATTAAAAGTTTTGCTGCTAATTATGTTTCTTATTTTAGATTTCCTGTCAATTCTAGCTCTTCCACTCAAATGAGACAAATATTTGCTGCCAAGATGTAGGAAATGAGACAGCCTGAAAGTGGGCAAAGCTCTTCATCTATAATAGAGAAAGAATAGGCATCTCAGCCCCTCCTGCAAACATCTGGAAGCACAATGAGGTCAGAAGACCTTTCAGTAAAGGTTCCTCCTAGCCTCCTGATACAGTGAATCCTAGATCTTCTGATAGCTCTTGGTCCCACCAGTGTCGGGATACAACAGGAGACAAAGTAGAGGAGGGCAGACTCCTCTGACCAGCTGAAGGTATGCAGCCCAGGGGGTAGGCGAGCAGAAGCAGGGAGCATAGCTTCCTGGAGGCACATTTTATAAGCAGCTTCAGAAATCTATGTTGATTTTAACAACCAACCTGGCTCCTCCAGACCCAGCGACCTCCAACAGTGCCTGGATGGAAGTGGCTCACCCATGTCTGGTGCTTTGATGTTGTAATGACATATAACTGATACTGATGGCAAAGGATAATCCACTCAGTCCTGTAATGTTCCCAGTCAATCATGCAATATTCTGTTATTGGAAAAACTCATTTTTGCCCCTCTGATGGTAATCAGTGTATGCCCTGAAGCACAGGCTTGATAGCCTGTGTAATTTGCAACCTAGCTAAGTGTAACTGCAGATGTTAATCCTATTTATACAAATGCCTGGCAAGCAAAAGTGGAGTTGAGGGATGAGCTGCAGGGCAGGGGAAGGCATAGAGCTAGATTTCCAGGAATTCTTCTGCAGATTTCAAGCTGCTGCACCCCATCAATAGGAGGCCAAGAGGTTTGGGGTGGGCAATGGGAGATAGCAAAGGCAGCATCTCCACAGCTGTGTTGCTCCAGTTGCCTGGTATTTATTCTGGAAAATGCTGGGGCGCACCTCACCATGGTGCACATCTCCTGCTGTGAGCAACCACTCTATACCTAATAAATGCAATCCAGAAGGACCTTGTCAGGCTTGAGAGGCTGGCCCATATAAACCTCATAAAATACAACAGAGCCAGTGCAAGGTCCCATATGTGGGTCAAGGCAACCCCCAAAACAAACACAGGCTACACAGAGAACAAACTGACAGCAGGCCTGAGGATTTGCAGGTGTTGGTTGATGAGAAGCTCAACATGACCCAGCTTTCAGCCCAGAAAACCAATCACGAGCGGAAACAACCCAAGGTCTATCCCCTAAGTAAAGAGTACGAATTAGGAACTTAATAGTATTGCCTACAGCAAAGAATGGACACCTTCAGCAAGTGAGTCAGAGTGGTAGGTAACTAGATAGTTCCTCACCTCACCAGGGTAAAATAAAGACCTACACATGTTAAATGACATATTCTGGGTGAACCGAGCCCTGAAGTGATTGTCAGCATCTCCACTCAGATGCTCATACTGAAAACACCCTCCAAGCTGCCTAGTGCAGGACTAAACTCTGAGAGGAAGGGTTATATATTCATAGAGGTGCTGAATCTGCTCCCATCACAGGTGGGTAAGGATATTGAAGTTCTGGAGCATGTCCAAAGAAGAGTAACGAGGATGGTGAAGGGACTGGAGCACAAGTCTTGTGGGGAGCAGTTGAGGGAGCTGGGGTTGTTTAGCCTGGAGAAGAGGAGGCTCAGGGGAGACCTTTTCACGCTCTACAATTGTCTGGAAGGAGGTTGTAGTCAGGACAGTATTGGTTTCTCTGCCCAGGCAGCCAGCAGTGGGACAAGAGGGCACAGTCTTAATCGGCATCAGGGGAGGTTTAGGTTAGACATTAGGAGGAAGTTCTTTACAGAGAGAGTGATTGGGCATTGGAATGGGCTGCCCAGGGAGGTGGTGGAGTCCTCATTCCTGGAGGTATTTAAGAGGAGACTGGCTGTGGCACTTAGTGCCATGGTCTAGTTGACAAGGTGGTGTTAGATCAAAGGTTGAACTTGATTATCTCAGAGGTCTTTTCCAACCTATCTAATTATGTGATTCTGTGATCAAAACAACCTTGCAATTGTTTCCTCCACCTAATTCACCAAGGAGAGTGAGGAAGGGGGGTCACTGCTTTGCAACTGCAGGAAAGTCCCAGTAGCCAAGAATTCATGTCTTCAGGTGAAAATTCAACAAAAAAATCACTCAGGCCTCGAAGAAGAGAAAGGTTTAATCCTGCCAAGCCTAGGCTTTGGAGCTGTGACCTGCTGGTGATAACAGTTCCATCAGTACAGGTGGTACCCAGTGTCACAGGGACACAGCCACCCAGCAGCATTTCTAGACATGGACTTGCTCCACTTTCAACAGCCCTGCAACACCAAGCACATACACCCTGGTGTGTTACTGCTGGCACCATCCCTTGTCCTGCAGGATTAATGCAATAGCAGCATTTCCATGGTCTTATTCCAGGATTAGTTAACATAAACCAAAAAAAGAAATATTCCCCAAACACAAACCAAGGAAAACTCAGCTCTGTGACTATTTCATTAAGAACAATTCCTCTGGAAAAGTCTTAGAATACATTGAGTTTGCTGTGTTTTTCATTCCTGATGTTCATCTCTAGGAATATCTTCTGCTTGGGCAAAAATTATCAAACACACTAAGAGCACACACTTGTGGACACATGCAGCACTTTGCTGCACCAACAGATCCTTCTCTGTCTGGCGTCACTTATCATAGGTTTCCTTTTTAGAGCAAGGCTGTGGCAGCTTGGCCCTGTCACAGATTCCTATAGCTGGAGGAGCCCCAAGGGTGGCCAGGAGCCCTCATTTGCTGTGCTTCCAGCTGTAAGGTCTAAGGTCAGCAGCTAGGATGGGCTGGTAAGGGGTGGTAATACATACATTTAATTGTATCCTTTAATATAGGTGGAAAAGAAGAGATGAGGATTCAGGCACATTGTTTTCTTTCAGACCTGAGAAAAGGTGATAAAGCCAAGAACATATTTTCCAACTCAACTGCGTACTACAATTGGGCTAATAGAAATATATTTCATTTGTCTACAAAAATCACTCTTTGGGGCACTTTACAACCATAAAAGATGCTGTTTTCTATTCCTGCCTTCTTTTAAAAGGCCATGCCTTGCTACTGTATTATTGAATTCACCAGACACATGGTACAGCCCAGTGAGTGCTGCTGTAGGAGTCTTCACATTATAGTTCTCTAGGCTTCATCCTCCACGCACATAAATGGATTTTACAGTCATGGTACTCCTGGGACACTCAGGCAGCTGCTTCAGGTTTTCGTCAGTTTAAGTAAGATTAGTATCAGGTCCAAGAGCTTGTCTGCCTTGCAACTACCAACGTGTTACAGGAATTTTTACCTCAGTGAGCTCATATCTGTATGAAGAGAGGACAAAGATAGGGCTGGGATACACAACTGGGATGAGTGCAAAACTAATGGTTGACTGTGGCAATGGACAAGAAAACCTAGATGATGGTTTAGGTTCTTCTTGTGATGCACATGTCAGGAAGTAGCTTCTAGTCTTTTTGGCATCCCTGAGATGATGTGTAAGGGACAGTCGGGTCAAAAATGATGTATTCAAACCAGAAACTTACATTGCCTATATTGGTCTTCTATGGGCTTAAGGCTGCTCCTGCCACCCGCTGTCTCTGAGCTCTTACTGCCCTATTACTGAAACAGCCTAAACATCATGTTTTAGTTATAAAGTGAGTTTAGTGGATGGAAGGGTGGGAGGGAAGGGGGATTAAATTTACTGCTCCAGTGGCTACAGATCTGAAATAAATCTCCGATTCAATGATAGATCAATAACATCAAGATTGGGTTTAAATTATTAATAAACTATGAGAAATGAGGATAATTATTCTATGAGTCACAGCTCTCTAATGCACTGCATATTTTTTCCCTGAGACATCTGCATTGAAACACTACCTGCCTATCTTTTGGCAGAAAGCTGCAGCCAAGCAGTTATTGTTTTTTGTTCTGCTAGCTAAGCATTTCATAAACCCTTGTGGGCTGAGACAGCCTAGGAACAATGTGCTTCACTCGTGGAGAAACTCTTGGGCCAGAATATCCTAAAACACTGAGTCTACTGACCCCTGGAAGTTGGTGTGATGGATTTGAATCACATTCGTGAATGGTTTGCAAGGCCCTCAAATGTTCTTTGAAACCTGGATTTCTGGAGATGGAAGAGTTGTGCTAGGCTAAAAGAAGATGCTGGCCTTGAAAAATGGCACTGAATGTTTGCAGATGTCTGTCTTACTGGTGTCAAGAAGGAGGGACAACCTGAGGACTGCTGGAGGCAGGGAGGGGAGGAAGAATTTTTGCACATTGCTGGTTGATCGCAATGAACTATTGAACTACTGGTGGATTTTGAGTGAATTAACTCCCTTTTCAGGAAGAGAGGGAACCTTCCACACAAGGAGGCTTTTTAAAATCAAGAAGCTGAAAACTAGGATATTCCTCCCTTTTAGTTCACAACCTCTCTATTTCCTGCCACAACCCACGCTGACACAGTTAGGCTGGAGACGCCGAGCACTTCTGGGCATCCTCGTCTCAACAACAGGTATCATTGCTCAGTGGTAACATCATGGCTTAGGGTGGATATCAGCCTTCAAGGGGCAGCTCGCTGTAAAATCAGCTAATGCCTGCTCTTTGGCAGAGTGGACTGAGGTTGAATTGGCTTAGAGTGCTCTTGAGGATGCTCATCAGCTTCTGGGGTACCAGGTGATGTGCTCAGCATTGCCCTGGTCTACCAGGAGGTACCTTACTTAAGAGGAGAGGAACAGAACTCAGATATTGGTGAGGAAAGGTACTTATCCTTGTGAAAGTTAGGTCTGCTGCATGCAGAGGAGACAGATGCACTTGTAAACTAAGGACATGAGAGCCAAGAGGAATAACTCCCAGCACACCAAGATGGACAAGGAATATCGGTAATGGCTGTGCACAGTCTTCTATGGTCTTATTAATTTTTTTGCCTCTAATTCACTGGATGAAACAAGATTGTATCAGTCCTAAAATCAACCTCCGGCTTATCTCAGATTACACAGTTCTACAATGGCAATAGCTGACCTCCATTCAGCTGATAATATGGTTTCACTCTGCACCTACACGGACTGGAGCTCTGCTGGGGCACCCCTACTGTACCACTATATGTCCTGCAGCAGCTGGGGCTTTCCTTACATCTTCCACTGTCTCCTTTAACCTGATGTTCTCAATCAGGGTACAAAATCACCCTGAGCCTACAACATGGAACCACCAAGGTGTCCAGCTGCTTCTATCTGTGAAATGTAGGGATAATTTTTTATAGCCCCAAGATGCCTGTGGCCTTGGCAAATTAAAAAAACACCACAAAATCGTGAAAGTACTGTAGTGAACAAACTGTGTTTGTGGCTTCACTGTGATCTGATTCAAGGTAAGTAGTGAAGGGCTTTAAAAAAATTTTTTACCCTTTATTTACCTCCATTAGGAATTCAACAAGGCCTTTACACATCACTGCTTTCTTATTAGTCACCTATGAATTATAAAGGATTCTGAGCACAACACACACAAATTAATGCATCTATGGATGAAAACTTCTGAGAAATAGGGAGAATAGTGATGCTTTGGTGACTCCATCATGTGTTTGCTCTCCCAGCTTTGCTGTGGTACTAAAATGCCACCATCTCTCCCTGACACATGAGGACCAGAACCCAGTAATGGACTATGTACAGGTGAACCAGGACCATATCAAACCCAGATCTCATGAAAGCCCCCATTCCTGGGACCAGAGGGTAGGTGCGAGACTCAGGATGCTCCACAGGTCAAGCTGGTGTTTGCTTGGGGATGAGATTAAATCAGACTGAGCAACTTGCCTGTCTGTGAAGGGTCAGGGTGCAGCCTCAGCAACACATGGGCAACTGGCTGCTTGCATCCCAAGTTACAGCTGGTCCCTTAAGGACAGCTCAGGCAAGGAGCTGGACTGCTGGGTCCCCTCTCACAAACCTCTCAAGTGGCGGGAAATCTCTTTTTTCTTGCATTTGTGTAGTGACTTTCTGTAAGCCAGAAAACTTTAAGACTAATTTCCTTCAGGATTGTATCAGAGGTTTTACCTCAGTCCATAACATTTTCAAAGTTAGGGGAAGAAACAGAGTCTTCACTCTTTTAATCTGAAAGTTAGGAATTTATAACATTTATTTTTATAAATATTAAACAATTAAATTTATATAGTATATAAAATCTATAACATCTTTTAAAATTGGATACAATTTATAAATAAAACCCCCACTTTGCTGTATATTTATGTAGCACTGCCACATCTTCATATGCAGCTGCTTATACCTATCTCCCTTGGTGCCAAGTGCATGTGGTAACATCTTTAAATGAAAAAGTAAAAACATCCCTTGGATATTTGTATAAATATTGTTATCAGTGAGCTGAGTGCCATTTAAAGTATAGTGAAGGAAAATATGGTTTTTGTTTGTCTCTTGAACAAGCGTCTCTATTCAATTTCTTTTCTCTACCTTCTCTCTGCAAGAAGTTCAGTTATGTCTCTATATTTATGTCAGACAGATGAAAGGAGTGAGCTACATCTCTAGTTGGTGTAAATCCATGTTGCTGGAGCAGTCTTGGTGGTGTGAAGGGTGGTATTATGCTGATTTACTGTAGCTGGGAAATCAGACCTCCTTTTCCTCCCGAGCTGGAAGAGCAGCCTATAAAATAAAAATCACACATTTCAGTTGATTTGAGGGATACTGAATGGGATTTATCAGTCTAACAAAATTTTTTAAAATAAAAACAATTTAAAAACCCTCTGCAGATGTTGGCATCATCCCTTTAAATACAGTAAATGTTGAGGGGCCCAAAGACAACCACTTGGACAGGCATAACTTCCAGTTTATTAATAGCAGAGGCACAGCAGTGTCTGCCAGGCTGTGAATGTCTCAAGCATACTGTAAATTTCCAGTTGTTAGGTGTTCCTGCTGCTTGCCTGTGTATAGCATAAATACAGCCTAACATGACTAAATTATATAGAAAAATGTTACCAATTACTCGGCTTACTTTTATTCCTTCAGCACAGGTCCTGTGGGCTGAGCTGGCAGAGAATATGTTGCTGCTGCTGGAAGGGAGAGAGAGAATTTTCTTTAAAAATAAAAAAGTTCCTCTTTTTTTGTAGAATAGCAAGGGTTTTTTTCCTGTCTTGATATTTCTTGCCATTTCATTATTTTGTATTTCAGATAAAACCTTCCCACCTTAACGAGGAACATTTTTCTCCATCGGTTTTAATGGTACGATAAATTGTAGGAGAGCAAAGAAGAAGCTCCTGAAAATGAACCATAAAAAAAGTTGCTGTAGACTGAGGACAGGCTTTATAGAGGAAGAGGCAAGAGTTACAAGCTAATTTACTTTGACTTTCTGTTCAAGTTTCATCTGTAAACATCTCAGATCTCCTTTTTTTACAGACTCTTCAGGAGGGAATATTCCAATTGATGTTTCAGCTTCCCTGTGGCTGCACAGGAGCAATGGGATGAAGAGGGGTTGCCCCTCCTTGGGAAGGTCATGATGTTACAAGAATTAGGAGAAAACTAATAATTCTGGCCCAAACACCGGTGATGTTCCCTGAGAGGTTAGCTGCCAGAGCAGCACCTTTCTCCTCCGGGTTTGCATTAATTCAGTGGTCACCAGGCTGCACATTTCCCTCTTTGTGCAGAGCATAGCAGACCTGAGGTCTGCTACAGCCTCTGTCTACTGGGTTAGTTGTGCATCTCAGCTTATTTCAAATGCTCTCTCACGTAAAACAGCTCTTATGCAACCTATCTCAGTGTCTGCATACCAAGTGGTGTTATTTCCAAAAAATCAGAAAGGGCAGATAGAAGATATTTAGGACAGACATATGTGAGAAAGGACAGGTGCCTATTGACATGCAGTGATCTGGGGAAAGAGGGGGGCCAAGGAGGCATTTGGGAAGAACAGTAGATGGTAGAAAAGAAAATGTAGAAGAGTAAGACATATGGGAAAAAAGAGAGGTATGGTTATCACCGGGAACTAGAAAAAGGATCGAAAGCATAAAAATGAAGGTAACTGCTCAGAATACATGTCACTCTTATGAAAGACAAAAAACAATGAAAAGAGATCAAAAGAAGGCAAAAAAGCCCTGTCCATCACTGTAGTGTGAAAACTCTTGAAGATATATTAAATATTGACCTGAATCCCTGATGAGGCATTCCCATATTTGATTTTCCTTAGTAAATCTTCTTGTATCTAAATACTAGCTCTCTACTGAAACAGGCTGAATCAAACTTCGTATATCATCTGAATTTTAATTATGATGTGTAAATCCAAGAAACAACTGCTTGGGATAGCACTGAGTGAGATTTCCATGTGCACTTGCTTTCTGTCTTTCATGGCTCTTTCAGACACTCAGCTTCTTGCCACGACAGATTTGTCCTCAAGGATGTAGTAGTTCACGGGTATGTCTGATTAGAATATTTGATTTCCACATGGAAAGCTCTTAAAAAATAAACCTTACATATGCAAACAGTTGATCTTTCTCATTTTTAGGAGCTGGAAAATTTGCATTGAGAAAAATTCAAAAGCTAGCAGAAAACACTTCTGTTGGTTCTTGGGAGTTTGTTAACTCCCAAGGAGGACCAATGCATAAATTCCTCAGGAAATAGGTATCCCCATACTTCAAGGAATATCCTGGCTCTTTCACACTGGCTATGCATTCCTCTTTGTGGCAAAGCAGATTGTGCTAGGGGCTCTCCCACAGCAGGTAGAATGCCTGCTTATAGCTCATTCAAAGTACAACTATGGAATAAGTCCAATCTTTCCTCAAAAGATGTGATTTATACTTAGGGTAAGGCCAAGTTATCACAGTTGGATCCCAGTTTGTGATCCATCCTCTGTTGCAGAAAGCCTGACTTTCCTTATGTAGACAATTAGTTGCCACTCTCCATGGCTGCTCTTTGGTCCCCTTCCAGTGATTTTTGATGGAGCCACTTGTCCCTCCCTCATCCACTAGCAGACGACAGCTGTGACCCTGTCCTGTATACAGGCACAAGACACAAGAAGTGTCCCTACAGGCAGACAAATACAAAATGGGACACACTCTTGAAATCTTAAAAAATAGGGTTTATCCCTTATAACTTAGAGGGGTTTGATTCCATGAATTAAGTATATTTTTGTCCCTGCTATCTACCTCCAAACATTCACTGGGTTACTTAATGAGCTGTAAAATATCACTAAAATCAGTATGTGTGTATATATATATATATATATATATACCAAGCTAACATACTTAAAGATATGTAGTAAAAGAGATAAATGCCTAATGCAGTAATCCCTTGAGTGTTGTGGGGGGTCAGTTCCAGAAAGATGCTGTGATAAATGAAATATGTGAAGTAGAAATTCATATATTTGCAAATGCAGCCCCACTCCGGCCTCTCAGCTCTGAGCAGCAGGAACAGCAGGAGCAAGCAGCAAGCAGGAGGAAGGAGCAAGCAGGAGCAAGGAGGAGAAAGCAGCAAGCAGCAAGCAGAAGCAAGCAGAGGAGGAGGAGGGCTCTGCACAGCAGTTTGCTTAATATACCTTTGATACAGTATTATAAACTTCCCCATCATTTTATTAATCTTTGCAACACTGTGATCAGTGAGCTCTGGGTGGCCCCCAAGCGAGCAGCACCTGCTAGTGCTGCCCCCCTGCCCCTCAAAGGGCAAACAAGGGGGGAAGCCGAAAAACGTCTTCGTAGGAAGAAACACCATGACGTATTGAAGTTGCAAAAGGTGAACTGTGAAATAGCAAGATATTACTATATTAATGTACTTGTGTTTGCATTCAACAGAAAAACTCTGATTGAAACAAAGCTAAAATGGATGCTGTCTAAAACAGATCAGTAAGTTTTGTGTTTAAACACTATCCTGGTTTCATCTAATTATGTTGAAACTAGCTAATGGTAAAATCCTGTTCTTTCCAGACTAGTACCTTGCACTTGTGATAAGCTCCCTCCACGGTTGAGATTGAGGTCTGGGTACTGATGCCCTATACCATGTTCTCACAGTTCAATTTTTTTCAATTTCATATTTTTTCCCCAAACGTAGTACAAACTAGCCCAGCATTTCACATAAGAGCAGCCCTCAATAGCAGGCAGGGAAGGGTAGGCCTATGTTGCTCCTAAAAATCCATCACCATTTTAGATGCACATGCATGGCACTCATTTAAGCATATGATTAACTGATTGCAACACAAGGGAAGATCAACGGATTTCATCTACCGGGACTTCTGTAAGGCCTTCAAAATGGTCTCACATAATTTTCTTATCTCCAAATCGGAAACATGGATTTGAAGGGTGGACTATTTGGTAAATAAGGAGTTGGTTGGGTGGACAAGGCCAGAGCAGTGGTCAATGGCTCCATGTCCAAATAGAGGTTGGTGACCAGTGATGTTCCCTTGGGACTCTGTTTTGGGACTGACTCTCTTCAGTATCTTAATCAATGGCACAGACAATGAGACTGCAGATGAAAACAATGCTGAGTGGAGCAGTTGACACAACAGAAAGATGAGATGCAATCCAGAAGAACTTGAACAAGCTCGAGAAGTGGATCTACAAGAACTTCATGAAGTTCAAGTCCAAGTGCAACGTGCTGCACCTGGGTTGGGGCAACCCCAGACGTGAGACTGGCAGAAGAACTCCTGAGAGTAGAGAGAACTCCTGTGGAGAAGGACTGGGAGTTGTACAGTTTGCAAAGCTGGACATGACCTGACGATGTACTCCTGAAGCTCAGAAAGCCAACTGCATCCTGGGCATCAAAAGAGGTGTGACCAACAGGCTGAGGGAAGTGATTTTGACCCTCTAATCTGTCCTTGTGAGATCCCACCTGGAGTGCTGCATCCAGCTCTGGGGACCTTAGCATAAGAAAAACATGGACCTGTGGGAGTGAGTACATAGGAGGGCCGTGAAGATGATGAAAATGAGGGAGTACATTCTCCTCTGAAGACAGGCTGAGAGAGTTGATGTCATTCAGCCTCAAAAAGAGAAGTCTCCAGGAAGACCTCAGTAAAGGCTTTTCAGTACTTAAAGGCAGTGTGTAAAAAAGAGAGAGAGGCCAGTTTGGATGGGGCTTTGAGCAACCTGGTTGGGTGAAAGATGTCCCTGCCCATGGCAGGGGGTGGGAACTACGTGATCTTTAATGTCCCTTCCAACATAAATCATTCTATAATGGTTCATAGATTCTATGATTTTATGATATGCAGACAGAAACAAAGAAAAAAATCAAGGACAGCTGACATATTCTCTCTTCCTCCTTCAAATAGATTGCTAAGAAATACCTGATAATTTTTTCTTTCTTCAGAGGTTTTCCAGGAACCTCAGTTTTAATTTTTTACTTGTTTTGCAGGAAGAGATAAGGAGGCTCCTTCAGGCTCTACATCACAGACAAAATATCTGCTGGTTCTCCTAGTAGTATTTTTGTTAAAGAGAGAAAGATGAGTCTGCTCAATATAATATGTGTTTTGAAGGCTTCTTTAGAAGCCACATATTCCTCTTCCAGCCTTTTCAAATTTTCCACCATGAGAGCAGAACTGGAATTTGATGACCCAGTCCCAAGGGTAAATAATTTTGGTTGGGACTGGTTACTGCAAGACCCTGACAGCGTGCGTCCATTAAAAACATCTGCAGTGCATTAAGGAGATGAGAATCTTCAGTAACAGGCAAAGTCAATTCATCATTCTTGTAACAAAGAAAGAAAGAAAAGAGAAATCCCATTAGTCATTTACTCCTGATGGGCGTATTGATTGATGTAGTTAAAATGTTCACACTAAGATAACCTTATTAGATTGGAAATCACTTTCTTTTCAAGACGATCTCACTAGGCTCCAATTCAACAAAGCACTTAAACAACTACCTGACATTAATGGCATGCCCAAGTCCTATTGGTGGGATTTTCTTAAACAGTAGGTCCCATCCAACACCTAAAGGCCAAAGCTTAAGATAGCTACAAAGGACAGCATAATGCCTTATCTGTGTTTCAGATAGGACCAAATTTGAGCAACCAAATACACAGAATCATAACACACAATGTTGCCCACTTTTCCTCTAAGGCTGTACCAAAGATTGCATCAGTGATTTCATTACTAACCTAGTTTGCTTTGGCTATAAAATGCTGTACAGCTGAAACTCACCGTGTGCAGGCTGGAATAGAGTGCACTTTATATTCATTACTAGTACTCAGACAAATGATTTTGGACATTTTTTGCCATATGCTGATGGAGAAAAAATAAAAGTATACAGTGGAATCTATTGAACCTGTTTAATTGGATGTGCTGGTGGCCATCTGACCATACCAATTAAATAAAGACAAACAAAAGCAACTCTCAGAGGACTTGCAGTGAATAAATCCAGGGTAAATATTGCATGATTTTTATTCTGTATAGCTGTGTGTCTGAAACATAAACTAGCCATAAAAAGCAACTCACCCTTCTGTTTGCAATATCTGCTTAATTGCATCTACATCTTCTGCTCACCCACTCAGTCTGTTTAATGTCAAAAGATACAGGAAGGAGAAATAATGTTAGTTTGACAGAACTAGTGCTTTGCAATCTCTTCTTTCCCTGCCTGCCCCTCCCTGTCAATTCCCATTGTAAAAGATGCTGCCTGAATGCAGACTGAGATGGCTGTTTCCACTTGTTTCATTACTGCAGAAGGCCCAAAACCTTCCAGTGCCCTAGATGTCAGCTTTGGGGCACCCACGGATCACCTCCAGACTTTGCAGCCCTCTCTGTCCATGTGGGCAGAACGGTGTCTGCCAGCACTGTGGGAGCCCACAGATACACTTGTGGCACTGTGTATGTGCCGGGGATGTTGCAGTGGGACATGGTCTTCACGTGGCAGCCGGGCTTCCTGGGTGGAATAATTTCTGAGAAGAAAGGAGACAAAGATTAATCAGGACCATCACAGCACTGTCCAAAGTGAAGACACTGACCAGGCAAGGTCTTAGCCAGCACTCTTACTGAAGGGCTCTGGCAATATTCTTCTGTTACCATTTCTTGCGTAATAAAGGCCATAGGTCTGTGACATGGTATTTAGCATGTTTTAGTCCACATGGCTGAACTAGTTTACTTGCTTAATACAAGTGCCTGACACAACGAACTCAAATGCTACAGAGAAGCACTTATACAGACTATCAGTACTTTTTGTTTTGCCAATTACAGTCACAGAATATTCTGAGTTGGAAGGGACTCGCAAGTGTCTTTATGTCCAACTCTTGAGTGAATGACTGGTACCAGGATCAAAATCATGGTGTTGGCATTATCAGCCCCATGATCTAACCAATTGAGCTAATCTCAGGGTCAAATTTACACATCTTATTAAAAGAAATCATTGAGTTGGTCTGGCAAAAGCCATAACTGAGTTGATTCACATTAAGGATGATCTTTAATTCTCCTCTTATTCTTCTCTTGGGATATTTATTTTTTCAGTTTTCTGGAACTTTCCTTCTGATCCAGGTACTTGTGAAAACCAATGCAAATGACCCAGAGAGACCTCCAAAGGTTCCTCTTTCGCAACTGTTTGGTCTAGGTTAGGTGTCAACATCTGATTGTGAAAGCACCTATCTTTATTAGTGGCAGTTTAACTGGGACACATCTTATTATCGTGTAATCTAATTATGTCACTTAATTTTAATATTTTTAGAGAACAAGCTTTGGAAAAGTCTGTAATTTCTGCCTTTCACAAAAAGTTCCGTCGTTTCTATTGTAACAAATTGTTAAGATTCCTTTGCTTCTTCGTCATACTTTAAACATATCTATGTCATTAGCTCTGCTGATCATTGTACTGCTGTCATTCTACTTCATCTGTCAAGTTTTCATGGTCAAAAACCATAAAACAAACCAGGCTGGAAGCTGCCTCTGTAGATCCCTAGGGTCCAGGATTCTATTAAAAGTAAGTCAGCTAGATCAGGGTCCTTGGGTTTTAGCCCAGTCATATTTTTAGTATTTCCAAAGTCTCTCCATCTTGTGTTTGGAAGTTAAGTCTAAGCCAACTGTTTTGGTCACTGCTTCTTCCAGCTCAGGGTTGCCTGTGTTTTTACCTGCTGTAATGGCCTGTAATTTTCATTTGTCTTGAATTGTAACATTCACACCTGGGCAAGATCAGAGAATGCTCTGGGGCAAACCAATGATGTTTTCACAATGTCTGCATGGCAAGACCTGTCCTGGCTTGATGTCTGTGCACACCACCATTCCTTAACACTGACTGTCATCCTGTAACACTTTTTCTTTCATTAATGTTTTAAAGGACTTTTCGTAACATATTATTAATAAGACTTAAGAAAAAATTCTCTTAGAACATTGAAAATGGGGAGCTGGAATAAATAAAAGCACAACTGGACAGAGCATTTTTCAAACCCCATGGAAGAGCATGAGCCACGAACATGTATGCTTAACTCACTGGTTGGCTCCATGCAACAGCAGAAGCAGTAGTGCCTAGGGCACAATCTCATCCTTCATACACAGCTTGTCTATGTTGCCTTGTTACACTTCCTATCCTTACTTTCCCCCCCAAAATTGAGAAGAATAACCTTATACAGCAAGTGTAGAGTCCTACTCTTCAAATGGTAGAAAAATGTTTTGAATGGATTTTCCCATGCTCCCTGTGTCACTCTACAAGAAAACATACATCTGACCCTATGGAAGTCATATATCAGGAAAGTGAATCCTTCAGATGGACAGTTTTGGCTCCATGCTTGTACTGTACCTGCCAAGCTGAGCTTTCACACTCATCAGAAAGGTCCCACTGAGCAATATGAATTACAGTAGCTTTTAGAGGACCCTCTCTTGGCGCTCGGCACATCAAAGCTGTACAACTCACAGATCAGCAGTTTCCGGACAGTTTGAAGAAATGCAGTACTTGAGTGTTCATGTTGAACTTTTCCAGGAAACTGAAGAGGATCAAATGGAGTGTTTTATTGAATTCTAAATATGGAGTTTTTTTTTTTTGTTGTTTGCATGCTTGCTTTCATCAGGATAAATGTTTGAAACAAAAAGCCTATGACAAATTAAAGGGATGGAATACCACATTTTGAAAGTGCCAAAATTAAATATTCTTGCTTTAAAAGTTTGCCTCCCCCTCTGCATTGTGAGCCGTTCTGGGATTTTGATATCAAAGCATCATATTTTTCACTTGATCTGATGCCTGTTTTCATTACAAATCCCAATCTTTTTTTGCAAAATGCAAATAAACATTTTGCCAATCTGGACAGATAGAACCACCACACAAAGAGAAGTGTTCTTGCTTTTGTAAATTCATAGTTCATGGGGATCAGTATTAAATAGAAAAATCAGCTACATCAAAATGGCAGGCTTAAAAAATCTCATGGATAATGGTAAGCTGTTGATTATAATGTTACAGAAGGTTGTCCACTGTCTATTCACAAGCCATCTGCAGCACTGCAATGCATCTTCTCCAAGACCATATCTGTCCCTGATATTAGAACTCTCCATAAAAAGTAACAGAATTCAAAACAACTTTAACTGGCTATTTCCTCTGTGAAGCTTCACTTTAGAGTGCTTCTGTTCTCATAATAATATGCTGAAACCTAGTCAAATATTTGAATCTTAGAGAAGCAAAACACAGCTGAAGTAGCTGGAAAGAGAAGGGCTCAGAAGGTAATTTCCTCTGATTCATCAGAAGACAAAGGCAGAGAAATGACTGTATTTGTGCTAGTAACAGTGGAATTGCCTCACTGGCACCATTACCTCCATAGTTCTTCAGCTGTTGTTCTCATGCCCTATCTTGCAGCTCCTCACTCTGCTCTTGGTCATGGTCAGGCTGAATGTGACCATGGAAGGCTACAGCAGAACCTCCTGCCGTCCTCATCCTGGGACACTGCACTGAGCAAAGTGGGGCTGGCAAATCAAGCTGCTCAGCCTCAGGTGGGTATTCCCATCACACCTGCCCACTCCACCACCAAAAACTAGTTTTCCTTCCTCTGAGCTCTCACATCATCCTTATTAAAAATCAAGCAGAATTCACCCTTTCTATGACTACATCCATTTGATTGGGGTCCTGCTGGGTGGAAGGATGGGAAAACATTGTCAAGCTCTTGCACTGACAGCAACTGGTGGGATCCAGTGTCCCAGGCAGCTCTGTTGGGTGCTGACAAAGAGATGATGCGTTCCCAGTGGGATCATCTCAGGGGAAATGGTATTATTTGCATCTCTGTAACTCCCCAGGTAGAGGCAGAAGACAGAGATTGCACTGCCATCAAATGAGGATTAAACTCTGTGCCGTGCTGCAAAATGTCAACTAAATTTATTCCTACTGTAAGCCCCCTGCACATATTCCAAAAGGTAGAGGTGTGCTATGTACACAAGGTAAGAAAGACTTTCATACACAGATATTGGGGTGGAATTTCCACACCACAGTGGGTCCAGAGAGAATACTGTGTAAATATGAGGTTAGTCAGGTTCTGCTCTCCTTTGCTATCTTCAAGAAATTTATGCTTGTTGAAGAAAATTCTCCCTCTAAGCAATGCCTGTTTGATCCTATGGGATTTATAATCTTCTACTTTATAGTCCACTGCTGTCGAAGGCATCTGAAGTTTTTTCAGATGTGACTTTGTGACAGGACTTTGCAATGCAATAGCCGATCTCTGGAGCTGTCAGACCCACAGGTCAGGAGAGACTGTGGGCTTTGGTAAAGCACAACTACAGTCTCTCTATTTAGTTGCAGCAGAGTTGATGGTACCATGGATGCTATGATTCTCAGAGCTACAACATAACACAATTCACCAAGGGCAGGTTGAGGTGGACTCCACAATTCCTTAAATGCTGAAGAAGCAGCTGTGTTTTGTTTATATGTGTATACATATGCATATATGTGTCTATTTACAGATACAAGGAGAGTAGCTGACTACCTTCCTAAAAGTGTGCATATTATGCACACAGAACTGTTATTATTATAAATATTTTATAAATTTATGTGTATATATATATAACGCAAAGCAGAAGCCAAATATTTTAGTAGAGATCAGAATAACATTTCTTAGAGGTGGCAAATGATGCATAACTAATCCATTATCCCTTAGCACAGAGCTAAGGGTGCAACACTAAGTTGTAAATTTGCAGTGATACCGTCGGGTCTCCTGCACCATGGTACAATGGATCTTGCCCCCTACCCGCAAAGCCCTCCATCTGCATAGAATGGCAGCTCATTAATATGCAAATTTGCCCTACACCGTCACTCTGCCCCCCAGTGCTCCGGCACTGTTTTGGAACTACCCTGCTGTGTGTCGGTGTTCGTGTCAATGCTTCCTGGTGCCCACAGCCACCCCACGCTGGGAAAAACTCCTTTTCCGTTTGACCAGGGACACGGGTGCTGGGGGAGCCGCCTGCGCCGCTGTCCCGGTGTCTTTCCAGGTGGGTAGACTTGGTCTCTCCATACTTGGGGTAGACATCTACCCCGAGAAGGTCTCGGACACCACGTCTAACCTGAGAGTGTGTAAATCTTCCATAACTGCATGCAGCCTCCTTGCTCAGAGCCGAGTCAAGGGGAGGGGAGCTGGCGGCCGCCCCGAGCCAAGCCGAGTTGAGCCACAGTGCAGGCAGCTGCTCTGAGCCAAGCCGAGGCGCAGGCAGCCACCCTGAGCTGAGCTGAGACGCGGTGTGGGTGGCTGCCCCAAGCCGAGCCATGGCACGGGAACTCACCCCAAGTTGAGCCAAGCCACAGCGCAGGCGGCCATGGGGGCAAATTTGCATATTCATGACTGCCTACTTTGAATATTCATGCGGGTCAGGTCACGCATGCACTGTTGCAAAATGGGCCTCCTTAATCGCTGAAAAATATCCCAGCTAAGATGTGAAGCCGCAATATGGGAGGCGCGAAGTGGAAGAGGGTTGACTGTATTGAGTAACTACAGTTTCTGTAGGTTTAAAGCAGAGTAAATCACATATATACTGAGCCAGTTGTACTGAGAAAGAGCTGAGAAGCACTCTGATGTCTCTTCCTTCCACTGACAGAATAAGCTAACCTTATGCTATTCAACTGAGCATGTTGTTTATGCTGTACTGTCTAAAACATCATCTAGAAACACTCATCTAGAAATCTAAACATTATGATAAGTCTAAGGAGGTCGTGATTTGACCCTGGTTGGATGCCAGAGATTCACCCACAACCTCTCCTGGAGGAAAAAAACTGAAAAAGGTTTATCACAGGCAAAACAAGACAAGCTGCAAGTGGGAAATATAAAAGATTTATTTATTAACTAACAAGATCAGAGTTTAATGTGAGAAACATCATTTTAAAGGAAGCCTTCTTCCCCCACCCCTCCTTCTTCTTACAAAAGGTATCATATTCCCCTTTTTCTTCCGGGAGATAAAGGGGGAACAGTGGTAGAGGAAAAGCCAGGCAAGTTGGTATTTTCTGACTAGTTTTAGGGTAGGAAACCATCTCTCTGGCTTTTCATAAAGCCCTCTCTCTCTCTCACGAGAGGAAAAAGCCTTTCGTGACCCTTTCCCAAGTGAGATCCCAACTCAGGGACAACAGCTCTTCCATTCTCTATTGCCTGAGAGTCACAGCACAGGAGGCAGTCTTTTAAGACCTGGCTTTGCTGCTTCATATATGAGCCCATCCCAAAGTATATAGATCAGATCCTACCACAATGCAATTCTGTCACAAAACGTCTGTCCAAAGGATCTCTGCTGAGCTCAACTCCCGACGTATTTCTGGACTCTAAGACATCTGCAGCTTCCCAGGATAATCCTCCATCTTTAGCATGGCCTCAGGTGAGTCATGAAATCCATAAATACACCAAATCATGAATATTCAATTAGGCCCCTCCTGTAGCCATGCTCCCTCCACCAATGAGCTCCAGGGGGCGGTCCCAGGAGCACCACATGCTCTATTGTGCCTCAGGAAAGTGAAGTGTTGTGGTTTGACCCTGGCTGGATGCCAGAGACTCACCAACAGCCGCTCTCTCACTTCATTCCCCTCCCACATTACAAACAGGAAAGAGAGGAAAAGAAAAAAAAAAAGAAGGGTTTTGCTACTATTGGAAATCTTTTACTGTCACAGGCAAAACAACACTCCGAGGTGGGGATGTCAAGAATTTATTTCTAACAAGATCAGAGTTTAATGTGAGAAACATCATTTTAAAGGAAGCCTTCTTCCCCCACCCCTCCTTCTTCTTACAAAAGGTATCATATTCCCCTTTTTCTTCCGGGAGATAAAGGGGGAACAGTGGTAGAGGAAAAGCCAGGCAAGTTGGTATTTTCTGACTAGTTTTAGGGTAGGAAACCATCTCTCTGGCTTTTCATAAAGCCCTCTCTCTCTCTCACGAGAGGAAAAAGCCTTTCGTGACCCTTTCCCAAGTGAGATCCCAACTCAGGGACAACAGCTCTTCCATTCTCTATTGCCTGAGAGTCACAGCACAGGAGGCAGTCTTTTAAGCCCTGGCTTTGCTGCTTCATATATGAGCCCATCCCAAAGTATATAGATCAGATCCTACCACAATGCAATTCTGTCACAAAACGTCTGTCCAAAGGATCTCTGCTGAGCTCAACTCCCGACGTATTTCTGGACTCTAAGACATCTGCAGCTTCCCAGGATAATCCTCCATCTTTAGCATGGCCTCAGGTGAGTCATGAAATCCATAAATACACCAAATCATGAATATTCAATTAGGCCCCTCCTGTAGCCATGCTCCCTCCACCAATGAGCTCCAGGGGGCGGTCCCAGGAGCACCACATGCTCTATTGTGCCTCAGGAAAGTGAAGTGTTGTGGTTTGACCCTGGCTGGATGCCAGAGACTCACCAACAGCCGCTCTCTCACTTCATTCCCCTCCCACATTACAAACAGGAAAGAGAGGAAAAGAAAAAAAAAAAGAAGGGTTTTGCTACTATTGGAAATCTTTTACTGTCACAGGCAAAACAACACTCCGAGGTGGGGATGTCAAGAATTTATTTCTAACAAGATCAGAGCTTAAAGGGAGAAGTATCGTCTTAAAGGCAGTGTTGTCCCCCCACCCCTCCATCTCTTACAACAGATACCACGTTCCTCCCTCCTCCAGGAGGCAATGGGTGACAGGAATAGGGAAAAACCAGGCAGTTGGTGTTTCTCTGCCGCTGTTCAGGGGAGGTCATTCCCCTTCATTCCATGGGGTTCCTCCAATTGGAGAAGGTCTTTCATGACCCTCTCCAGTGTGAATCCATCCCAGGGACAGCAGCTCTTCCAAACATTGCTGCCCATGGGTCACTCCACAGGGTGCAGTCCTTCAGCACTGGCTGTTCCATCGTGGGTCTCATCCCAAGGCACAGATCCTACCAGGTAGGGCTCTGCTCCAGTGTGGACTCTCCTCTCCACAGGCCACAGGTCTTTCCTGGGACTCTGCTCCAATGTGGGCTCAAGTGGGCTGCAGCCTCCCTCCACCATCCACCCGCTCCAGTATGGGCATCTGATTGTCCGAGCTGGAAGGGCTGGGTGAAGTTGCCAAGGCAAATGACTCGGGCAAAAACCAGTTCTACATTTCATTTGGAGATTTCTTGAAAGGAAAACCAGGTTTAAAGGAATGCTTGCTTTAATCCAACTGAGAGATGTACTGGTGCCATTAGGAAGTTGTGGCTCCGTCTCTGCTGCCTCCAACTGTGCTTTACCCTCTGCAGCCAATTCCTTTAAATTCCTCCATCAGACTCTGCTGGATATTTTCCACTCTGGTGACTATGTTCATTGTGGACCCAGGAGCTGGCCTTACAAGATGCACAGAGAGGAATTTACCTTGTGCTTGGCAGTGTCTTGGTGATTTTTTTCATGTTTTAAGGGAACAAATGACAATAGGTGAAACAAAAAAATACACAACCAAGTCAGTGGCCATGCAGCTGGGATGCCTGCAGAGCCCTCTGCTCTGTGTGCCCTTAAGCTCGACTCTGCAGCCTGATTTTTTTCTTTGTGGGACAAGTCATGAACATTGAACTAAAATATCAGTGCATTTGACATGTCATCCTAGAAGTAACAATTGATCTGATGAGAGTGGAGGAGTGTCCTGCTGCAAAGAATGAAGAGAAAGCACCAGATGATGGGCAAAGACGACATCTGGGGCCAGGGGCAGTGCTTGCCTTCCAATGTTCCCCTTGTGTCCCTAATATTTCCTTAAGGATGCCCTAAGGATGTGGAAGTTTCTCATGCAATGGTGCTGTCATATGTGGGCTGGGCTACAGCTTCCTGTTGAAAAACAGTGAATGGTTTTGTGGAGGACGTTTCGTAAGGTATAATTATTTAAATCAAAATTGTTTATTGTACAATACGTACCACTGATATACTATACGTTTTATAATTGACTTGTATTTCTCACTAGGAAAAAAGTCAATTCCTGCATGGCAGAGCAGCCAGAGAAAGGAATACTTTAGTCTGCTCAGCGAACAGGGACCTACTTTTCATCCAAAGGCCCTCCATTAGCTCTTACCTATTTAATGTAAAAATAGGATTTACTATGCATACAACTTAATCCCCGTTTTATATTTGCATAGAGTTCCTGGAGGATGTGTATGAATAGCTTTTGAGATAAGAGAGGGAAGGATTTAGGAGTCAGAGTCATTGTTTTTACATGAAATATTTAATACTAAACATAAATATTGAGAATACTACATTCCTGTGCACTTGCAGACCTCACTTTTGTGCTCCTGAGGATTTTTGCTTTACTATATTCAATTATTAAAAGCCTGTTTGTAAGTGAATGAAAAAAATAAAAGAAGCCATTACAGACCCTTACTGGGGTTCATTTTCCAGTTAAAAGGAGAGACTGGTTATGGACAAAACAGAAGAAAAGGTGGTGTACCTCTGAGTACACCTTAAGCCACATCTCCAAAGCATGTGGCTAAGGAGTAGCGTGCCAGGCAGTAGAAACCAAGCCTTAGAAAAGGACTTTCTCTAGTGATGACTTCTAAAGGGGATTGAAGCTGGAATTCTTATGGTGCACATTCAGCAATCACACTCATTGTAATTCCCATGATTTACGTCCTCACAATCATGATTAGGAGGTGAAAAAAAAAATATTTACATTCAGGTTGACTTCAGAAAGTGACATTCTTTGTCCATATCCAATCAAGCCCCACAACAGGCAGTCCTTTTGATTTAGCATTAATTTTAATATGTGTGTCCCTGAAAATAACACTCCTGGCTTTGGAAACCTCAGAGATGAAGAACTATTGGATAAATACTGGGCAGAAGATTATGTCTTAGAGCTGTCATTGCTTCCTCCAGAGGCAGTTTTGCTGGAATGAAGAATAGGATGCTCTGGCATGAAATGAATTTCTAAAATGTAGTCAAAGACAACTGAATGGGGAGATTTAATTCTCCAGACATAAAATGGGATACAGAGAAACTCCACCAGAATTGCTTTTGGAGTTGCTGTGACGTCAACAGTGAACTTTTGTCTTACTGTACTTAATGTAATGAAAATAATTTTTTTCTCCTTTGTTTCTAATGGCTGTGATAAGACCGACTAAATGTGCCTACCTTTGGGTTCTTCATTTTAAGTCAAAGAACAAAAAAGCAGAAAATTGCATCAGTATTGGTCTGATTCTTACTCTTAAATCCAGGTAAAATAGGAGAGTAAAGCCCTGAGCAGTATTTCTTCATCATGTCTCACTGCATAATCTTGCCGTATCACACTTGAAAAGTAGCCTTTGACACAGCTACAGAAGAAACTCTCAGAACATGAATTGGATAGGAGAACTCTGTGTTAGGTTAGGAATTGGTGGGATGGACGAGCTCGGAGAGTGTTGGTAAATGGTGTCACATTGAGTTGGTGGCCAGTAACTAGTGGAGTCCCACAGGGATCAGTTGTAGGCCTTGTACTGCTTAATATCTTTATTGATGACATGGACGGGGGAATTGAGTCCACCATTAGCAAGTTTGCAAATGATACCAAGTTCGGGGCAAATGTTGAACTGCCAGAAGGTAGAAGGGCCCTTCAGAGGGACCTTGATAGGCTAGAAAAATGGGCAGGTTCTAGTGGTATGAGATTTAACAAGTCCAAGTGTTGGGTTCTTCACTTTTGACATAACAACCCCATGCATCCTTACCATCTGCGGGATGAGTGGCAGGAGAGTGGTGAAATGAAGAGGGATCTGGGAGTAATGGTTGACAGGAAACTTAATATGTGCCAACAATGTGCCCAGGTGGCTAAGAGGGCCAATGGCATCCTGGCCTGTATCAGGAACAATGCGGCCAGTAGGACTAGGGAAGTTATTCTCCCCCTGTACTCGGCGCTGGTCAGGCCACATCTTGAGTATTGTGTCTAGTTCTGGTCTCCCCAGTTTAAGAAAGATGTTGAGCTGCTTGAAAGGGTCCAGAGAAGGGTGACAAGGATGGTGAAGGGACTGGAGATCAAGCCCTATTGGGAGCAACTGAGGTAGCTAGGGTTGTTCAACCTGGAGAAGAGGAGGCTCAGAGGTGACCTCACTGCTGTTTACAACTACCTGAAGGAAGGCTGCAGTTGGGTGGGTGTGAGTCTCTTCTCTCAGGCTGCCAGTACCAGAACAAGAGGACATGGCCTTAAGCTGTGCCAAGGAAGGTTTAGACTGGATGTTAGGAAGAGCTTTTTCACAGAGAGTGTGATTCCTCAACGCAATGGTCTCCCCAGGGAGGCGATGGAGTTGCCATCCCTAGAGGTGTTTAAGAAAAGATTGGATGAGGTCTAGATAATGGGATGATGGGATGGGGAAATAGATTTTAAAAAAAAGAGATGACCCTGAGATCAGCTCAGGTGGTTAAAGTCCCCACCCCTGCTGCAGCTCCTGAGCACTAGAGGGATGTTCCCAGGGCTGCTATCATTGTGGAGGGAGCAGGAACCCCCAGGCCACTGCCATGGTGGAGGGAGCGGGGACCCTGTGGCCACCCCAGCGGTGGAGGGAGCAGAGATCCCACTGCCATGGCAACCCCAACCTGCACGCTGTGTTTATACACAGTTGAGCTGACTTTAAACATACATACATACATATACCTTGATCAAACCAGGCATGGACTTGCCAGGGAATAAATGGTGGCAGAAGACAGCCTCACCTGAGTCTGCTTGGGGTTGGTTGCCGCCTCTGAGGCTCCCGGCAGCACTGGCTCTCGTGGGGTTTCTGGGCTTGGTATGGTGGCAAAATGCAGGAATCCCAGGACTCCCCTCACAGGAGTGGGCAGAAGCCACTCCCTTCAGCCTCTTCAGCCACCTCAGGATGCGGAGCAGCCCCAGAAAGGCTGCTCAGTGCTCCGGAGCTGAGAGGAGTGGGACAATGGGCAAGGCTTAATTGCATATTCATGAGCTTTCTATTGTCACAGAAACAGGGCTTTGTGGGAGGGGACCCAATGACCCACAAAACTCGAGGGACCACTGTAATGTTTTTGAGACCATTAGCCAGACACACTACACTAGTGACAGCTCTTTCCTATGCTCCTAAGTGGTTCTCTCATCCTATAATTTTTCTCCTATGAGCAGAAAGCTGTACTGCTGATTGCAAACGTGCTGGGTCAATTAAGATGAAGTATGAATTGAATTTAGAAATACTTGAATAATATACAGTCAGCCCTCTTGCACTTTGTGCCCCCCATATTGCGGCTTCAGATCTTAGCAGCATGATTTTTTAGTGATGTAGGAGACCCATTTTTCAATTGCACATGCACAACCTGCTGTGGCAGTGGTGGCCGGGGCCGTGGCTGGGGCAGTGGAACGGGCGGCGGTGGTAGCTCGGGCAGCAGCAGGGGCAGTACAGGCAGTGGTGGGGGCACGGTGGCGCTGCCACCATTCAACACGGAAGTTGGGCTGCATGGGTCCCAAATGAGACTGCGGGTCCACATTATAGGAGACCTGACTGTATATGGAGAGAAATAAGAACTTTACTGAGAGAAAGGAAAAAATAATGCAACAAATATATATATATGTCTGAACAACAACAATAACAGTATCAAAATCCGTGGAACAATGACAACTGTAGACAGCTTGGAAATAAACAAGCACGAGGGGGATGCCTAGTTCAAGGGAAAACAGGGCACCTCTGGGATTCCAGGGGCAGGGGAAAAGGGTTCAGGGTAGGCAAACCAGTGGAGTAACAGCCAGTGATCCTTTCCTGAAATGTCCAAGGGGCTGCAGGGAGATCCAGCAGTCAGCAGGGGGAAAGCTGTACTGAGATGAGAGTCAGCAGAGATCAGAGGCAAAACCAAAGCTTCCTCAGTCCACCTGTGAGCCCAGGAGCTGTAGTTATAGGGCCTTGGGCCCCTCCCATGTCACATGCCCCGTGGGCATGTCTTCACATGCCATTGGCCATCACTCAGCCTGCCCTGGCCCTCAGGCCCCTTCCCTAGTCACATGCCTTGCCAGGGAAGGGAAGACAAGACACAGGATCCTCCATTGTTTGTCAGGTGAAAAGGAGAAAGTCTCTTCCCTGGTGACATTCCTTTCAGGGGAGGGAAGGGGAGACAAGAAGAGAAACCTGTTCCAGTAAAAAGGAGAAAAGTTTTACAATAGAACAAGAGGGCAAAATGATAGATATCTAATTACAGGGTTTGTCATTAGCGGAGTCTAGGGGGAAAAAAAGTGTGCAGTTCATATGCTGCAGACCATGAAGAAGCATCTCAAATCACTAATGTGACTCAAAGTAGGATCTTTTAGAATTTATAGATTTATTTTCCCCATTACATCTATGGGAAAGCCCATTTGCAGCAAGATTTGGAACCCTTTGCAGTTTTTGATTTTAGCTAAAAATAAACTCTGAATGTTTTCCTGACATCTTTATCCCATCAATCTGTCAGTCAGTCTCACAATGCTCTTCACACGTACCTATCAGGGCAGTCTATAATCTAGTGCTTAGTAGACATCTTGAAGGAAAATATTGTTTGACAACATCTCACAGGCTTGAGATCCTGTTGCATGCAGGCAGAACCCAGCAAGTTTCTGGGACACATTGTCTCTTTGCTACCTGTGGTGTTGGCACTTGGCTGACCACAACATTACAAGCTTGCTGTTGTTAGGTATAGCTAATAGGGAATGACCATCAGAAAGGATGGGAGCCAGGCTCTTTTGAGTCATCACACAACTCTGTCCTTGCTAACTGACTGCCAAACAGTTGCATTCAAACCAGGTATGTTAACCCTTGAATATTGCAGAGGTCAAGTTCTAGAGAGATGCCACAATAAGCAAAATCCATGAAGTAGGGGTACATAAGGTAAATACAGTAAATACGATAAATACAGTAAATATACTGGTAAATACAGTAAAGCCAGGGAAAAAACCCATTGCATTGTATTGAAGCTGCGAATGGTGAGCTGCAAAGTATTGAGGGATTACTGTAAATTATTTAGCCTGAAGTGAAGAGAGGGAAGAAAATGTTCAAGAGTATTCAACAGTAAAGATGTGAAGTGAGGGAAAACAGGCACTTCTTACTGAGCTGCTGAAGGCTTTGTAAAGATAACAAGCCATTAAACCTTATGACCAAGTTCTTAGGGTAGTGCTGGCTTGATTGTTTTTATGCTGCAGTTGCTTGCACAAGTTTTGGACTGCTTTTGACTCCTCTCTACAACTGCATTTTCCACATTTTCCCCTGCCCCTGGTCCTTTGAATAAATTTCACCTCTTAATTTTTCACATGCTTGTTGTCAAGTCCAGTGTCTGTCTCTTAAGGACATTTCATCAGGTGGAGTTAACTTAATTTAATGATAGTGTAAAGCATATCTGAGCGTGTCTCTTTCAGCGGACATTCCTAGAAATTTTCTTTGCTGGTACTCACTCAGTTAATTGTGTCTTCACGGCTTGAAACACCCAACTCCACACCACATTGTATACATTGGAAGAAAACTTTGTATCACAGTATCACAGTATAGATAAGGCTGGAAAGGACATAATCACAGAATATTCTGAGTTGGAAGGGACCCACAAGGATCATCGAGTCCAACTCTTAACACTGTCTCCCTGGCGGGAATTGAACCCGGGTCTCCCACACGCCAGGTGGGGACACTTACCACTGTACTGGACCTTGAAGATCATCTAGTCCAACCTATAATCCAACTAACCTATCCTCTACATCTAGATCATATCACTCAGCAATTTCTCCACAATTTTAATTTGGAGAAAAATATAGATGGAAGGGTTGTTTTTAATTCCAGGTTTTTCAGTTTTCATAAGAACAAAATAGAACCTCCAGCCCTTCTTACTTCTCACACCCAACCTCAGAAGATTCACAACTCATAATCAACAAATTATGACTAGGCAGTCATAGATCCATCAAGTGCAAAAGGAAAAAAAGAAAAAAAGAAGAACAAGAATGAGAAAGAAGAATGGTACATGCTTGAAATTGGATGAAAGGAATTAGACAATAAAGTAATGTGCAAATTGCGTGAAGGAATGCCAGAGCAACTTAGTTTAGAAGGATATGGCAGTTGAACCCACCTAAATGCTGGAAATACTAGTCCTTGTAATTTTTAGGGGAAATTGAGGGCAGGCTCTCAGAAGACAAATAATGTGATCTTTATGTTGCTAATGAGCTGGTGACTGGAATTCTGAAGCAGCTGCAAATGGTATAAAGTTTACTAGAGAGATTGAATATGGGAAGAAAGCAGTAAGTAGAGAGAGAGAGCGATAAAATTATGTTTCAGGGATTCTGGTTCTCCTTGATATAACATGTCAAAAGCTGGAAATATCCAGTCATGGACTGTAAACAACTTTGACAATCTGATTGATGTGTGCATTAACTGACTTCGCAACAGAAAATATATGATCCTGCAAGTGCTTATTTTTCCCCATGAAAATGACTACCACAAGCACTTTGCGCAATGACACATATGTGAACTTGTACCTGTGGTTTCTCAGACAGAGTACAAAAAGAAGTCAGTATAATTAAGAGCCACTAGCTGTGTCATTTATTTCACATGTATATGCAAATGACAATGCATTTAAAACAAATAACTTTTTAATAAACTTTATGTTCCAGTCAGATTTTATATCAGCTTTTGTTACCCACATCTGCCTTTCTTTATTTAGGAAGTTTTTCAGTGGTTCTGTTGTCTGGGGGAAAAGAAAAAAGATTATGTAGTGTTACTTCGCAAGTATATTCATAATATAGGGGGAATGCTGCTTCAGATTTCTGTGAGTGTCTGTGCTTCCATTGTTATGTTTGCCTCCCTAAGAAAATGAGTATCCCAAGAAGGATAAGAGTTTCACTTGGTATTAACTTTCACTTAAATATTAGGAACAGTTTCTTTAGCAGGCCTTCCAGGAGGTCTGCAGCTCAGCCCTAGCCATCATCCAGGTATGTCTGTGTGTTGGTGGCAGTTGTCCATCAAAGATGATGTGTTTCATCAATGAGGCAAGCAATTTCTGATCTCATTTGCTCAAATGTGTTTATTGCATCTGAATTTTTACCTTTAAGCAGTACTGTCTGGGGCTTCCTCAAAAGAGGAAATACGAAGGTTATTTTAGATGTAAACGGAGATGATTTGAAATGATTTCTAAAGGCTCAGTGTCTGGTAGGGTGGAGCCAGTGCAAAGAGAAGGAAATGGAGATATTGGCAGGTAACACAAAAGAGGAGATTGTGAAGTTTGCCAACAATCACACTGGCCAGAGGAGCTGAAGGTAGCTACTGTATAGATTGTTTCCTTTTCTCTTCCAAGGCAGAGTTGCATGAAGTAAGTCTTCATGATATGGCCTTTTACTTATGTAACAAGGAAGATCATTCTGGGAAGAAAATCACAGAGCAAAGGTAAATATGATGAAACAGAGACAAACAATTAGGCAGATATCTTGTAATTTGCAAGACAGCCTCTGCTTTCATCAGAAAGTAACTTCTCCTAGGGGTGAGAAGAAATTTTGATCTCTATGAAGATCCAAAAATCAAAAAAAGAGGACTCTGTTTTTTAACTTTATTTTAGCAAGCTTTGTAATTGTTGAGCTAACAAGGCTGAACCTAGTTGCTGAGACTGTAAAGTACAGCAGATAATGGTATCTTTGATCAATTAGGAAAAGCAGATAAAGATGCACTACAAAAAATTGGCCTGCAAGCCACAGAAATACCTCTTTTCTGTCATTCATCGGTTCTTGGGATGAGACTTATAGAAATTAATCAACATTGAGGTGGAAGGTGAGGGAGATGTGGGCTAATGACATGTACCTTGTCTGTAAGATGATGACAGGCTTTGGTTTAGTCCTTTCAGATGAGGCTTCCCGGGTCACTGGACTGCCCTTGTCTGTCTCAAAAAGGTGGTGTCGGGATGCTATCTTATTAGTATCAGGTAGAAATCTTTGCCAGAAATAGGAGGACAGTCTCCAGGTACATTATTAGATACAGAAGACATGGAAATCACAGCAACAAATAATACAAAACATTTCATGGCTCTGAAAAGACTTGTCTGTCTCATAAAAGAAGAGACTCAGCAGGCAGAGAGAGCAACTGCTCTTTTCTGTGATGTTCAAACTTGTGAATAAGCATGAAATCAGGAACAATATTTAGAGGAGCAGTCATGCAGCTTTCTACAAACTACAGAGTAATGACAACTTGACTTTAGAAACAGACTACGTATTTACACACTCCTGTCTATTGTAAGTACAGGAATGGGTGTCCTTGGTGTTTGTTCATTCAGCAATGAGCACTGTAATACTTGTGATCACCTGCAATGCACTGAAAAGAATAAACAGTAAATCATATTCCTGTTACTCTGCCTATGCAGAAAGTGACCTTGGTAAGAAAGGAAGAGTAACATCAGCGCGATATGTAACCTCAGCATTTGTGTTATGCAAAACAATGTTAGTTAATGGGCTGACTGCCACATACTGTACATTTATTTTGTACAGAAAGTTCATAAGGATTATGTGCTCATATGCTTCAAGTACCATGCAAAATATATTAATGGGCATCACATATTTCTGCTACTTCATCTCTGCATACAGGTGGAAAGAGGACAGCTGTCTTTTCCCTAAGCAGGAGAGGCTGAGCTTTGCTTCTTGTACAGCCAACTCTGCTCAGACCAGGAGATGGTGCCTGATATGGCTGGCAACCCAGGCATACATGACTTATGCTGTAAAAGACACCTTGCAGAAGAGACAGTGTCCCTTCTACCATAAATCAGAGATCCAAAGATTATGTATACTTAAGTGACCTCATTGGACATCATATCAGAAATCTTGCACAAGGGGCGGTTGCATTACTTGAATGCACTGAAGAAGAGTTGATCTAAAAAGGCCACTGAAGGAGAACTGAGGACATGTGAAAGCTAGTAGCATACAGCTAATGTGCAGCTGCATGGTCACAGAGCCTTACATTTGATTGCAAAAGAAGAGTCACGTTCATCTTAACTCTTCCCCATCAGCAATCTGACTGCAGTTCACATTTAGCAATACACAACAAGGTTGCAGGTTTGTTTGAGGAGTATCTCTCCCCATCTCATCACATGACTTGCCCCACATAAACCTTTTTCTCTGACTTTTCTCATTGAATCATTGGCATTACCATAATGTGAAGAGGTTTTTCACAGAGAGAGTGATCGCTCATTGGAATGGACTGCCCAGGGAGGTGGTGGACTCGCCGACCTTGGAGGTGTTTAAGAGAAGATTGGATGAGGAGCTTAGTGACATGGTCTAGCTGGGGGGTGTAGGGTTGGATGGTCCTGTGGGCCTCTCCTGGCTCAGAGTGGCCAGTGAGCCTGTGAGGGAACTAGGTTTATGTTCACCACTCTGGGGTGTGTGTTCGGTCTCTGTACGGGTGTTAGATGGTGAGTTGGACTAGATGATCCTTGTGGGTCCCTTCCAACTCATAGTATTCTGTGATTCTGTGATCTTCGTGGAATTTGTCCCTTCACCTAGGTGAGATCTGTGCTTTGACTGAGATGTGTGGGATTTTTTCCTTCTGGATGGTTACGAGTGAAAGCTCTCCAGCAAGCAGGGAACAACAATAGCAATAAAAAGTAGTGCAATATTTTTTTAAAGCCAAATAACTCTGTACTTGCTCCTGCTGAGATACACCTTGCTATGAAGCTTATGCCACAGATGCGACTGTTCATCTGAGTGAGGCAAAGCAGCAGGGACATTATAATTAATAATGCTTAGCAGGAAACTAGTTATTGTGCTTGGGGCAGAAGGGTAAAAACTGTTCTCTATTATTTTTTGAAGAGTTAATTGGTAGTAGGCAAGGATTTGCTGTGTTGAGCCAGCAGATGCTGCTTTATGACTACATTAATGTTAATGATATCCTCCAGACACATATGAAGACAGGTTAACCTATTTCTTTCTGATTGCATTTCTCTGGGTGGATGCATGTTCTGGTTCTAGTTATTTTTTGAGTTCCATCACAGAGCCACCATGGAGCACTTGGACAGATAGCATAACCCCAGATCTGCACACATGTTTGCAGATAGTTTTGCAAAACCAGGTAACCTGTGTAACCTCTATTCACCCTGGGATAGACTGTAGATTAAAAGTTGAGAGAAATGAGTAGAAGGTGCTGCTTCTCTGGCATAAAATCATTCCTAGGGGTTACATAACATTTCTAAAATGGCCTGTTTAACTGTTCCTAGGTGTGCTTAACAACAACACCTGGGATCTAACTCTTTATTATCTTATTTCATCACTGAAACATCTCTTCTTTTGGCTTACCATTAAAAGTGTACTCTGTCAGCAATTTAAACCTTGAGATGAGCAGGTATTGAAGTACTGTTTGTCTAAGCAAAGCATACCATGGACCAGCAAAGCATGACACATGTTAGAAAAGGTAAACCAGTGGCTCCACGGAGCTTGAAATGATCTTGTTTCAGTATCACTCCACACTTGGAGTTCAGTAATGAGCCTGTATTTTCTTTTTCTTTTCTTTATGTGCTTTTTGAATGTATTGTTTTGTAAAGTTGCATGTTCCAGCACTAAACTTCAGAGATCTTTCAAGGTATTTATATTTTTCATAGGCTACTTGCTTTCCACAACCCAGTCAGCTCCAGTAAAAATGTGGGTGCAGAGCTCTTTGCAAATCTCAGGTGACAGAGCTACCATTTGAGAAATCCACCAAGTAGAGGCTGATTCTGAAAGCCAAATTGGATTTTTAGTAAGATTACCAAGTAGGTCCTGTGTCTTGTTAGAAGTCTGCTCCTTAGATCTAATGATAAAACAGGAGAGCAAATCTTGCATGCCTGTACAGACTGAGAGTTGCAGTGCTTGCCCATTAGAACCTGGGTATAACTTCAAATAAGCTATATAAAAAGTTCTTGGAAGATGAAACATAAGTAAGGCAGAGTCCATGTAAAATCTTAGGAGCGAGTTGTTGGACCTTACATACTCATTGTTTTTAGAAATGGTATCTCGAGGGCACAATGTTCCTCTAGGATGCTCAGGCCTCCTGGTCAAAGGGAAGGGATTTGAAAGGCCCCTTTGATTCTTGAGAATCAGCAAATGGTTACAGCACTGTGCCACAGCCAGGGGTTTGGCGAGTTCCTGGAACTCAGTCTGAGAAACCTGGTCTACTGGGAGCTGATGGGGTTCTGTCAGACAAGAGGAAGAGCACCTTTGGTCATAGGCTTGACAAGTTGGTGAAAGGAGCTTTAAATTAATGTTGCTGAGGGAGGGAAACCTCATTCCATCCAACTCCTACCAGTCTGATACCAGTGACAGCCAGAGATCCTCAGAGCCTGGAGGGGGATCACAGTTCAACAGGAGAGCACCTGAAGAGCAGCACAATGTGATTTCAGCCACTCCAGCCAGTAAGTCAGCTTAAATGTCTCCATCAAAAGCACACAGCTTGGGGAATAAACAAAAATAAACAAGTGTGCATACCTTCAGGGCTGTTATCTTACTGGCATCCTGGAGACATTATGGGATGGTTTCTGTGGCTGGACTGTTGGAATGAAGGGTTACAGACTCATCAGGAAGGATAAGATATGGAGACAGAGAGGGAGCTTTGCCTGAGAGTGGATGAGTCGTCAACTGAGAGTTTATGGGACTAGATTAAAGGGAGAGCAGGTACAAGTGACAATAGTGTGAGTCTGTTACAAAGTGGATGAGTTCCTCTGTAGATAGGTAGGAGTGGCCTCATGTACACAAAACATGAAGGAATTCCAACGACTTTTGAAGTAGTTCATAAATGATCCAGGATGTTCCTGGAATGAATTGATAGCTTCCTTCTTCAAGTGACAGAGAAGCCAATGAGGAGAGGTGTTATGTTAGACCTTGTTCTCACCAATAAGAAAGTTTGGTGAGGAATGCGAAGCTCAAGGGCAGCCTTGGCTGCAGTGACCACAAAATTGTGGAGTTAGAGTAGTTAGGACATCAAAGGAGGGCACACAGCAAGCTCACGTGGAGTTGAGGTGGCAGACTTTGAACTTTTTAGGGGTCTGCTTGTTGGAGCACCATAGCATAAAGCCTCAGAGGGAAGAAGGGTCCAGGAAAGCTGGTTAATAATCAAGGATCATAAGGATCTCCTCCTCCAAACTCGGGAGTGATGCATCCCAACATAGAGGAAGTCAAGCAAAAATGCCAGGAGGTCTGTGTGGATGATAAGGAGCTCCTGGAGAAACTTAAACCAAAATCTGAGTTTCAAGGTTCCTTGATAATCCCTTGGGTTAGCATCTGAATGGAATTTTTATGTTGCTTTCATGATTCCTCATGTAGCATTGTTTATGGTATAGTGTCTTTTATGTCCTAATAGGATGCTGTTTTTTTACGATCTTTGCTTCATCTTCTGTATCACTATTAAAATAAAATGAAATGGTTAGACTTTAGTTAAACAGATCCTTATTAAAGTAGGAGCTAGTCTGATAATGACTTAAATTTGTACTACGTGGACATCACATGTTATTTGATAAGCATTCCATTATAATTAAGAAGAGGCTAATAGACAATTAATATACAGGATTGCACACTTAGTTAATTAGCTGATTTTAAACTTTTTTTTTTGTTAGATTAAAATGTACAGGACCCCATAAATCACTATTTGAGATTGTTTAATAAGCCTGAACTCTCAATTTTCTCCCTGTCAATCAGGAATGGAAACACTGACTTTTCCTTTCACCCAGAGAGACTTGTCACATGGAAGAACTGCTGTGTTCAGCATGAATTGAAATGTCCTCAACTCCCAAGCCTTGCATCTATTTGCCGGACAGCACAGCTCAAGTCTGTGCTCTCATATTCTGTTCCACCAGTCAAGACCCTCAGCTCCCGTCCTAGCACATGAAACAGGATGTTCTCCCTGTCCCTGCACTTTTAGCAGTCTCTTGCTTGGTGCCTGTGTGGAAGAGGAATTTTGCACATGGCTTTTTTTAACCTTTGGCAAGAAGATGCTTATTTTTAACACAAGGCTTTCAGTTCTGCAGAGCTGAGCCCATTTAAGTGTCCCAGGCCATGCAGCAGTTGTTGGCTCAGCAGCACATTCCCTTGCAGGGTGTATGTGTGAGCCAACATGAGCTGGAGCTCTTTCCTAGGGCATGAAGCTCTGCTTTAACCACCTTAATTGAGGAGGCTAGCAACTGCAGATTCCTCAGCACTCCACAGTCACCCCACACTGGGAAAAAACCCTTTTTGGTTCGGCCAGGGACACGGGTGTGGGGAGCTGCCTGTGCCGCTGTCCCGGTGTCTCTCAGGGTGGGTAGACCTGGTCTCTCCATACTCGAAGTAGACGAGTATGTCCTGGAGAGTGTCTCAAGAAAGTCTCAGACACCTAAGAGTGTGTAAATATTTCATAACTCCACAGTGGCGACTCAGGGGGAGCAGCCCTGCCACAGCTGGGGGAAGAGCAGGAGAGAAGCGGCCCTTCCGCCATCGTAGTGGGAAAGGAGCGGCCCCACCGTGGCCACCACCGCATTGGGACTGGGATAAGCAGTGGCCACCGCTGTGTTCCAGACCCGGGAGGAAGCGGTGGTGCCACCACAGCAGCTGTGCGTGTTGGTTTGCATATTCATGCTGCCTAATAGAATATTCATGCATACCAGGTCGTGCACACGCAGTTGCGAAAAGGGGCCTCCTTCATTGCTAAAATATCATGCCACTAAGATGTGAATCCGCAATATGAGGGCACAAAGTGCAAGAGGTCTGACTGTAATATTGACAGGCTATGACTTAGAGTTGACCAAGCGACTGTACATGGTTTTGATGGCTTTTTTGAAATATTCATAGCTGAAGGAGAAAGAAAGCAAAGTGGGAACGAGATCTAAGGTGGAACAACACAAAGCCTGACATGTCAGTAAGATGTCACTTACTAGCAAAAGTCAAATGTTTTGGTTCACCTTGTAAACAATATATCACAGTATCATGGTATAGATAAGGCTGGAAAGGACCTTGAAGATCATCTAGTCCAACGTATAGCCCAACTGACCTAGCATCAACATCTAGATCATATTACTCAACACCTCATCCAGCCTACCCCCTGTGTATTACAATCACAGGGATAAATAAGAGTGGTATGTAGGGCTTCTTTACTGTCATGATTTCATGTTCAAGGCACTTTAGAAGTAAGAACTTGTTATTTGTCTTGACAGCTTGCATCAGTAAGGCTGTATCCCAAATTCACAGAGAACACGATGAAAGAGGCGTATGAGAGCAGATGATTTGCCCAATGTCTAAAATGAAATTAGGACCAGAGGGAAGGTATAAAATATATATTTCTACCTCTTGTTTCAGCTCTCAGATGACCCATTTTTGACAGGAGTATGCAGAGTTTGGTGTTTTGCTGAGGATTGGATACATGAAAGTTACACACTGGCAGCAGTTCTGTGATGGTGTCACTGCAAGGACAATAGTGCAAATAGATGCTGACATAGGTGTGTCCCTCAAGCTATTTATCGGTCTGAAAAAAACCCTGAAGTTTTTCATTACTGATTTTCACACTGCTGACAAAGTGCACTCACCTCTTCCCAGGCAGAACACAATGCTGAGATATCACCACTTCTCCCTCTAGTCACTTTGTTGTCTCAAAATCTGAGAAAATATAATTTTTAGTCCCTATCCAATTATTGAAGCCAGGATATGATTCAAGAGCACTCAGATATGCAAGAATATTTTTTAGTGACTAGGTGGAATTTTGAATTCAGGCTTAACGCCCCAGAGAACGTGGATGAGCCTGCATTAAATGGAGCTGGCATTTCAGAAGGACAAATGTGTTTGGGATGGTAAAAAGTGGCAGCAGGCCCCTTTGGTTTCATTAAATAAAGATTTGGGGAATATAGCATACTCATTGAAACAGAAAAAGAGAGAAGAATTTAAAAAAAAATGAAATTACTTAACCCCCTCTCCAGATTACTTTTATTGCCGGCTCTTTAAGAGATATTCTACCCAAAAGCAAAGGAAGGATGACCTCTTGCACCCCAGCATGGAGAGTTAGACAAGTGTGTCTGGGATCATATGCCTTCTCCTACTGCGTTCTTTCTAAAACCAGATAAACTCCTAGAAGAACAACAGCAAAGTCAATTGAACAATCTGGTATAAGGTGTGCAGGTGGGATGAGGAATATGGCTTTGGTTCCAGTTAATATTTAATTCTTTGTATAGTGAAACACCTTTGAGAAACGGAGTAGTCTGAAGCTGTGGACAAAGAACTCAGCTGGGAAGTTAGTTCAAACCCTTCTTACAGAGCAGGGGTTACTCGTCTCTTGACAGGAAGGGGAACACACTCAGCATTATTTCTGCCTTTGTAATCTTGTGAATGACATCTCAGTTCTTTTGAGAGTCCATCCCAGAAAGCAGCATAGCTGCTACGAAAGAATTTGCAGTGAGCTATTGCAGCATTTCCAACTCTGATGTAAGAAGAAACATATCTCATGATATTCATTACATTTGATCCAAATGTCTTGCATTTGACTTAATAATTTTGAGCAAATAAATGACTAGGTAGAAGAACTTTACACATCTTTAAAGAAAATACTGCATAAGAAAAGAAAATGTACAATATCAGCTTAGTTCTCCATGGTTCTTGATTAAGTAGGCTTTGTCTGCTGATCAGTCCTGTGCTACACTTCTCTCTGTTAAGTCAGTTACTAGTCAGCTCTTAAACCTCAAAATTTTAATCAAAGGTTTCTTTCAGCGTCCACAGCCTCAGTTCTTCAGAAGTTCATATTGACCATTTCAGTCAACTCCCCTGAACACTGGTTGCATTGGATGGCACCTCTATTCGCATTTGATGGCAGGCCAAGGACAAGCACCCCATGATAAAGTCTTTTCCTTTCTCATATGAGGACATTGTTCTGTTTTTTTGTACTAGATCCTGGAGCTCAGATAAAGAAGAATGCTCCATGGGAAGTTGTCATAGTAACCTATGATTTTTGTGTTGTTGTCTAAGATTAAATATAAGCAAGGGAGAAATTACCGAGAAGAATTTTATACCTGAGTTTATAATTTTCATATAACACCAAAGCTGAACTGTACTTTCAACTTCCTAAAGCAATAACAGTCACCTTGAGGCTGATGTCAATGTGGTAATTTTCACTGGAAAAGAAATTAACTGCTGTATTTATTATTCAAGAACTCTGATTAGAAAAAAATTCCACATCTGAAAGATGTAGCAAATAGGAAGAATGAGATCATTAGAAATGTAAGGACATGGAAGTGAGAATAACTGCAAATAATATCTAAACTTGCAATGCATGAATGCCCTGCATATTCTATTCTCTTCTTAATATGGTTCAGTGATAGTCTGCTCTTAAACTTGTAGTCAAAGAACTCCAAATCCATGTTGTCCTTGGAAAATAAGTTCAACTCTCTAGCGCATACAGGGAAGTGATTTTTGAATGCATCATTCCAGCAACAGACATAATTTGAAGTATCAGAATACAAACAAAATTTGTTTTAAGAAGGTGTGATTGGGACAGAATCCATCCAAACTTCTCTGCTATGAGCATCAATCTGGGATCAGGAGAGGGCATGGGAGCTGAGCTAGTAGAAAGGTCATTTCCATGAGAAATAACCCAAAGAAACAACACTGGGAAAAACTGAAGACAGTCTTGGGACGACAGCAAGGAAGGAATGCAGAAGTGAATTGTGCAAGGAGGCTGTGCAGGAGGTCTCAGTCCCTGGTGGGGGGACAGGTGACTGCTTCTGGGACAAGGAGCCTGCTAGTGCTCACATACACCTTCTGTACCCTACTGTGCACTCCCACTGCCCTTGGACACCCTAGCAGCAGCAAGACCTCCAACCAGGCTGTTTGACTCTACTGTGGGGAGAGAGAAGACCATTGGCCATGGTGAGAAGGTGAGTATGTGCTGGATGTGTAATTTATTGTTCCCAAATTACCCAGCCTGTTTGATTTTGTGTGGCTTCCTCACCTTGCCCACCCCGCCCCTCAGCTGCTCAGCATTTCCGAGGCTTATTCAGAGATGGGGGGAAAACTATATGGGAGGTGGAAGAACTTGAAATATTTCTCTGAAGCTTGGGTTGTTGTCTCCCCTGCAGTGCAAAAATGCTGATAGAGCCACTGTCAAGTTTAATTGTCCCCAAGATAATGTCCTTCAAGGCTGTATATATTATATATTAATGTTTATGCTGAAAATATGCCAACTAAACACTTTAACCATGCTTTTAGCAAGTCTGCCTCCTTGCCCATGGTACACAGTGGCAGGTGTGTCTGGGATATGATGCTGGATGTTTTTAGTGTCTCCTCTGGATACTTAGGGGTCTGCTCCCCATGTGTCTGATTTGCTCTCTGCCCCAGAATTACAGAATATTCTGCGCTGGAAGGGACCCACAAGGATCACTGAGTCCAGCTCTTAAGTGAATGGCCCAATAGAACTGGGCAACCCAATGGAATGGTACAGTCTGGAAAGGCTGCAGGCTAAAGTGTGCAAGGGAGGGAGTAATATACAACTCTGAACATGGTATAAGTGAAAACAAAAACCTCCAAAAGAGAGTTTTTTGTGAAATCCCTTTTAGCAGAGAAATGATACTATGAAAGAAGAAGTTTGATGTGAGATAATGCAGCAGGTGAAGAGGAAGGCAATCCTGAAAGTCATATGAAAACCCTATTGCAAGAAAATCAAATGTTACTGCGAACAGACTTATATTGCAATAGCCCTCTTTTATATTAAGGAATTTTGGATTTTAAATATAACAATAATTTTATGAGCACTTACCTAAGGTTGGTAAGGAGGTGAAGGATCCATCTGTTGATGTTGACTCTCAGAAGTAACCTGGAAGAGCCCGGAGATGCAGTGCTGTTTGGTGGAAATGACAGAGAAAAAGAGGAGCAACAGGTTTTGAAAAGGAGAGGATAAAAATAGGACAAGGGGGGTACAATGTGATGGCAGAGCTGGAAACTGTGTGGACATTATGTTTGATGGTCACCCTGTGCTTAATGCCTAGGGTTGATACATGAGGAAAGATTCATGAAGGTAAGACGCTCCTCACAGACAAGAAGGCAGAACGGGGCTTTCCAAGAGTTATAAAGGCAGCTGGGGGAGTTCATGTGGGGGAGAGGAGTAGACCTGTTTGAAATTTGACGACCAACTTCTTTCTCTATATTTTTTTTAACTAGAAAAAGGCACACTGTGCAAAACCTCTAAGAATTCCAACGATTTTGTTACAAAAACAGTTCAACTTGGGTTCAAAAAGCTTCATCATGAAAATCACACAAATTCAATGTTGGTTAAAACTGCTGGAATTAAGTTTTTCTTTAGCACAAAGAAATTTTGATTACTTGGCTTGTTGCTTTTTTTTTTCACGTAAAAGACTGAAATCTTTTATTTGCCCTGTTTTACACATGACTGGAAGGTGATTTAAGCTGCAACATTTTGGGTATAGGAAGGGGGGAAAGAGAAGGGGCAAAGAGTGTTCAGCAGGTAAGTCTGGGGTTTTTGAGGCTGAAATGAGAAACATTAGAGGTGAGGCCCTGCAGTATGGATTCTAGAGATGAGTTTTCTGATGTGAAAAAACAGGCAGATAGACTGTAGGAAAAAGATAAGCAATTGCTGTTGCAGGGCCAGAAAGCAGGAAAAAGAACTATCAAAGCATATAAAGAAAAGAGTGACAGGAGAAATGAAAATGAAAGATGGAGAATAATCTGTGGGTTGTGACAGTTTTTGGACCATGGTGATGGGAGCTTGTCAAAAAAACATGCAAAGAGCAACAAAGCTGTCTCAGTACTGATGTCCCAGAGCCGTGGTTTGGAGATTTAAATTATCTGTGCATATTGTATCACTCGGCAGTCTTCCTATTCTCAGTTCTGTGAATTTTAAGATCAAAAAGCAAAACTGCCACTGCATATTTGTGGTGTCCTGCTAACACAGGCTATTCAGCATCAACAAGAAAAACCTACTCTTGAGGCCATTTTTACTCTGTGATACTTTAAGAATGCTAGATTTTCAAAAGTTAGTTTCAGCCTCACAACAATTTTTGATTCGTTTGTCTGTCAGTCAGTAACAGGTTGTTCTGAGGTAAGAGATAATCTCACATTTTGCTCCCTTACAGGTCTACAAAAATGAGATAGAGAGACAAAATGAAAGTCCAGGTTTTTATATGAAAGCTTGTAGTGCTGCAATAGAAGTACTTTGTCTATGAATACAAATTTTTTGTTTCTGTACATTAAGTATCTGGTATATTTTTTGCCTTTCGCTTTCAAGGGGCAACACGGTCGACTGTGAGAACTGATTTATTTGGTTTTTCCTGTCATTAATGTAGTTTAATTCTGATTTGGAATTTTGGAAACAAGTCTGAATTTCTATTACCTATGCTTTCAGTCCTAATCAAGCTTCTCCAGTCCCACTGTGTCGTCTACTCTTTGACAGTAGACGGTGGCCTCCTACAGAAGTCCTGGAAGAAGCCTTATCACACAGTCCTCAATTTACTAAAGAAAAGCCATGTCTGCATTTGACCTGAGGAACCAGAGCATGCAGTGTACAGAGCCTGAGATAGACTATATTGTCCCCCGTATGAAACCAAGGGATCAGATGTTTTTCTTTATTGATGGTAAATGCGTGAGTGAGATCTACTGCCAGCCACCCTTTCCTTCCCACTGGAAATTCTTTAACAAGAAGGCGCAGAATGAGAGGAGCACTTGTGAGGAGAGAAGAGCACTGTGGCAGGAAAACCAGGTCCTCCAGATCAAAACCAGGATACTCTGGAAAGAAAACAAGGCTCTACAATGTCTCCAGGCACAGAACAAAGCTGGATGGGTTATCTACACTGATGCTATTCAGCAAAGCCTCCAGAACGAGAATAAGCCATTTGCATTCTTCCAAGAGAGGAATATAGGCTTTCCGTTCAGACCAGGCAATAAAGATCTCAAGGAAGCCCAGGAAAAGAATCAAGTCTTTGAGGAATTCCAATAGGAGAATAAACCAGACGCTGTTATCTGGAAAGACCAAAAAGCCATCACAGTCCATAAAGAGAGGTAAGATGTTCCCTCAGATCTTCAGAAGAACACTGACACCACCATGGGTATGGAAAAAGGTTAACTTGCTTCAGTCCTCCAGCAGAAACATGAAGGTGTAAAGAAGAACACTACTCCAACCCAGAATAAGGTGAAGTCTGCCCCAAGTACACAGGGAGAGCATGAAATCCTCCAGGTTCTCCAGAACTTATGTGAACTCCTCCATATCTTCCAGAAAATGAACCATCTCCTTGGGGACAAACAGGGCAGTCATAATCTCTACGACATGGGCAGATCCTTCTAAGAAGATTACAATAAATTGAAACTTCAGCTGAGTGCTGTGAAAAACACTGTCAGACATTATGATTCAAATGGAAATGCTGGAAAAGGAGATCATTGCTATCACCTCCTCAATTTATGAAGAAGGCGGACAGAAGTTGGCAACTGAGCATCAGCTTGGAGATATGTGAAGCTTGGTGCTAAGACCTACTAGTTCAATTCCTGGAAATCTTTTTTTTTTTTTTCAGGAAACCTAATAATATCACAGTAGGGCCTGAAGATATCTGGGGGACATTGTGTAATTTTGAAACTTTCTTGCACTACTTAGATGTATTTCACGTTCTGGTTATACAAAGTGGATGATTGGATGATTATCATGAATTTGCCTAGTGTCAGGAATCATGTTTTTCAGAATTTTTTTTTAAAGTTTCTGATAATAACACCTATATTTTTCAAAATATTTTTAATGCCTGAGGATCCTAACTGTGAGCTGAATTTGAATCCCTGGTGGTCTTTTTCTTATGGATGGAAAGTTCAATGGCTGAATTGTATCTTCTGCTGTGCACCAACAGTCTATATTTCACATAGGGTAAGCAGTGGAAAATGTAGCCTTCCAGATAAGATGGACACATGAAAGACTATGGGACATAGAAAAACACACCTTATATGCCACATTGTTTCTCAGTAAGCCCCGGTACTTTCACAAGCCCTGGTCTGTCACTCAGTGCGTCCTCATTGACTAAACCACTGCAGGCAGGTGGGGAAGGGCTGACCTCCTCTGCACCTTCGTCCTGCTATTGATCCTCTTAGGATTTTCACACCTTGATGTTGTAGTACCTTCTCATTTGGCTATCTCATTATTCCTCTCCTTTATTTTAAACTGTGGATAACAGATATTAACTCAACAGTCCTCTCACCATGTCTTTTCTTCAGCTTTGCTTTTGAATTTTGTAAATCTTAGCAGTCACCATATTCTCCTGCACACAGGCCAGCTGATGGGACTCATAAATTTCACTATTAAGTTTCTTTCAGCGAAGCTGACCCATAGACAGGCAGCTCAAAAATGTGCGCCCTTCCTCAGGGACACAGCCCCAGAGAAAATGAAGGGATGTCAGGNGGGCGAAGCTGACCCATTGACTGGCAGCCCAAAAATTTTCGCCCCAGAGAAAATGAAGGGATGTCAGGGGTATGTCCACACTTGTGATCGGTGGGCAGAGAAAGAACAGAGGTGTCACACTCGCGTGGGTGCTCAGACTGTAGGGGACAATGTTTATGGGGAGAACCGCCTGGTTTTGCACTGTTGCTGAACTGCCACATGCAGTCATAGATTGAGGCAGGTGGACAAGAAGATTACAGAATGAGAAATGTGGGTACCAGCTCATATTCACAGGTCTCTGCTACAAAATGAACAAAAATAAAGGAGGTGCCTCCTCCCAGATATCATGGTGGGGCCACAGGAGAGAGTGGAACAGGTAGCAGCACATCTCCTGACAGAGTAGTGAGGTCAGTCTTGATTTGTTGGATAGTCAGATAAGGCAAGTTTTTACCTGCCCCAGAACAATCAAGTAGGTTTCCAAAAGTGACATTTTGATAAATGTTCCATGGTTTCAGCTTGTATTTGGAAGTGCCTATGCTATAGTGGACATGACAATCTCAAGTCATCCGCTGACACAGGAGATGGAAAGCCTGTTCATATGCTCATGTATAAAAATCTAGTCTAGTCTCAACTATGTGGCCAGTGTCTGGAAAAATATTTTCCTCTGTCTTGGACATCCCGGATGTGATGCAATTTGTCACAATCTTTCAAACAGAACATAAGAGACCTTTGGTAATCTAAAAAGACAGGCGCAAGGATACTTCTGCAGATCAATTGTAGGAGCATTATTGTAAAGTAAAGGATAGGTTATGGTGAGGTTTATCCCTTCCAACAGAACTCCAAAAGCAGGTTATCACTCTAGTTTATAGGTCTCTAAGTGATTTGGCACCGAATTATCTAAAGTATTATCTTTCACCTTGTATTCCACTCAGACAATACCATGTCAAGCAACAGTGATGACTCTTTATTTCAGAGGCTTAAGCAAGTGGCATTTTTGACTGCTGTTAGGACTTCAAGATACTGAGGCAAATCTCCCATGGATGATGGTAAAGGGCTGGTTCTCAGTGGTGCAGGGAGGGCTGCATGTGTAAGGATCAGGTGAGGAGAAAAGAGGAGGAATGCTCATTAATAGGTGAATGTGCAGATGGCAAGTTGCTCCTGTTTAATGACTGGATCACAACTATAAATAGATAAAAAACCTGGACCCCATGCTGGGGAACATGTTGATGCTTCTGTGCCTTCAGACATGCTGCTTTTCTTTTAGCCATCTTCCTCAACATGTTTGAATGTACAGTGATTCCCCTGGAATTCGCTGGGGGTCAGGTCTAGGCAGGTCCCGTGAGTTATGAAATCCGTGAAGATACCGAACCCATGAATATTCAACTACTCCCTCCCTGTAGCCACGCACCCTCCACTAACAAGGTCTGGAGGGGTGGTTCTGGGAGTGTGGCTTGCACTGTAGCACCTCATTAAAGTGGATGAAGTGCCTTTTGGTGCTTCCCGGCTGCGAAATCCGGGGTCTGGGACGTTCTGCGCACGTGCACGGTCTCACAACTCACTGAAAATCCAACTGTGATTAATTGAATCTGCAGATATGCGAGCCGCGAATATGCAGGGGATCACTGTAGTATTTGTTAAGAGAGAGAGAAACAGGACTATGAAGACCCTAATGCAGAGCTCTATAGGAGGGTAGCAGGAGTGACAAGCTTTGAACATGAGTTCATACTTGATGAAGTAGTTTGCATCCTGCTAAAAGAAATAACAGTGGACAGATCACTGACTCCTGCCATGTCCCTGTACATGGACAGGAAAGACATATGAGATTGTAGCTTTCTACCAAGCATTTGGGAGTAGTCATCTCACCTGATGTCGAGTATCCATCCTTGACAGGACACTCAGACCTCAAATAGTCACTCTGGACTTCCTTTCTAGTCTGTAGGAAGAAATGAGCACCTTTGGGCTGTGATTTATCTGACCCTTTTTAGACAAAAATTTTAGAGTTGTGTGTGCCACCAACTGGAGTAACTTGTTTCTCTCTGTTGCCTCTATAATTTGGCAGGGAGGGGGAGCAGGACATGACAATTATCTCTAAACTGAGCATTTAGTCTGGAGCTCTCTGAGTGAGGAGCTTTGCAGTCCCAGGCAGAGGAGGTGTTTCCTCACGTGGTAAAGTGGTACAAGCTTGCGAGCATATCCCAGTCCCTGGCTTGGCTTTCTGTGAGATGCCTTCATTGAGCAACTGACTCATATGTCTCCACTGTGTGAAGAAATTATCACTTTGTGACAAATTGAGTCAATCTGAGCAGAGCTTAACTATCGTGAACACATGTAGGATCCTGAGGGGACTATGTTACTTCTCTTGAATGATAATGATGTTCCTGGAGGGAATTAGGTTTTGTGAACCCTTTGCACTTTGATCACTGATCTTTGATTTTCCTGGTTATAAAAAAACCCTATACATGGTGTATGTTTTTGGCATCTTTCACAGAGAAGTTGAATTGACTCATTCCTTAGAGGTTTCTCAAGTCTATCATGTGCTGAGATGTCAATGCCCATAATGACTGTCCAAGTACTTAATCTTGCAGAGGACTATGGGATAAGCAAATTCTCATAATCCCAGAAGGTACCAAAATTCCAGTCTGTGCTTATTTGTTTGCAAACCAGAGAGAGTTGGTGACAACAGTGGAGGATCATTTCTGGGTGGTGCTAGCAAGGCAGATGATGATGTGTATTGCTTGGCCTACCTGAGTATTGCTCAGTCTGTTGATGTTGAAGGCACAGATGGTGAGATTTCACTAAATTGTGTGCAGAGTGCCACAGGATTGCATGGGAACAGTCCTAAGCACTGCCCATTTTCTACACTGCTTCATGTCCCCAGCCAGTGTCATTAACCACTTCAGGGGGGGCCATCATGGTATTCTACCACTATCCATCCAGAGTGTGTGCTGGTGAGATGGGCTAGACTCACAGCTTTTGCATATTATTTAATGTACAAAGGGAGGAAAAATGCAACAGCAGGTATTTACAAGAACAACTTGTAAATTATACTAAAATTTAGGCAAGTTTGTGAAAAAACATGGTAAGCTTATTAATTTTTCTAGCCTGTTCACTGATTTACAAGTCCCTGGGAACTGGTAGCTATTTTGGCTTGATGGATGTCATTCTTATAGTGTATAATTCATTCTTGCAGAGAGACAAACTTTCTGTCTCTCTCCTTATTGTTGCTGATTAGCTCCTTATTTTTGTACTGCTCGTTTGTCAGTACTATTTTTGGAAAGCTGAGTTTTTGGCAAAGTCACTGTCAGCCTCTTCCTTCTCTCTAAATTGGATTATTGCCTGTAGCTGGATTCTGTGTAAATGCTGACTTTCCTGTTCTCATTCCTTATTAGGCAGTCTAATTCAGCTGGGTTTGTACTGTCTTCACAGAAGACCCACTCTAGCCTTTTGTACTTATCTTAGCATCCCCATAACATCCTCCCATCCCTGAATTGCAAGTTAGGAAATTTTTCATAGTTTTTTTTAGCTTCCTTGCGCTCTGACCTGTTCCTGTTAGCTGCTGAAGACATTTTCTCTAGAGTTTTCATGACGTTGAGGATGTGCTTCAAAAGCTATGGTCTTGTCCAAAACCTTATGCTCTCCATGGTTGTGCAGACTGTTTGTTGGTGTTCTCAGCAGTTTGCTCTTCCCACTGTCAGTTTCAGTTCAGCTCAGAATTAGCCACAGTTGTACATTTAAATACAGGATATGGTGGAGATTGTTCACTCAACCTTTGTGCTGAACAAAGACTAGTTATCTTCTTTTTTTGACATCCAAGTTTGAGCACAAACTACTCAAAATGTTCCTAGAGTAAGGTTCGAAGAAGAGGGGAAGTAACTCTTCAGGTAACTTGCATCTTATCTTCAGATAAGATATTCTTTCCTACAGTGGCCATTGTATTCATCTTGGTGAAAGCACTTCAATAAAAGCAGTCATTGAGACCCATGGCCACTTGAGGTAACTTCTGCAGCTGATGGAGAAAGGTAGGATTGCCAAACATGGAGGTCTTTCCCTGCTGACTGCAGAGAGCCTGGAGTCGCCAAGGCTAAGTGGGAAGAGCTGAAGTCTGAGGTGGTCACATCCCTTAATGGGCGGCTGAACATAGATTTTGACTGCTACTCAGGGAGGAGAGTTTATGACTTCTGGAAGAAGGGACAGACATCTCAGGAGGACAACAGAGATGTTGTGAGGTTATACAGGAAGAAAATTAAAAGGACCAAAGCCCAAATAGAACTTAATCTTGTTACCGTTGTAAAGAAAATTGTTTCTGTAAATGCATCAGCCACAAAAGGAAGGCTAAGGAGAATCTTCCTTCTTTAGCAGATGTGGGGGGAAACATAGTGATAAAGGATGAGGAAAAGCCTTTAGGTACTTGATGCCTTCTGTGCCTCAGGCTTTAATAGTAAGACCAATTGTTCTCCAGGTACCGAGCCCCCTGAGCCTGAGGATAGGGAGCAGAATGAAGCCTCCATAATCCAAGCAGAAATAGTCAGTGACCTGTCTCATCACTTAGACACACATAAACTTATGGGGCCAGATGAGATCCACCCAAGGATACTGAGGGAGATGCTCACCAAGCCACCAAGCCACTCTCCACGATTTTGCTGAAGTCCTGGCTGATCAGGGAGTCAACCGTCAACTTCCAGTCAACTGGAGATTGGCAAGCATGACACAGGAAGGGCTGGAAGGAGGATTTGAGGAACTACAGACCGGTCAGTCTGATCAGGGTTCCAGGGAACATTATGGGCCAGGTCATTTGGAATGCCGTCATGTGACATATGGGGAACAGCTGGAGGATCAGGCTTAGTCAGCATGGGTTTATGAAAGGCAAGTCCTGCTTGACCAACCTGATCTCCTTCTGTGACAAGGTGACCCACATAACGGATGAATGAAAGACTGTGGATGCTGTCTATCTGGACTTCAGTAAAGCCTTTGACGCAGTTTCCCACAGCGTTCTCCTGGAAAAACTGTCTGCTCATGGCTTGAACAGTTGTTGAGTTAAGAACTGGCGTGATGGCTGGACCCAGAGAATGATGATGAATACAGCTGGTGGCTGATCACTAGTGGTACTCCCCAGGACTCAGTGCTGGGACCAGTTCTGTTTAATGTCTTTATCAACAATCTGGATGAGGGGATCAAGGGCACCCTCAGTCAATTTGCAGGGAACACCAAGTTCGATGGGAGTAATAATCTGCTGGATGACAGGAAGACTCTACAAAGGAATCTGGAGAGGCTGAATCAAAGGGCTGAAGCCAATAGTATGAGGTTCAACAAGGCAAAGTAGTGGGTCCCACTCTTCGATCAGAACAACCCTATGCAGTGCTAGAGCCATTCACACAGCCTCAGAGTTATGGCATGTTTTCTGCATTGCTTCTGAGAGTTCTGTCCTGTGCTCCTTGAAGCCTGTGGCAAAATTCTGGCTGAGCTGAGTGTCAGCAGGATGGAGGATCATAGTTAGACTGAACAAATAGCACATGCAAATCTCACCAAATTCATTGCAAATACAGACATTTTCATTTTTCAGAATTTCTATGCCTCTGGTTTCATAAATTTACTCTTTTTTTTAAATGTTTTTGGTTTAAAAGGTAAAATTACAGAACTTTCAAACATTTAGAAAAATATAATTGGCAGAAATATTTTCTAAATGCAAATTGAACATCTTCCTTTTGATCATGGGCTATGCCAAAGCTCTAACATACATCTTTGATCTTATGGCAGTGTCTGGAGAAATTATGGGATTCTAATATGGAATAATAGATTCTTATCAAGACTTCTAGCTTTAGGAAATTGTTTAATCTTCATTCTCAGTGGCTGTTTCTTTGATGCAGCTGTGACTGAAGGGCCCCAAGTGCTGGAAAAACAGCTCACCAGCTCAGAACAAAGCTGATTATGTAAATTATGCATTGAGATTCAGCTTCAATTTAATTTTATTCTGTAAATAAATATCCCATTAACATCCATCTGTTAAAAGTCAGGTAAAACATTTTGAAAACCTCCATTGCTACGGCAGATGTGACTGTACCATAAATAGTGATGGGGTGATGGTATGAAGATGTAAAAGTATAAACTGTGAAGCACATTTTAAGAAGTAAGGAAGGTGATAACATTTAATTATAACAAAAGGGACCTTGTCTGATTGTTTGAGACAGAGAGTGCTTCTATTTGTGTTGTTCTGTTTGCATTATGCAAAATGATTTCTCTGATCACCATCTCCAAGAGACCTAATAATTATAGCTCATTGATTGACTTAAAATACAAAAACATTTCAGCTGATGAAGGTCATTACTGAATCATGTCCAAGACTTTTTCTTAATATATTTTTGATTCAACAGCTTACTTGAGAGTAGTCATCTTCCCTTGGTCTGGCTGCTACTTCACTGCCCATGATGTAATAGATTATACTGATCAGAAACAGAATGGTGAACCCTGTCAGGTTTTCTAAATCAGTCTTCAAAGAGCATGAGTGGTGTTAACCCATAACTATTTTTAACTATTTTGAATAATCGGCGATTTCATATGCACTGCACAAGGGCACTCAACTAGGAAGCAACTAGGGAATTGGAGCAGATTGTACTTATAGTGGAAGTATAAAATTGTGTGTGTCTGTTAGCTACAGATTAGAAACAAGTTCCTTATATATTCTTTAACATCCTGAAGGAGGAATTGTAACACTGTTAATTCAATTCCATAAACTAATGCAAAATTATTTTTTATGGGACACACTGTAGGTAATAGTTAGAGGTAGTGCATTGCTGTACACCTTCCGAGATGGAACAAGAAAGGAGAAATTACAGTTCTTCAGGGTGCTATCAGACTTGAACACAACCTTCCAGTGCTCTGCTATTCTACCTAAGCTCCTTGTTTATAGAAATCTGCACCATCTGTGCAAACCCTTACTGCTTGGCAGAAGACAGCCTTAGGCATAAAATTGTATGCCTGTAAATACCTAATTGTTGATACAACAGAATGCCATATGCCATGCTAAAGCTGACAGTCTAATTCCTGGTAAAACCAGTGTGCATTAACAACTGCATTGAAACCTTTTTATTAGAGCAAATAAAAGCAAAGTCTGGCATCAGGTTTCAAGAATAGTTTACTGCTCAGTTTAAGTGTGTTTGCAAATCCAGGATAGCTCAGTGGTCCTCCTCCAGAGGTACTGGATATTACAAGCTACGTCCTCATTCCTATCCAACTTTCCATGTGTGAGGTCATGGAGGCTGTAGATGCAAAATATGGGTGATATTATGGTCTCTTCCCATGCACCAGTACACAGCGAGTCTGTTTTGATTGTACATTTTCTCATCTCTCAGGCTTTCATCTTCAGCTGGATTTTACAGTGGTGTTGGGCAAGAAATAGAGGGCCATGCAACTCTGATCAACTTCCACGTCCCCAGCTGTCACAGGTGCAGTCGGATTAGAAAAGGCAGGTTAATCACACCTGGCTAAGCCAGAGCCAAAGCTCTGATTGGGCATAAGGACATCTGAGGGGCCTTGATATTAGTTGTATTCAGCCCTTCTGCCCTGGGAATTGCTGGATAAGACTATGAGCCATAGAATCTTTTGGGTTGGAAAGGACCTCTGGCATCATTGAGTCCAATCAAGGTCAGTATGCACCCTTCCTTGAATATCCGCTCATCTCTCCCCTTCTTCCCTACACCTATAAGCAGGTCTTGGACAGAAACACCTTCTCCATCATATGTATTACAGGCCACAAAGATACCTACAGTCTGGGGAAACTGGACTGTGATAAGGGAAGTGATGATTGAACATTGTCACTGCAAGAAAAGCTTTGTCCTGGTACAGTCTGAGAGATCCTGAAGGGTTTCTTGGATCTAATACAACATGTGAAATACAACACACAAACACAATTCCACTCAAAAAGTTTGGACACCGCATTTATTACATTATTCACGCTGTTATGTGTTGCTAAGATGCCAGCGGGGGAAGCAGCAAATGACGCTACTAGAGAAGATCTCCAGAGCTGGAGCATTACATTGACTGAGGCTGTGCCCAAGAAAGTACTGTTTTAATGGCATTGACACCAGTTATTCAGTAAGCGAAAAGTTCAGACTATTCCTGGGAATAAACACATAGGGAACATGGATGCACCCAGTCCATGGAGTTGTTCTTCTCCAGGCAAATATACAGACACAGATACGTATAGCATTTGTTGTACAATCTGTACTCTTTCACAACATATGTATAACAAAATACTCACCTGATCTGGTTTTCAAGATTCAGATACAAAACTTGTCTTCAAAAAAAAAGAAAAAAGTGTTTCTCTTTCTCTTGATAGCCCATGTCACATCTTTGCTCTGCCCCTCTGCTCATGATGTGACATGGTGGTTATCCATTTTCTCACCATGTTACTAATATCTTCTCAAATCTTGCCCACTCTTCTCTCTTAAACCCCAAGAGCCTTACCTGGGACTAGTTACTGTAACTCATATAGCACACATGGTGAAAATGGCACTTTTCTGAGGGATGAGGTTTGTGGGGACTCTTGTATATATCACTGCTATTGCTGGTATGTAAAATTGAGCATAGATTGCACACAATTTTTGGAAATTAGTTGTACACAAAACTGATCAGGACTATTTATGAATTATTTCTTTAATTTTTGCAGGGAAGAAAAAAATTTTTATAGCTAATGGGTTTTCCATCTTGAGGCAGGCAGAGAGCAGTAAGTCTTCTGGGGCTGGGTGGGCTTGCTGAATGCCTCCCTCCACCCCATGCTCCCAAAAGGATGTTTCCAATTCATTACATGTTGCCTATCCAGAATACAATTCTTTCTAAAAGAGGATTTTTAAAAGACACATGTTATTCTAATCAGATGCCTCTGTGATCTTTTCAGCAGAGAGGCCAGGGATAGTTGGCAAGCTTTATTGAGTATGACTTAAATGCATTAGATTAGATTAGAAAGCACTCAATTTAGCTGGCTGTTTTTTCTGATTTGCTTGGCTGCTTCAACCATCTTCCCCTCCTGCTCCTTTATTGTGATGGAGATGCCATGAGTCTGGCATGCAGAAAAGATTTTGTGTCAGCATATACAGGGTCCTAAATGCAAGATGCATCTATGATTGCCTGGCACAATGATGAACAGAAATCCAGGGCTTCCTAATTAACCTATCTAATTTATCTTCCCTCTGTATGGGAAATTGCATGTTAAATACAAGAGAGGGGTAATTCAAGGCCTCATTTTCAGAAGGTCAATCTTGCAATTTGCACAGACTCTCTCCACCTGGGATTGAAAAGCAAGCTTAGATAAAACTGTGGACATCTTCAGCTATTTGCTGGGATAAAAAGAGAGAGGTGCAAATATATAGGGAATTATTTTGCAAATATAAACACAGATATGCAAATTTTAGGCACAGATAGGCAAAAAATGTCATTGGCTAAAAGGGAGGGCCAAGCCTTGCCCAGTTCAAAACGCTTCCTCTTAATAACTTAGCTTAGGGATTAGCTTTAGAGATTTCGACCCTTGCAACTTGTGGCAAATGTGCTGGGTGAGTGCAGCCGCAGAGCTGTCACTCTGACACAGTGGGACTTGATGTAGACGTAGTTCAGAAGTGCATAGTTGTAGAGGACTGGGATACATATAAGACTTGCCACCTTGTTTTAAACCTCTGCAGTTCCTAGCAGGACATACTAGCTTGGACAAGGACCTGTACTAATTTTTCTGAATAGATGTTTAAGAGAGGTAGGTATGGCTGAAGTCCCTTGCATTTCTCTGTATGTATCCAAGTTCACCATGAAAAGGGAGGGGCTGTGTTAGTGTATTGGATCTTTCTGTGGCTGGGTTTCTGGTAGTGGGGGTATATGTGGGAGGCTTTTCTTTGAGAAGTTGCTGGAAGCCTCTCATAACTGGCAGAGCTAATGCCAGCCAGCTCCTGGATGGACCCACCGCTGGCCAAGGCCAGGCCAATCAGGAGAGATAGAGATGCCCCTGTGATAACATATTTAAGAAGGGGGAAAAAAGGGAGAAAGAAGAAGACAATCATGGATGCTAGGGAAGAGCAGTGAGAAGTTGTAACAGCAAATGCAGGCACCAAGGCCAGGGCTGAAGGAAGGGGAGGAAGTGTTCCAGGCATCTCCCTGCAGCTCGGGGTGANTGCTTCAACCATCTTCCCCTCCTGCTCCTTTATTGTGATGGAGATGCCATGAGTCTGGCATGCAGAAAAGATTTTGTGTCAGCATATACAGGGTCCTAAATGCAAGATGCATCTATGATTGCCTGGCACAATGATGAACAGAAATCCAGGGCTTCCTAATTAACCTATCTAATTTATCTTCCCTCTGTATGGGAAATTGCATGTTAAATACAAGAGAGGGGTAATTCAAGGCCTCATTTTCAGAAGGTCAATCTTGCAATTTGCACAGACTCTCTCCACCTGGGATTGAAAAGCAAGCTTAGATAAAACTGTGGACATCTTCAGCTATTTGCTGGGATAAAAAGAGAGAGGTGCAAATATATAGGGAATTATTTTGCAAATGTAAGCACAGAGATGCAAATTTTACAGGCAAAAAATGTCATTGGCTAAAAGGGAGGGCCAAGCCTTGCCCAGTTCAAAACGCTTCCTCTTAATAACTTAGCTTAGGGATTAGCTTTAGAGATTTCGACCCTTGCAACTTGTGGCAAATGTGCTGGGTGAGTGCAGCTGCGGAGCTGTCACTCTGACACAGTGGGACTTGATGTAGATGTAGTTCAGAAGTGCATAGTTGTAGAGGACTGGGATACATGTAAGACTTGCCACCTTGTTTTAAACCTCTGCAGTTCCTAGCAGGACATACTAGCTTGGACAAGGACCTGTACTAATTTTTCTGAATAGATGTTTAAGAGAGGTAGGTATGGCTGAAGTCCCTTGCATTTCTCTGTATGTATCCAAGTTCACCATGAAAAGGGAGGGGCTGTGTTAGTGTATTGGATCTTTCTGTGGCTGGGTTTCTGGTAGTGGGGTATATGTGGGAGGCTTTTCTTTGAGAAGTTGCTGGAAGCCTCTCATAACTGGCAGAGCTAATGCCAGCCAGCTCCTGGATGGACCCACCGCTGGCCAAGGCCAGGCCAATCAGGAGAGATAGAGATGCCCCTGTGATAACATATTTAAGAAGGGGAAAAAAAGGGAGAAAGAAGAAGACAATCATGGATGCTAGGGAAGAGCAGTGAGAAGTTGTAACAGCAAATGCAGGCACCAAGGCCAGGGCTGAAGGAAGGGGAGGAAGTGTTCCAGGCATCTCCCTGCAGCTCGGGGTGATGACCATGGTGAAGCAGGCTGTCCCGCTGCAGCCCATGGAAAGGTCACGGGGATGCAGAAATCCACCTGTAGCCCGTGGAGAGGGGAGCCCATGCTGGAGCAGATGGATAGTGGAGGGAGGCTGCAGCCCACTGGAGCTCCACATCGGAGCAGGGTCCCAGGAAAGACCTGTGGCCCGTGGACAGGAGAGTCCACCCTGGAGCAGAACTCTACCTGGTAGGATCTGTGCCTCTATGGGGGACCCATGATGGAACAACCAGTGCTGAAGGACTGCACCTCATGAAGTGACCCACAGGCAGCAGTGTTTGGAAGAGCTGCTGTGCCTGGGATGGACTCACGCTGGAGAGGGTTGTGAAAGACTTTCTCCCGTGGGAGGGACCCCATGGAATGCAGGGGAATGGCCTCCTCCCCTGAGCAGCAGCAGAGAAACACCAACTGCCTGGCTTTCCCCTACTCCTGTCACCCATTGCGTCCTGGAGGAAGGAGGAATGTGGTCTCTGTTGTAAGAGACAGAGGGGTGGGGGAGAATGTTGCCTTTAAGATGATACTTCTCACTTTAAGCTCTGATCTTGTTAGAAATAAATTCTTTACATCCCCACCTTGGAGTGTTGTTTTGCCTGTGACAGTAAAAGATTTCTAATAGTCCTCATTCCTACCTTAGCAAAACCCTTCAGTTTTTTTTTTTTTCCTTTCCTCTCTCCCCTGTTTGTCTGGGGGGGCGGGGAAGATGATGTGAGAGAGCAGCTGTTGGTGAGTCTCTGGCATCCAGGCAGGGTCAAACCACCAAAGTCAGAAAAAATTATATATTATGATCCAGGATGATTTGCAAGTACTCTTTTCCCCTGAAGCCAAAAGGCATGCAGTTCTGGTCCTGCAAGTAGCAGTCTGCAGGATGAGTGAGGGAGGGGGAAATTAGGGGAAGGAATTGATGACAAGTCTGTTTCCCAGGACTTGCAACCTCCTACATGTCAAACCTCAGCATTTAAACATTTACCTCATCCAATCACTCCTTTTAGAACCTGAGTGTCCCACTGTAGCAGCACCCAGTAACTGCTCTGTGCTGCTCTGCTACTTTGCTAAAAGGGAACACACAGTTTTCAAAAGAGAAAAAAGCTAAAGGAAGGGAGAGAAATAGGGAGGGAACCATGGGCCATCCCCAGGACGTGCTCCCAGCCTGGTGGTAATGACAGAGGAGGAGGCAGCACCCCTGCTGCTGTGAGATGTGAGGTGAAGGCAGAGAACAAAAGGCAGCTGCCTGGCAATTTATTTTTTTTACAGTGGTTTAATAAAAGATATCCCCAGTAACAGTCTCCAGGAAACAGATTTAAACACATGCAAAACCATGTGTGGACTTATTTATTTTACCTTAGGGCTTGACATGCCCTAGGAGAAGGTCAGGCTCTTTGACAACTTCTTGGTCTTCAGAAAGAGACTTAGGTGCTTGGTGCACCCAGCCTTGAGGAAACGTGTCCTGGGCTTCAGCACTTTAGGTGCTTGGTGCACCCAGCCTTGAGGAAACGTGTCCTGGGCTTCAGCACTTTGGCTTTGCTCAGAGCTCAAGCATGGCTTGGAATGATCTTGTTTATTGGTGGATTGTTTATCTACAGCAATGGCTTTCCTTTCTGCCTGGCCTCTGACTTTCCTAACTTTAACCAGTATAAGTGCCCAGTTAATACCCCAGGAAACACCATGGTTGGAGATTTCACAGTTGTTTGGGGAGACAGGAGCCTTCTTCCTTCCTCAGTGCCATGACTTCACCAACTCAAATGTGTTTGAGTTGTCACTAACACAGACAACAACAGTGGAAACAAAGCACATGTGTAAATACATGTGTCAGAGGTAAAACGAAGGTGAAAAGGCACAGTTCATACCTGGCTAATTCTTTTTCTGGATCATCAGTTTCCAACATAACTCCAAGTTATTACATATACATATATAAAATATATATAAACCACACATATATATGTATGTGCAGATATACACACATACATACACATATATGTATAATTTCCAGATCCTTTAAAGGTGCCCAGGAATGAAAGAATGAATAAATAAATAATGTTCACACTATAGGTTTTGTGGGTGTTTGCAAAGGATAGAAATATGCTCAAGTGTCCAGCAATAAGACTGGAAACAGGTAGTTTTGAAAACACAGTCCCAATAATACTTACATGGCACTTTGAAGCTTCACAGTGAGTTGAAAACAAAAAGAAATTCCTTGAACTGAACAGCTTGATAGCACAACCTGACTCTTTCAAATGGATTACAAAGGAAGAAAGGCCAGCATTATCAACAACCAGCTTCATCTGTTTCCGTGAAGAAAGAAATTGATGGTTTGAGCTCAAAGCTGAAAATGTGTGGTTTTCAAGTTTTAAGGGAAAAGCAGGCTTACCCCTGAGGAAGGCTGTGGTGATCTGTCATGGTTACTGCGAAGATCTCCAGCATGGGTACAGGGGGTGTCCTCTTACCACTACTTGCACAGAGGAGCTGTGACAGAACCCCACAAGGGTTTATTTCTCTGGATGTAAACAAAGCAATTGCCTTAGATGTAAATTCTAATCTATAAAGCTGGGTGAAAGATATCTGATTCTCATGCTATAAGATTTGCTGTTGCAAAGTCCAGCTTTCTCCATAAATAAAAGCTAAGAACAGCAAGAAATTGAAGATGTTCCATACTACCTTTTGTTTCCCTTCACTATAGGATGAGATAGCTCTAGCACAGACACTGTTTTCTGTCCTGAAAATTATTTAAGGAAAATCAGTTCTCTGGAATCAAGGTTTGCTTGCAAGATACCAAAAGATTTATTTTTGGCCTCAGGAGCCAGGAATAAAACACTTCAACCAGCAAAGTGTCCCCTTACCCTCACAAGCCCCAAAAGGCCAAAAGGCCCCACCCCAGCTTTGCCACCTGTTATGGTTTAGGTGTTTTTCTGCTGCTCTGGCAGCGAGGGGGTTAACAGCTCAGTTCTTGCCTGGGCTGTCCGTGCTGCCATGGCCTTCAAGGTTATAGAGATAGAGGCGTCTCTGTGAATAATATATTTGGGAGAGAAGAAAAAAACTCAGTAGCAAGATGTGGAGTGCCAGTTCAGAACCTGCGTTGGGAGCTGAGAGATTGAAGGCCCATCCAGGCCCATGAGAGAAGGGGTAGAGATGTTCTTCCAGGCGTCCCACTGCTGTTTGTGAATTGGACCGANACCGGGCTAATACATATGCATAACACCTTGTGACTATTTATCCTATCACCATTATGTCATAAATTTACACTTTGCTTTAAGCCTTTGACCAACCAGCTCTGATGTTTTACATTTCTTTGCTCTCTGTTTTGACTAAAACTCTGTTCTGTTTATCATTCTGTGCTGGGAAACTAGGAATTTTGCTTTTAATATTCAGCTTTAAATTTCAGGCCTGTCAAATGTCTTTAACACCTACTAATTCTTCTAAATCTTAATCTTCTAGTTATTTCACTGAAATCTCTAAATATTTAAGCCTCCAAATTATATCTACCTCACTAAAATCTATGAATTTCTAAATCCTCAAATCAAAAGTGTTTATAAGCCATTTGACCAGTAGCCCTTTGAGTAGTAAATGTATGTTTGCATCCTCTGCTGAAACAGGACCTGAAAAGTTGAGTCCAGAGAAAATTCAGCTGGCAAAATGAAAGAAATGGCAAAAAAGAAAAATAACTAATCTGGTTTTGTGTTGTCTGTGACAATGACTAGAATTAAACTCCATGGCATGATATTTCACTAATGTAAACCTTGCAGGAGAGCTTACAATAAAACAGTCATGAGTCAATGACACAAATTGCTTGATCATTTTTGGCACAGTTTCCCTGTGCTTCTGGGACTGATGCTACTGCTGATGCTGAAAAGTGTTTCTATGTGATCCATGTTTGCAGTGTTATTTCCTGATACATAATTTGCTTTTAGGTAGAAACTATTGGAGAAATTAAGTTGCAAGCAGCCAAGCTTGAAGTAATACTGCAGTAAAGGTTCCTTGCAATATTGTATATATTTCAGAGCAATATACTCCAGTTTAAATGGCAAATGACAAAAATATCTTTGCTGAATTTTTCCCATCTTCTTCAGCACCTTAGGTAAATTATAACATCTCTTGAACTCCTTTCTCCTCTAAGTAGAACTTAATTTAAATTTCAGGGTATGCTGGAAAGGAAAAAAAACCCCAAAAAACTGACAGAATAATTCTACTAAAAAAACAAAATGATTGAGAGTCCCCACATGAATGTTAGAGATCTCCTCTTGTTTTCCTGGATGATACAGTTTGGAAGTTTTTAGAGCTGCCTAGCTGTATTACAGTCACTGCAGTTCAGGCATGAAGGTTTGGCTTCCAATTTTAATTTCATCTTAGTAAATCCAAAATGAAATAAAAAATAAACCATAAAAAGTCAGGCAATAATGTATTACCTAAACTTTAGCCTGCCAAAACACACAGCCCACTTTGGAGGCTCACACACTTCGTCTGTTTGAGCAGTAACAGTGGGGACAGAGCGCTGAGCATAAAATTAACAAATCATTTCAGTCTGACAGGGCTGAGGTTTACATTTTATGCAAAGCATCACCAGTACTAAAAAAGACAGCAATATAAATTACAATATTCCTTGATACCTTCAGTCTTGTTTTCTCACTGGTGACCTTGGAAAGCAATTGGATGTTCTTCTAAAGTGCATGCCATAGCTCAGCAAGAAGTTTTGAGCTCAGTCTCTGATTGGAGTGAATGCAAATGGCTGCCAATTATGCCAAGGGGTTCAGACTAGGCAATTAGTTCCTTCCTTGCCCAAAAATTTATGGATTTTTGACCAACAATTTTTTGTCACAGGAGATTTCTTCCCTGGCTGACTACCATGATCCAGCTCATTATGATGGACCAGAGACAATTTGCCGTATAGAAGAATTCTCTCTTCTCAATGACTGCAGAAGTGGGAAAGGGCGAGAGGATATTCTAGATGTCAGACTCCAGGAACAGCAAGAAACGTCTCTTTGAGGCTATGTCCTTTAAGATGCATGCAGATCTAACCATACTCAGATAAAGTTTCTCAAACATGCATGGTTAGCAAGATGTGTTCCAGGCAGAGAATCATGGTGATGGTGACTCTGTGGGAGAAGGGAGAAGTTTTCCTGTTCGATCCTCTGTACCACCAGGGTGTGATAAGGCAGGCTCAAGCAACCTGACTTGGAACTGCAGGTAGAAGTCCTCATGATCTGTTCCTGAAACCTCATCTCTCTTCCTCTTTCTTTGGGTCCCTGGGCATTTCTGTTGCCATCAGTAGAGAAGACTGATGATACAGCAGCTTCACTATAGGCGACTTGGGAGGACTGACCAAGGCTGCCTAGATTCAAATGAGAAGTTTGCTGTGGAGGTCTCAAGCTCAGATATGATCAGTGTTATGTCCAGTGAAAGCAAATCGGCACCTCCAAGGTCCAAGACCTCTCCTACCCCAGAGACCCAAAAGCAGTCAGCTGGGACAGATGTTAAATGCATCTTTTTCTCCCCACAGACCGTTGAAGTGAGCTGAGAGAAATGACTGCTCTATGTCACTGTCTCTCATCACTTTCTAGCAAAGGGGAAATCTCTGTGAAGTGGGCATGAGTATGTATGTGTGTATGTATGTGCAGTAATAAGATCCTATATATTACTGTGTTTATACTGAGTGCCTAATTAAGAGCACATGCTTCTGGAGAGCAAGGTGCACTATTTACATTAAGGCCCTCAGCTCCAGCTGCAAAGGAGGAAGGCAGGTGACTCCAAATATTGTAAGAACTGAGTTGTGATATGATATGTCACTAGCAGTCAGTGGACAAAGCACACCTGAGAGCCCTCCATGCTCCTCATTGGAAAGGAGACAGTCAGCATCTAGCCTCTCACTCAGGCGTTCAGCTTTTTGTACACTGAAGCATGTTTCTTTTCCAGGACAGTCATAACTGTGGCCTGTAATGCATCATTCACTGTCTTCACATGCACACCCAGCAAGAGCATCCCTCCAAAGACAAAGCTATTCAGGCTGGTCAAATCAAGGAAATAAACATTTGTAAAATTACTGTAAGATGTTTTTCTCATTAAAATTTCATTCATGTTTTTGGAGTTTTTTAACCTGACTATGCTAAATTCCATATTTTTAAAAGCATCTCATATTTCCATTAACATTAGCTATCCCATTAATAGCCTGGAAATACAGATTGGTACATTTGTGCTGCTAATGAACATTGTTATTCCCGTCTCAAAATATAATTATTCCATGAAAAATAAACATTACAGCTAATGCTCTCTATTCCTTCCATGGTCATGTTTTAAAGTCTTCAGTAGAGTTTCCAACTGATTGCAAAGGTCTCATCTGTGTTTGGCTTGGAAACCAAACACTAGAGAGTTATTATTGTCTCCATTTGAACACGGTTACAGCCCAATGTTACATTAATGCCTGCTGCTGCTCTGTCATCTTCTCTAGGCATTGTGAAGGGTCATTTCACAGGCAGAGACATTTTGGTGCCCCTCAGCAGGGCTTGCTGGCCCCTCCAGAGGTACTGTTTTCTGCCATGAATCCCCTGCCCTGTGATGACTGCACTTCTCCAGGGGGTTTCTCTGCTCCATCTTGTCCTCCAAAACTGACCTTTTCCTGCTGAAAGCCAGCAGCCCCATTGGAGGCACGGGTGGGCACAGTGCCTAGAAAAATTGAGTGAAATAAATTCATCGGGGATGTGCTACATTGTGAGAAGGAAGTGTTGACAGCAATGGGAGCTGGAAAAAGACCCTCTGGCTGTGCAGTCCTGCCCTGTTGGTTGCCTTGCACGAATGCCTCTGCTCTTGCTAGGGTGTCAGCCAGGAGAAAATGCATGGGGGTCTTCCTGGACTCAAGAGTGATGGAGGACATCAGAGAGGAGATTGTTTCACCCTCTACTGATATTGAGTATCTTCCAAATACCCCACTGGCCGCTGGCTCCCTCTCTCCTCATCCTCACAGGACATCAGCCATCTCATGCTCTGGCTCTGGGCTGCGAGCTGCTTATTACAAAACATGTAATCGCATGCCTCCAATGTGCCACTGAAAAAGAAGTCTTCATGGCCTGTCCTGCTGCCACTTGAGGCAGCTTTTAAGGATGTGAAATTCTGTTTAGATCAGAAGCCTCAGAGATATCAGGATCATTCCTGCTGTATGTAGATCATGCAGAGTACAATTCCATTGAAAAAAATTGCTCCTAACGACCAGAGAGCCAAGGAGATGTATAGAGCATGGTGCCCATGGCTCCAGGGTTGGGGGAACAATTCCTGTGCGGGAGTCGCTTGGGAGTTGGACTAGATGATCCTTGTGCATCCCTTCCAAGTTGGAATAACCTGTGAACCTGTGAGGCAGAGAGGTTGGGGTGCCCTGGCACACCAGCATTCTCCCTGGCAGCACAACGGCTTGCTGCCGATTCACCGGTGCGCATGGGAGCAAAAGTTTATGGGTTGCCGCAGTGTCTTGCAAAACACCATATAACCCCCAAAGGCTGGAAAATGCTCCCTGTGGTCTGGCTCTCTGGACGTGTCTTAGCATGCTAATGAAGTAAGCAGAGAGCACAGAGGCAGCCTGCTTCACTATGCCAGTCACTGTGCATGCAGCAGTGTTTACTTTCTTATGATTTCTAATTAGGGAGAGAGAAAAAGCAATATCTATGCCCACTGTCCCCTGGGAGAAGGTTGAATTTTAACACATAACTTAAGGAAAAGATAGAGTTATCTTTTTCAGGACCCAGGCTAATCTCCCATTTCCACAGAGAGGATTAGGGCTAGGGTGGTGGGATTAGCAGTTTCAATCAGAGGAAACTTGACAACTTTCATTGTCTGCTCCGGATTACTCTAGCATCCCCGTATCATCCCATCCCTCTGAGTAATGAGAAGCCATGGGCTGAATCCTATCTTACTGATACTACTGGACTTTTTAGCTTTATGAAAATTGGCAGTAATTTAGACTGTTACCTCTTTTTCAGAGAAGAACTAAGGTTTTGTTGGCATTGAGCTCTTGCCCTGCTCCCTTCGGCAATTCACACAATCTGGAAAACTTAATTAACTATTTTCTACAAGGGAAAGGAATAGCAGTTCCCATCGGGGAGAGGAGGAGAGGGGAAGGGAGGGAGGGGAAGGTACAGGAGGGGAGTTCTCAGCAGTGAAGTTTGTCTCTCTGACGTCACCAAGGGCTTGAGGCTACAACCTCAGGGAACCCAAAGGTTTGAGGGGGAAAAAAAATTAGCATTCTTCAGGACTGGATGATTCAAGTAATTGATGAATTATTATACTTGTTTTGGTTTGGTTTATGTACTATTGTAATGTTGTTGGTAGAGGCCAATGTATTTTGGCAAACATTGTTTATACAATTCTCCTTATTGAAATAGAAACAAACGTACCTGACATTTTTCTGGCTCAGAAATCCCATTCTAGTGAGTTCTGTGATGAAATTCAATCTCATCTCTGTCTTTGTATGGCCGACCTGGTACTAATCTATTGCCTTCATTGCTGCAAGTACAGTCACTTAGGGGAAATTCTAAGGGATCTGTTTGCTTATGCAAACAGAAAACAAAAACTGCACATTAACTAGCAATGACCAGACCTTGAGATGAAGATAATTGTCTTGGTTGAGAAGATAATACAGTGTCCACCTACCCGGCAAAAAAAAGAAACTTAATTTTTTCTTTCAGCATGGATATCTGGGAAGAAATTACATTTAGGCTAGTGGCTGAGATTTTAAATTTTTAATCAAAAAAATATTTTTTTACAAGCTTCTATTTTTTTCCTGAAGAAGATATTTTGTGATTATGTATTGAATTTTAATATGTTTTCCCATTCTGCTTCAGAGAAGTTTGAGGTGGACTGTCTGGTTGTAACCTTGAGGGAGGGAAACAAAGGGAGAGAAATACAGAAAGACCTGAAAGCCCTGACCTTTTCAATCTTCCAAGAGACCTTTACAATCTGCTTTGACATAATCCTCTGCTGTGAAAACCATAAGAAAGTATGAGATTTCTTCTATATGGGAAAATTAAACATATTTCAGAACTTCAAAAGTTATCTTGACACCAAAGTGAATTTCCACTCTCCAGCTGCCCCTTGCGCCTTGTACAGCCTCGTCCTTCAACCTGGCCTTGAGTCTTAACTCACCAGCTGGCTTCCACTTCACCCTGTCATACTTACGAGTACTTCAGCTTATGTGTCGCAGTTCCGTCCCAAAGATTCCAATGAGCACCCCTAGAAGAGGGTTCAAGGGTGGAGGTAGGGGATGCCTCTGTTAGGGAAGTAGAGTGTATATGGGAAAGAGCTTGGCTTTAGGCTCTTGAGGACAGGACATATCCAGATGTGCAGCAGGATCCATCAGCTGAGGAAACTAATTTGTCCAGTTAGCTAGATGCAGGCATGGCAAATAAAAGACTCTTTCATCATGAGCTGGGTGTGAGAGCATCTGGTGTACCACCTGAAGACCTCCTACTTGCTAGGGAAAATAGCCATAAATGGTTTCTCAGGAGAAGCAGTGATCCAGAAAGGAAGAAAGCATGTACACAAACGGCTTTCTTAGTAAAAAAAACATTACTCCCTCAGCGTTGGTGGATTTATATGGATTGCACTCAGATGTGCTTATGTTTGAAGTTGGCTACTCTCAGCCTAGCGATACAAGAATATCCATTCACTGGTGCATAGGGCCGCTCTGTACTCCCCAAAGTGTCCTAATATGCCACAAAAAGGCCCTAAGAAGCTGTTATTGTATTTCTTGTGAGAAAACATAAAAATTTGCACAAGACTCTCTTGTAATTGTTTTGGATTAATCTCAGTCATGTTAGCGATTCTGCCTTTTTCCAATTTTATGTGTATTGCTTCATGTAGGACTGATCAGCTTTAAGTCACAGCTGATGCTTTCATAAGCAAATCTGGAAGCAAATGAAGTTTGCATTCAGTCTCTTTGTCTATAATGTAGTTTTCATTGATGTAATAACTTTGTAGAATTAATTTCTTCTGAGAGTATTTTTAATATTTGTTAGCAAGAGCAAAGCTATTCCAGTGGAGAATTTCTACCACAGTATTTTAAATACAAAGATGTTTTAATCTCTCAGATGCTCTCAGTAAACTTAGTGGCTTAAAATACATGAATCTATCTGGACATGATAGGCATGAGGAATTTATCATTTGTTCAAAACCACTCATACCTTCCATGAATTCACCCTTGGTTTTCCTGTAGCTGTGGGGAAACCTTTTTTTTTTTTTACAGATATCTACAGCCTCCTGCATTACCCTGTCACTTCCAGAAAATAGGATTTCTCACCTACAGATGGTGAAGAGAGAGGAGGATAGCCGTGAACATTAGGCTGAAATTACTTGTCAAGTTTGATCAATTCACAGAAAGACAAAAATCCCTTTTGAAAAGGCACAGTTGATTTTTGAAGATTAGTAGCAGTGTCCTTGCAGTTCCTTTGTTTGGGTAAATTATAAAAGGCTGCAGTTTATTACCTAAATGAAAGATACATTTGCATGTAGATAGTACATAAATTATTTAATTCTACACTGGACGGTGTAATAAACAACCCTTCTCCTACACAAGCATGCACACATGAATATACATACACATTCACCTACCCAGGACTTGTAACAGAGGGGGTGGTCCTTTACTTTGTATTTTCTTTCTTTCTTACATTGGCTTGTATTATTATTTGACAAAGCACTAGGGAAGGAATACCTGAATTCATTAAAGATAACAAAGCTCCATTGTGACTCCAAACTCATGAAAGCAGACAAACATATCTTGCAAAATGTAGAATAGCTGGTCTCTAGCTCTTCAAGGAAAGAAGAAGTTGCTCTTGAAATGAACACTACTCTGAATCCTGCTGTTCTTGGGGTGACTTCTTGTTGCAGCAATTTCTTCTTACAATTCAGTCATGCTGCGATGCATTAATTACCATCTGTGTTCTCTGTTTAATGGGAGCATTAAGAGACAATACCTGTTTTATTCCATCCCAGAGTAGTAATTTTTCCTACAAATAAGGGAGATGAGTGAATGTATGAGATGAGTGTGCATGCCAGAAAACAATTCCTGATCTGCTGCATGCTTTATGGTCCATAAACACAGACTGATAACAGGCAGGTAGTCGTCTTCTCTGATAGGAAAAAAGGTATGTTTCATAAACACTTAGTTTCTTACTCTAATTTTCAGCCTGGTTTCCTTTGGAGATGGAGTTTATGCAGGCCTGAGTCCTTCAATATCCACTAGGCAATTTTTTCTGGGTGCACCAGAGCTCAGCCTCACCACCAGCAGCTGCACCAAGCCTGAATTTGGGTTCTGCTGTGCCCATACTCCTCAGAGATGCAAACAAGCCTTTCCCCTATCCAGGGTGATGGGACGTCTCATCCTCAGGCTAAGTCCATGCACGAGCTATATGGACAGCCAGGGAATCAAGTGTCCCACAGAAGTAAGTTTTCCAGGCTAACCTGGAGCTGCCAGGTGGGTTTCAGGAGTAGAGGTGACCAAGCTGAAGACAGGGAGCTCCCAGCGGTGGCTTGCAATAGAGGACAGGTCGTGTCATGCATGCTCTCCTGACAGGCAGTGTAGAGTCTGGGAAAGGGTTGTGAGGATGTAGAAATATCCCAGACTTGTGGAGAAGTCGAGATGGAGTTCACAGTTTCTCTCTTGCACAAACCAGATGTCTAAGCTTTGAACTGGAATGAAAAAACATGTGGACACTACAGCCCTCTGCACTTACAAATAGGGGAGAAATCAAAGTTCTTCTGTGTAAGAAATATCCTGATTCCCCCATCTTGAACTGTGTGAAAATCCATCTGAAATGTTATGAGAGCCTGCTCTGACCCACTTTGTTTGCCAATCACGTGTGAGCAGCTTCAGGAAAAATAAAGCAACTCTTGCCTCTACTTGTTTTCTCCTTTGTCCGTTACAATTTCATTTTCCTAAGATTAAGGAGTAGAAATTGAAGACCCAAACATCCTCATATTTCTGAACATTTTGCAGCAGCAGAAAGAAACAAAATGAAACAGCTCCATAAATGATTGCATTTTCAAAAAGAATCATCATCTCATTGTACAGATGGTGTGTGCCAGGCCCTCATTAGCATCCTGCTCTATTTTTAGCCCCTCTTCTTGCTGCACATGAAATCTGGCTGAATTAAAGGAGGTATCACACTGCCTTCCCCAAACATCATTTTGGTCTGCAAAAACCACTCTGCCTCGGGTTTTAAGGCACAGCTGCCTTCACTGTAAACCAGTGACTGCTCTGCAACCACCAGTGTATTTGTTCATGGGGAAGCGGAGGAAAATTGGCTGTCAGATCTTCTTCCTCCATGGTCAGCAGTTTTTTAGGTGTCCACTGTGAAGAATGTTACTAATCTTGAAAGAGGAAGACTTTTCCTCTTTAGACCTTGCTGAAACAAAGGCAAGGATTTTGCTGGCAGCCCAGAGAAAACTAGGACAAGGGAAATTAAATTCTCTGTTTGCTGCTGAAGTGGAGATCAATGCTAACCCTCAGTCCAGGATTCCTCTTTGGTAACTTTTTGTTATTGCCAGATAATAGATGAATGATCTTCCTGGGCAATTTTAATGTGTTGGAGGAATGGAAGCACAAGGTACCCTCACTCTAAGCCTGCAATGTTTGGGATAGGTTTTTTTCCTGGAGATTTGATCCCACAAAAGAGTAAAAGTTGATGTGAACAATATAAGGACTTCACTCCTTGCCTCACAAAGTAGATGTCTAAACATCTTAAATGGATCACATCCTCAAAGTGCCTTACGTCCACTCTCCACAAGGGAAACTATTGCTGACTTGTGCAGGAGCAAGGACTTCCAGATATCCAAAATCGAGGGGATAACATCCATGCTTCATTTCCAAGGAGAGAAGCTGGTTCTTGTAGGTTCTCATAGTCACTTCAAGTCCACTTCCATTTGCACAATACAACAGGCATTTTCAGATGCCTCCCCTCTGGATCAGATATTGTTCTCTTTCGCTCTTCTACTGAATTATTTAACATGAGCTCGATGTCCCTCACAATTAGGTTCCAGAGGAATGAATGGTAATGAAGCAGTAATTTGTATGAGAGACAACAGGTCAACTGAATGTACCTTGCTCTGAAAAGAGGGTGGAGGTTGCTTCAATAAACCATGAATATTCATCTTGCATGTCTGGTCAATTTTGATCACTCAACTCTTTTTAAGGCAATTTCTATCAGGTTTCATGAGTGCCTGAAACAGGTTTTGGCAATAAAAGAGCAACGAAAAAAAATTATGTTAAAAGGAATTGACAGGCAATAGGGTTAGAGATCCTGCCCAAATCTCATCTTATGAGTAACCAACCTGAAAGTAAATTATTAATCTGTGAAGATCCCTGATAATTTTTGTAGTAATGCTAGAGAATATTCTCTATTAATTATCCAGTTAAAAAAAAGTTGACAAAATCAATGCCCAGAGCCTGCAAGAAATGAGGAGCAGACTCATGCTGTTTCCATCTAGTGGAATGAAAGAAAATTCAGAAATTGCAAACTGCGTTGTGGTTTTTTTTTACCCCACATGACCATCTTTGGTCCTAGACATAGGATCAAAGCTCTTATTCCCACATAGACTTTCAAGCTCCTAGCACAAAGTGCAGTGGTTCTGAATCTAGCTCATGAGGGCAACAGAGGACAGTTCAAGCTGGGGGTACTGGGACATGTGTTTTGCCTTTGGTGAGGGTGACAGGTTTTTTTTTCAAACTAATTGTAACTCTTTAAAGATTAAAGGAAGGCAATAACAAATTGTAAGGCAAGCTTTAGAAGGCAGTGCACTATGGCAATTGTTTTTTTCTTCCTAATATTTCACTTCTACTCTCCCATGATATACTACCCTCTTCATAAAAGTAGCCCTCCAATCCTAGTCAGTGGTGTGAGCTGAGAATGCCAAATAGGATTTTCATGGGAGACATTGGGAAATATTTTACAGATACCAATAGAAAGGTTTATTGCTTCTCTTTCATGGTAATACATCATCATAAAAATTTCTGGAAAATTACATACGTTGGTTCAAATTCAGAAATTCTGTCTAAGGTACGATTGTGTGTTAAATCAGAGCACTTCATACAATGTAGCATATTAAGTCAATGTCAAAATTTGGGGTGACAGTGGTATCTGAACAATAGCAAATATAAATGTATGTAAAAATACATGTGAAAAAAACACTGCTTAAGTCCTGTGCCACTTTCTTTACTTAAATCCCAGTCTGACATACCTCACCTGCATTCAGGCAGGTTATCCATGCCTGTCTTCAAGTCTGTGCTAGGCCAATGGCATCCTGACCTGTATCAGGAATACCATGGACAATAGGACTGGGGAGGTGATTTTTCCCTCGTACTCTGTTCTGGTGAGGCTGCACCTCAAATCTTGTATTCAGTTTTGGGCCCCTCACTACAAGAAAGACACTAAGTTGTTCAAGTAAGTCCGGAGAAGGGTGATAGAGCTGGTGAAGATTCTGGAGCACAGGTCTTATGAAGAGCAGCTGAAATTGTTTAGGATGGAGAAGAGGAGGCTCAGGGGGGGAGGGACCTTATCAGTATCTACAACTGTAAGAAGGTTGTAGCAAGATGGGAATCAGCCTCTTCTCCCAGCTCACTAATGGCAGGATAAGAGGAAAAAGCCTCAAGTTGCATGAGGAGAGGTTCAATTTGGACATCAGGAAGAATTTCTTCAGAGAAAGGATGATTCTAGAAAGATCTCAGACATCACAACCTTGCATTCCTCATCCAAAAAAACCCCAGTTTGAGTTTCTTAAAGTATTAATTCTCTTGAGGCATTAGCACAGTAATACTATACTTGAATTTTAAAAGAAGAAATGTACTTTTGACAGTTCTGTCATTGATACTCACAGATCAACACACCGCAACACCTCAGAGGTTAATTTAAACATTTGGATTAAGTGACATGATTATAATTAATCATGGAGTAGTCTTGTTCCTGAAACCCCTCTCCTCCATAGTCCTCTGCTGAGCTTCAGCGTTGTCCATCTTGCTGGTACAGCTCCAAGTACTCATTGCACTCTTGCTATTCTTCTGCCTGCTGTGCGCTTTGCAATGCCTTGCACTACTTTGCTTTAGGGTTAAATGTGTCTATCTTGGGAAATGACACTGTGTTATGACATCTGGCATCTAACACAAAGCTGAAGAGAGCCAGGATCCCCTAACCCTTTGGGAATATGAATACTTCTGCAATCAAGTTGACATAATACAGAGGCTGTTTGGGTTGACTCTTTCAGCTGGAAAATTTTCATTTGAGAGGAATTAAAGTGCGGGCTTTTAAGCATTGCAAGGGGATTCCTGTGGAGGAATAAAGATAATTTTGTGGAGTGTTTTGGCTGGGGGCAAAGCTGCTTGCCAGGGAGGGATACTGCTCTGGAATGGAGTTGTGAGGGGACAACCAGCTCTGCTGCCTTTGGAGTGGTGACCCCATACCCCATGACAGTGTTTGAGCTGGAGCTGCAGCCTGAAGGCTGTGGTCTGAGAGACTGAGGACCACACTCAGGACATGCTCAGGCTCATGTATCACTGAGACTAAAACCAAAAATGGCAGAGAGCCATAGGTAATTTAGTGATGATAAAAATCCTTCCCAACATCTCCAGTATTGTTTCTGCCTTTCCTTAGAGGATCTGAGGGCTAAACATTATTGAAACTCTCCTGATCACAGCCTCATGTGGGATCTAGCCAAAATCAGTCTCGAACTACACTGACTTTCCCCAAGACATTCCCACTTGAGAACAAATAAGTCTCTAATCAGTTCAGTTAGTGCTTCTCTGAGACAATTGCCACCAAGCCTTTTAACATGTAATTGTTCTTTGAAAGGTCACTTGGTGAAAATGGTGCAGTGAGGTTCCATGTTTATTGACTCTTCTCTGGGCAATTTGCTCAGTTTACATGTAAAATAAATGCTCTTCTTGGCTGCTGCCCAACACACCTGTTCTAAAATCCAAGTTCTGTGAGCCTTCTGCCAGGGCATTATCACCAAAACTAAAGTTTGTTAAAAAAAAAACGCTCTTGACCTGTATCTTAGGAGTGTCTTTTTCCTGTCACATTTGTATTTGGTCACTTTACTGTAATCAATATCGGCATTCCACATTTTTCTTGTTTTCAGCTGCTGAAGAACTCTACCACTCTTGTACCTGAGTTAAATTTTGGTGTCATTTGTCCCACTGTCAGTCTTCACCTGCCCAGGAGTTCCTAACTTAGGAGCTGGTTCAAACTTGTCTCCAGAACTGTATCTACTCAAGGCAAACAGGAGAGGAAAACGGGGTTTGTTGTGTTATTGGCTTTGTAGATGGATGCAAGCTATAGGGTTAATTTAGCTCCAGGATGGGCAGCCAACTCACCATGGCTAAGCAAATGTGTTAACTTGGCAAAGTAGTGGGACTACTATAGCAGGATGGCTTCTGATGCTTGTGCTGACTCACCTGTGTTTAGATCACAGACTTCACAGCAATAAACTGTCAATATAACTGCTTTATGGATCTGGGACTGGAAAGGATCATTCTGATCTCATGGTCAGATGGTGCAAAAGGGGCTTCTGCAGCAACTCTGCACCTATGGGAGTACAGAACCATCAAGTTAGGGGAAGAACTACACTGCGCCTACACAGAAAAGCAGCCATGTCAGTCACTAAGGAACTGAGAGCCCAGAACGTGACCCATTTGACCCGATAGCCTTCGAGTCTGAATAGGAAGTGCAAACATCAGTGCACACAGAAACTTCCTAAGTCATGGTACTGCTTTCACTTAGGCCACAACTTGAGTGAGGATGAGCGTGTTTTGCAGAAATAAATGGTCTATTTCTCTTCGGAGAGGAGGATACATGAAGCTAAGGCTCATATTCAAAGATTTCTCTGTATTTGAGTCTGTGCTCTTTGATGTTTCTCTCTACGCCCAGCAGTGGGCTCTCCAGGATTAACACTCTTGTGGTGTTTCATTGCACGTCTCAGTGCCCTGGAGACCTCCATGGATGATGATTCAGCTCTGGTTCATTCATGTTGCTATCAGAAAGAAGAGCAATCAGAAGGCATGGATGAGGTGTGATCTAGTACAGACATTATGATTAAGTGCTCACCCTCAGTGCCCTAAGGGTATATCTCATGCAGAAATACTTTTCCAACATGACTCTTCTATGTATACACAATCACCAGTCAACATATGTCCGTCTTGCATAACAGGCTCTAAGGCCAGTGAGTTTGCCATAACCTACAACATCAACCCTCGTCAGCATCAGCCCATACAGGCATACACTGCTGGAAGGCCCAGGTTTAATCGTCACTGGTTTTCAGCAAAGGAGTAATCACACACGATCACTGTACAATAGCAACAACAATTTACAGGGTGCTAGGAACGCAGTCAGTCCTCCTCTGACCAGGGTCTGTCCCCGTCTTCTGTCGCTCGAACAGAGGAGCTGTGTGGGGACTGGATAAATCTCCTTGACAGCTCTCACACAAGTCAGGCCAAACCATTCAGTGGATATTTATACTCTTTTTTTTTTTTTTTGCAGTCCTGATTAATTATTTCTTTGTGAAAACTCTAGAAGTGACAGAACAGAGGCTGTGACATGCCAAATTTCAACCCTCTGTGCCTACTGAGATTCCTTTTACAAGGACATGTACCACAAAAATCTGCTGCCCAGAGGAATCTGCTGCCCAGAGGCAACAGCAATATATTTCTATTTCTCTCAGGATTCTTGTAGCTATGTTTTCTTCTTTTAGTTCAGCATTTATTTGAATAAATGCAGTATTTTTTTAGTATTTATTGAGTAAAGGTAGCTGAGAGTGTCACTCTTCTGGATATCTTCTTCCACATCTCAAAAAGGCAAAAAACCAGGTCTCCTCTGAAGCTCATTTTGAGTAGTGACCTCTATCAGTATCATCTGCTACTTTTCAAGTTGTTATCAACTCTCACTGTGTTATTATTTTATATTGGTATATTAGTCATTTGTATTACTGTAGTTCCCAGAGACCCTCCTGTGGAAATTTCAATAGCACTTCACCATGTTTTGTAGTTTACTGTCATAGTCAGTGGCCAGAGAGGAACATGTATTCTGAAATAGGAGCCATCTGATGGAGATGTGAATGGGCCTAAAGTTTCTGTGCATTACCGTTTTCATTCTCAAAGCTAAAGGAGGAGTTCACATTGATTTTAGCTGCTGTTGGATTTAATATCTTTAGAAGTGGTAGGATCTGGTTCTGTGGTCCAGGCATTTACCACAGTGTCATGGGGAGAGGCCTGTTGTTCTATTGTAAAACTTTTCTCCTTTTTACTGGAACAGACAATAGGTATCTCTTCTTATCTCCCTTTCCCTCTCCTGAAAAGAATGTGGCCAGGGGAGGGGCTTTCTCCTTTTCACTTGACAAACAATGGAGGATCCTGTATCTTATCTCCCCTTCCTGGCAAGGCATATGGCATGGGGAGGGGCCTTCTCCTTTCTACCAGACAAACAATGGAGGATTCCTTTTCTTATCTTCCCCTCCCGGCAAGGCATGTGACCAGGGGAAGGACCTGAGGGCCAGGGCGGGCTGAGTGACTGCCAATGGCATGTGAAGACATGCCCACAAGGCATGTGACGTGGGAGGGGCCCGAGCCCCTATGACTACAGCTCCTGGGCTCATAGGAGGGGNGTTATATTAATTTTTTCCTTTCTCCCAGTAAAGTTCTTATTTCTCTCCATATATATTATTCAAGTATTTCTAAATTTAATTCATACTTCATCTTAATTGACCCAGGACATGCAGTTTGTTAGGAAAGACCCAAACTGATCTCTAAGGGTGTATCTAGTGGTCCTGCTGTGAAAGGCAGGGGCAAGGATGTAAGTGTTGCCTGCACCCCTTCCATGTACTCACATTGATGAGCCTTCTAGAGCCTCAGTGGAGTCTCGTTGTCTCGTGCCCTGAAAGCATCCCAGACTGAAAGTCAATATTACTAAATACTTAGAGAACAGTCTCAAAGTCATCAAAGGCTTCAAGCTGTTGCTTGACGGCTGTTGCCTTGAACGGTTGAAGCAATAATTGCACCATGAAGAAAATGTCTACCTAGGCTGTCCTTGTGAATCTGGATTCACTCTGAACAGGTAAGAGATACAGCACTCTCTACCGAGTCTGTCGGTCAGGCAGTCTGGTCAGGCAGTCTGGTCTGAAAAAAAAGGTCCTTTCCAGACTTGTTTCAGACATAACAGTGTTTGCTTTACTTTTTAAATTGGTGTCCCTCAGTAGAGAAACAAAGAGATATTTTTTTTTAACTCAAGCCAGCATGACCAGTCTGGCAGTGAAATGTCTCTTGCTATGTACACATCCAGTATCAGCAAGAAGAAAAGTGCTTTTAAGATCACCTACAAATTCTGACCTCAATCTCACATTTGCATTTGAATAAGTTTATTTCTTTGTCTAAAAGCTCTGATTTTTCAGTCTGCACTATGTGGATGTTGAAGCAGTCCATCACTGTTGCTATGAAAGTTCAAAGCCATTTATCTTCAATAAGGTCACCTGATGCAATTTCTAACAGCAAGAACCTCTCTGTCCTGGAGATTTCTACATGATTAAGTGATGTATTCAGATAAGCAATGTCTCAGGAGGATTTTCAGTAACTGGAAGACATAAAGGNGATCACTGTATCTTCCTTGGAGCCTGGCATCCTTTTGTGAAAGTACTGTGAGAAGAGCCATCTTTGCAATGGAAGTTAGTCCCCATCCTTCTCTTGAAGATGATCACTACCTGCTAAGCTTTCACATGCATGCTCTGGAGTGGCAGAGTCCAAAGGGAGATAAAAAGCTATGCATTTGTCTATTGCATTTGTGGAGAAAGAAAGAATGAGTGCTCATAGTCCTAACCAAGGGTATGAGATGCAGGTTTAATGCGATGATCTGCCAAAGATTTTTTACAGTGTTTTCAGCAGATGATTTCTTGTCTTGGGGGGAGCTGTGAGGGTGAAATAAAGTAAAACTCTTGGGTGTCAGGACTTGGAGGAATCACTAGCGGATGCAGGTAGCTGGGTACCCTCCAAAACCAAGGGAGCTGTTGAGGAGCATGGGTCCGGGTGTTTGCACTCACTATGCAGTATCATTATGCAAGACTATTCACATACAGACCCAGCTGATCTGCACAGCTCGGAAGACAAAGATCCCAGCAGATGAGAGGCCCTTTTACTGGGTAGAACATGCTGGTGTGAAGAGGCACAGAGCCTTAACTCAGGAATTTTGATCATTTTCCTGACAGCCCCTGCTGTGACCTCACTCCAAGTGGTATATCTTGAGAAACACTTCCGTGCAGAGTTTAGACTCTGCCCTGAGCAATATGTGTATGCTTCTGGAGCCTGCAGGTGCTACGCTGCTGTACCCTGCTGTGAAACCTCATTCTATCTCTGTGGAAGAGAAATCATGTTTTTGTGTGAACAGCTCTGGTGATGACACATGGTAATCTTTGTTTTCCGCCCTTCACTCTGATGGTGTGAGCATGCAGAGTTAACTGGATTAAAAAGGAAAAAAAACCCCAAAACTACAACCCTATGCTTGTGTCTGAACAGTTCAAAATCTGCAGCTCTTCCATGTGAGGTGTTTCTTATCCAGTCAGAGAAGAAGTACATCTGAGTCTCTTCCAACAGACTCTTCTCCAATCAGTGTTTTTCAGGTCTGTGTTGGGCTAGAAAAACAGATAAATCACCTATACTACAGTACTGTCAATTGGATTTAGTTTCTCTGATGCACAAAAAATAGAGCCATGCAGCTGTATCCAGCAATTTATTGCAAATGACTCATTTTGTTATAACCGTTTTATTGTCCAGAATTTACCATCTCTCCTTTCTTCAGTAGTTTACAGGCCTATATTCATAAAGGATGGTATGAACAAAAGGGTATGATATCAAGTCCTGTGAGAAGAGGACTACTTCTCTACTTCTCAATAAACCCTATGGCACTGCAAGATACTTTGTCATCTTCAGGATGATGAGACTCAGGATGCTATGGCTGATTTATAAGGAATCATGATTATATGATGTGAGCTTAATTCATAATAGGATTGAGCTGAAAGTACTAATACTGTTTTACTGCAGATCTGACATTAACATTCACACTGTGCCTGATGAATAGTGCAGAAGAACCAAAGTAGGTTTTGTTGCAATTTACTAAACTAGGCAAAAGAAAATCCACGCATGAACAGAGATGTGTAAGGTACTTCCTTCTAAGAGATATAAGGCTGTGCTCTTCACAGGAAGGAAGGAATTCAGAATGGTTTCATTTAATTATGAAGATGGAAAATACTAGAGTATAAAATGAATTCTAGAAGCCCTGATTTCAGCCCAAATTTAGGAAGCTAAGCTGCAAAGTCCTTTCAACCATAAGCAGAGAGATGTAAAAAGTTCTATATTACAGACACTGAAAGAGTGTGTGTAAACTGAATTTTGTTGCTGATCCTATTTACCAGTGTTTCAGGATTTATGTCCTACTATGCTAAATATTAGTTAAACCTTTGCTTTATGACAGTATATGGTTGCTCACAGGCTTTGAATTATGGTAGAATTAGAATGCCTTCTATGGTAGAATGTCCTTAAATATATCCTTAAACATTTGAGCTTCCAGTCAAGACACTTACGAAGGCTTGATTAGGCACCCATCTCATTTCTCCCCAGACCATGTCCTTTTCTTTACTAGCAATCTTACTGGACAGATTTTCATCAGTATTCCAATATATCTAGATTTCTGAAATACCTGCCAGAGCTGTGTCTTTGCAGATGTGGAGAAAGCTAAGCAAGGAGGTTACTTGGTTGCGTTCAAAAAAGAGTGAGAACAATTTCAACAATGATACCCAGGAGGTAAAAGTGTGAGAAGTCAAGAAGTGCCATGGGCTCTACAAGTTGAAGGGTGAAACCAAAGTTAAGGGCATGAGAAGAGTAGACTGGAAAGGAGATAGAAAAGGTGAACTGACGGTGCAGTTACGAGAAAGCACTGGGGGAAAGACATGTGGGGAAGATTGGTTTTGGGAGGTCAATGGACTGCCCAGGGAGGTGGTGAAGTCGCTGTCCCTGGAGGTGTTTAAGAGAAGACTGGATGAGGAGCTTAGTGACATGGTCTAGCTGGGGGGTGTTGGGCTGCATGGTCCTGTGGGTCCCTCCTGGCTTGGAGTGGCCTGTGCGCCTCTGAGGGATCTAGGTTTATGTTCACAAGTCTGGGGTGTGCATTCGGTCTCTGTACGGCATTAGATGGTGAGTTGGACTAGATGATCCTTGTGGGTCCCTTCCAACTCATAGTATTCTGTGATTCTGTGATTCTGATTTCCACTGTGCCTCCTGCCTCTTCAAATCTAGGATGCTGACAAGGAGTGGAGATGTCCATCCCGGAGAACTGGTACTGACCTACTCATGCTGCCAGAAATACACTGGTCCTTTGGCAAGGACCATACTCTCAGATATCTACATTTTCATAGATATTTCAAGAACAAAAGATGTCAACTACCAAAAAGGAAATAGTCTGGAAGAATAACCAAGGAATACACCTTGCCCTAAAACTTGCTGCGATGAGGCAACAAAGGCATCATTACCTTTGGTTTCTACCCCAGTGTACAAAGAGCTCATGAAGTTTGAGCTAGAGGAACTGTTTTTATTGGGGTTTTATTGCTTTTACTTTGTTTTAATTTAGCGGCAGAATATTTCCTGGGGGAGCTGGAGAAACCAGTTTCAGTCCACAAAAGTGCCAATGATTTATTTATTGCTATCATTGAGGGAAAGGGCAGTGTTTGATGGTTCTGAATATTTCACATAGCAGGAGAAAAGCAAGCTGCTCTGAAGCCCGTGTGTTCCAGCGAAGCACTGCAAATCAACATGTCCTTTCCAAGCCCTCTAAATTCAGAAGTGTGAGAGCTGTGAAGCTGTCTTCCAGTGTATTCTTACAGGGACCGAGACATCTTCCAACCTCAACTTGAAGAGACCTTCTCTCCTCTCTGACCCACTATGGAAGTCCAGGTAAGGAGGCTAGGTACATTTATGTCTCAGAAGACATTACCTGTGTGGCTTTCATCTCAGGAGAGCTGCGATTCATTTCACTTCATGTATCCTTTATAATAACTCTCAGGAGTGCAACAGGTGGAAGAGACCAGCATCAGTGTTTCTGCCTGCCCAAAACTACCCACAGTGAGATACACTTTGAAACACTGAAGGACTGTTCGTAACTTGCTTCCCTCACTTCCTTGGTATTCCAAGGGACTCAAGCTATGAGCCTCAGTCTCTCTAGTTACTAGCTGAACCAACCCACCAGATGTTTCTTGAAAAGGCATTCAGGAGCAGCCAGACCATAGCCACACACAGGCAGAAGGGAAAACAGGAAAAGACAGTTCCCCATGCTTCTCATGTGTCATGCTCCCTGTAGAGCCTCCTCTTTCAACACGTCACCTAAGCAGTGGGATTTCACTGCTCTTGCTGCCTACAGAGGAAACTAATCTGATTGCAGATTGGACCGAGTGTCAGGATGGCCAGGTCCTGCCTCTGACTCTCTCCAAGGAGCCATCCAAGTGAGATGCTCTTAGAGAAGCCCATGGAATCATCACTGTTTGTGAAATACCCTCATCAGAAGAAAGGGATGATCATTCCTTCCTCATCCCCTAAATGCATGGAAGGAAAAAAAGTTTTATTTTTTAAAGGAGTGCTTTTCAGATCTCACAGCCAGTTTGTCTATACTGTTTTAAAACAATATTTATCAGCACAAACTGTGTGTCTAAGGGGCACAGAATTAAATAGCAAGATGAATGCCCAGTTTAGGACCATCCTTATTTTTGAAAATGTCTTTTTGAATGCATAAGAAAAGGGCAGTTAAAAAGATGAATGATCAAATGGTTGTCTATGGTTATAGCCTTCCTGTAGCCAGATCATGTAGCAACCTCTCACTCTCCTTTATGATACAACCACTCACACCACAACCACCCACTAGCTGCCATCCCGAATTTTAAGCAGGATGAGGCTTCCTAGGCCCCTGCTCAGCAGAGGTAGTGACTTTCTTCTGAAGCTTTCACTGTTTGGGTGGTGAAGTTGCTCCCTAGAAGATGAAGGGAGCTGTGAAACAACAAGATCCCACAGGGCGTGGTTGTGACCACAGTATGAGCATTAAATCACTATTGCTAATACAGACACCTGGGTGCTCTTGTACATTAGTGGACTACTTTTCATCAGGCCCAGGGGCCTCTGGTCAAATAGGCAGGCAATGAAGGAAGTATATTTGCATAGCATGCTCAGATCAAAGGTTTCTGTGACTCACCCTGGGTGCACTTTTCATTAATGTGTTGTTTTCAGTGGTGTGAAAGTGACAATAAATTGGTTAGCCTCTTTAAAATTTCTCATAAAATTGTATTAACAAAATGGTAAATACATTACACAGAGACCATAACCACAGGATGTTTACATAATGCCCACTCTGGATGAATACTAAATCCCATAAAAGACCTGAGACCCCCCCAAAAATTCTGCAGGTTCAGGCTCTCAAAAGGCAGCTAGAGCACCACTGTTGTTGCTGTTGTTCCTCCTCCTGTTCCTCTTCTCTCTCACATTTCAGCTTCAGAGTTGTGAACTTTATTGGTCATTATTGCAATTCCTATTGCTAGGCTTCCATTGTCAGAAAAGAGTTGAGCCAGGGAAGTGTTCAGTACCAGGCAATCCCCATCCGAAATGACAGAGTCAACACATTCCAGTACCGACCTGGGGGTCGCCTCCCACTTAAGGCGCCTCTGGTTCCTGTTGAGCTCTAGTCGGTAGGTGAAGTTGTCGGCTTGGGTTGGTGTGCCAATCAACATCATTGTGGCGAAGAACTGGGGGTGGCCTTCATACTTCTCCTGCTTCCTGAGGACCAGTAAAAACTGGTGGCCAAGGCAAGAGTGCATGATGATCCAGTCTGTAGGTGCGGGCAGGTGCATGTCCGTAGCCAGGAAGACGATCTCTGCACCCTGAAGTATGTTAATATGGTGGGTCTGCCTCAGGTGGGACACCACCACCTCCAGGTGCCCTTCCCATGGGCAAGAGAATAGCGGGCACATGCAGGGAACCAGCTGGGGGTCATGCACTGCTTCGTGGTGATGACAGGGAGGAAGGATGCCTTGCTCCGCAGATGTCTGTGCAGCTGCACATAGGGTTGGTGCATACTGTGGGAAGAGAGAAATTACATGTGATACCAAGTGAACCAGGAACCAGGGCAGACATGCAAGGTACAGACCCCACAGACATCAGTCACCAAGTACTCCACCTAAAACAGCACTGGTAAGAATGCAGAGAACTCAGCAACTCTCACCAGGATCTGCATAGCAAAAGGTGCTGGCAGTTGCCTTGCTCTCCGGGACAAGAAAGAAACCGTTTGAATCATGATAAGGCACTTCATATGAAAATGATTTATGTGTTTAAAGAGCGATTTCATTAGTTCGAGGGGAAAATCTGATTAAAAGGAAAAAAACCCAACAAAGCAAGGACAGCATGGAGCATTTTATATAGTTAAGGCTCTTGCTGCTCAGAACAAGGAAATGAAATATGTATGGCATTATTATTCTTTAATGAAACATACAGTCAAATGCATTTTTCCTGAAACAATAAGCCTTATAACATCCATAATTTGTGAAATAAATGTCAGGTTTTATTGTATACGATATCTTTTTTTTTTTTTTGGTCAAGGTATTTCTGCCTAACTGATGCTCTTACCACAATAAATCTTAAATTGCTCTCATAGGTGAATGGATGGCAAATTTAGGGCATTTCTATACTAAAGTAAATTTGGATTGAGGTAAGGCAGCTCACTGGAAAGGCAGCAGTTCTTGCAGAAGGATTCCACATGAGGACTAGAAGTTGTTCTGCCTCTGTCAAGTGGATATTGTTGAAGAGAAATAAGCCTTATTCAACCAAAAGTGTATTCACATGTAATGCTATTCAGGGAGAGTAATGGCTCTCTATAATAACTCTGTGCATAGACAAACCCTAAGGCACAGACATGCTGGTCATGATTCATCTTATCCAATTTTAAGCATTTACTTCAGCCAACTAAGACAGAAACCTGGTTACCTTGGTTGACTAAGACAAAAACCTGATTACCTCTGCAGTAGAGGGAGAGTGAGACAGTCCTTACAGTGGAAGATTCGGATCTTAGCAGGATTAATTCACCCTCTAAAGGCGACACCAGTGGATTCCAGAAAGATTTAGATCCAGTCTGTTTAGTTGTACCTGAATTTTAGCTGTTTAAATAATTTTTTCCCTCTGAAACCCCCCTTCTAAGACTACATCCCTTATGTCTGCTAATGTCTCTTATAAGAGTATGTGCATTTTGCTTTAACATACGTTTTAGGAAGATTCATGCAATTCCCTGAAGACTGCCTCACATCCACTCATTTTAGTAGATGTACCCAAAATTACAGGAACTACACTATAGTTCTAATGTCTAACAGTATTCTCCTTCACACCACATCCAGGTCATAGCAGATCTGGGATTTCTTCAGTCATTTTTTGAGTAGAGATTTGTTTAAATCAGGGGCAAGTATAATCCCATATAACAGGTGCTAGATTTGTTTCATATGGTGCATCGTCTCATCTCTCTGTGGATACCATGATGCCTTACGTTACAGCCTTGCTGTAAGCAGTTTTTCCCACCAGAACTTGCCCATTTGCTTTCCAGGATGTTTTGAAAGGCAGTCTCCCGGGTGAGCTGTCCTAACTCTTAGATGACCAGCGTCTCCTTGCCCACCAGGATGACACATCGTGGATCTCCATTCTCATTTTGCCAGTATCTGCCAAGGGATGTGATGGGCAGAGCAGAGTTGTGATTGCTGCTGCTGTGAAATCCATGTTTCTTCCCAAGAAGGGAAGGTGGTCAAAGGGAGTTATTTCTTCTTCCTCTGGCATTTGATATGAAGAAGAATTAACTTGTTAAGCCCTATTATTAAAACTCTTGAAGCTTTTTCTTTGGAGAAGTATTTCTTCAATAGCACTGTTCTGCTTTTCCCTTCCTCATATTTTCTTTGTTTTGTTGTATAAAATTGAAGAACATAAGCTTTCCAGGAATCTAGTGAATTGAGGACAGATAAATGACTATCATTGTCTGGGAAATAAAACAGGTCATTATAAACTAATCAAGGTTTGTGGCTTTAGCTGCCTGCTTATCGCAGTGGGATTGCTAGTTCACACTTAATTCTACATTAATTTTTGCATCCCATTAGGATGAAAGTTATGGTTAATCTAAAATCTTTTTGGTGAAGGAGGCTACTGCAATGGCAGATCGTAAAAGCCTTCAAGAAAAAAAAATCACTGAAATGCTAATTGCCTCATAAAATGAATTCTAATCTTCCAATCTAATACAGTGGGTGTGAGCAATTACTTTCTCTCACCAAACTGTTAATGCAACATTAGTGATTATACTAATTAAAACTAATGAACTCATACTCACATGCTGATAAACCTCTCAACCACTTGACAAGTTCCAGCCTTATATCAGTTTTATTTAATTCTCCTTTTGGAAGATGAATCTGAAATTAACCTCTTGAATAACATTCAAAATTAGATTTTGAAATGTGAAGCTTTATAGACTGTGTATAATTCTTCTCCAAAGATTACCAGAGTCAGAGAAACCATTTCCATTGAGGATGTAATTGAATTTAGAAATGTATTCTCCTAATTTGATAAGCATGGAGAGCGATGGTAGCTCATCCACCTAAACTGCACTCAAGGTAAGAAAATACAAATATCTTCAAAAATCTCTTTATGAGATTATGAGAACTGGGAAAAATAAATTACAATTAACAATTTATTCAATGTACCTTTCTTCTTTCCCTAGATTTTATGTGTGTGTGTGTGTGTGTGTGTGTGTATGCGCGCAAATAATTGTGAATTCCCTTTCACATTTTACATTTCTGAAATATTTTCATTAATCATTTCAATAGAAGATTTCTGATCTGACTTTGTTGAGCTCAGGTTTACTTAAAATTCTGGAAATCCAGCACAAATCACATGATCTATATTCTCTAACTAGGTGAGAACGATCTTCAAAATCTGATTTTTGAATTATTCGACATTCCCAGCCCTAAATTCTCTATTTGTAGTATTTATAAACTGTAAAAAAAAATGTCTCAGAGGAAGCTATTATTTTACATTAATTTTGAGGAATGAGTCTGTGCCCTTGTTGGTCATTCCTATGGTGGTGAATTGAAACACTAAAACTGAATTGCAAAACTGGCATAAAATAGTCACCTTGAGGGTATTTGAATGCTTGAATAAATATTTACGAACATTTTCCCCATTTTTAATCTGCTCCACTATTTACTTTCCATCATTTATTGCCTGATTACCTAAAAAATTAGCTTTCCTATATTGTTGTGTCAGTCCATTATTATTCTCAATTATCTTTTAGCCTGTTGGCCAATTTCAGCCAAGCTGAACAGTGGGTTAGAAGTCTGAAACGCTTTAATTTTCAACCATTTGTATGAGGAGAGGCATCAGGGTAAAGAAGTTTGACCATTTCACATCTTCAGGGAGGAACGGCTTGCCACATGGGCAGTATTACATTGACAGATAGGAGAGAACCTAAACAATGGCAGTTTGATCCCAACTGTATTATAGGCACCAGAGAACCCACATGAGACAGTGTCTTTATGAACAGGAGAAAAGGCTTCAGCCAGAGCACTCCTCATTAGACTCAACACAATCCCACCACAAAGCACCAAACTACAGGAAACCAGGCTCCGCTGCTCACACAAAAATTTATTTTTAATGATGCAGCTTATTGCAGTGTGATTCTTTTTAAGAACAAGTAATTTGAGATAGAGCAATTTATAAACACACAGTGCTTTTCTCATGGAAAAAAATCCCAGCATGGTTATATTTGGACCTGGGATGCAAGCTTTCTGCTAAAAATGCAACAGACTACACTAGGTGGGACACACTTGTTCTACCTTTGATGTCTGAGGAGTGGGTGGCTGACTGAACAATATCAGCTCCTTTTAGAGCCCATGCAGCCCTCCAGAGTGCAAATCACTTGATCACAAGATCAAGATCAAGAAGAAACATCCCCCCGGACACTGCTCTCTACATGCATCCAGGACCAAACATATCCCAACATCCACTCAGGAGAAACATCTTTGGTATTGCTCATCACGCTCTGAGGGACCTTTTGTATTTTAATTAGCAAAGTCTTTAAGTCAGCTGTAGTAAAAGTAGTGGAAACACAGGCAACAACCCACACGGCACTCTGCTGGCTGAGCTCATGGCCCTGTGGGGTCATGATCGAGGTCAAATGCCTTGTCATTGAAGTTCTGATGTGAAAATGGTGAATTTACTTAAGATAAACCCTCAGGGTGATGGAGGGTTGAAACCAGTCCTCCTGTTGCATGGGAGAGGACTTGACACTGATGACCCAGAGTGTAAGGTGGATGAGTAGGACCATCTACATTATAGAAGAATAAACACTGCTCATGTCTTCAGAGTGAAGGTTAAGTGTCACCTTTCTTCACTTTCCAATGTTCCCCAGTGTTATACTGGGAGTCTGGTTGTCTCATTTATACTTTTACTTACTGCAATGCACATTATGTGCAAAACTCAGCCTATGAACAGTGTCAGTGAAAGCTGAGAACATCGCAAGGAGGGAGGACAAGGTCTGGTTTACTGTCCAGTAAATAAGGGTTTCTGACAGCAAAGCAGATGCTGCAAAGAATCATCCTTTTCCAGACACTTTACACCCACACAACTGGATTTTCTCCAGCCATCACACACACACTTCAAACACTCATTAATTCACCCATGCGTTGGGCTATTTGATTGGGGAAGTCAATGGTGTAGTCTGTGGGGCTACTGAGCAGAGTCACATAGAAAACAGAAAAGATGAAAACAAAGCCATTGGACATGCCAGGCAGCCCAAACCAGAAGATAGTGCTCCCACCTTACCCCAGTCTAGCCTTAGCCCATCCTGATACACTGTACCTCATCCTTCTCCCAAGAGGAAATTGCTCCTTTTGTGTATCTAAAAACTCTTTCCTCTTCACCCTCAGCCTTCTTGGCCAGATTACAGGAGAGTTTGTATGAGTTGTGTATGTTCATGACAGCTATGACCCTTGATGAGGATCAGGGGTTGAGAGGGGCTGTGCTCACGCCCCTTTTACAAATCCACCCACTGTGCTAAGGCTGCCTCCTGATACGGCTGACCCTACTGCGAGATTGTTTCCTATCATGTACGGCTTTGTAAAACTTAAATTGTTTGGGAAAACACCTGATTCAAGCTGACTTTAAAATACATATTAAATCATATGTACATTTGTGTAAACACATATACACTTATTTATATATAGATTCATAACACACATTAATTATTAATATTTTTAAGAATAATGCAGTAGGGAAAACCACACTTTTTTCCAGGTTAGACCGTTCTAATAACTTTTTTATTTAAAAAATGGTGGGACCTGGGGGGGTTGGAAGCACATGCATTTTAATGATTATTTTATTATTTGTGCTTGTGAATATAGTCCCAAATTTTAGAATGCTTATTTTTTATTAAAACGACTTCTGAGAGGACTGCATTTTGCCATGTCATTTTTTCTTCTATGAGGCTCATTACTGTGCCTGTCTCTTGCATAATAGGCATCTGTTAGTGGATACCCTTGATGTTGAATTGAACTACAACGACAATATTATTTCTCACTGTTGGTTCAAGGAATTTAGGCACAGAGAGATTAAATACCCATTGTACTGGCCATATTTTTCTTCCAGCTTATATCACCCAGCCACTGATTTTTCATAGTAGAACTACGTCCTAGAGCACTTGACATTTTCTAAATTCAGCCTCCATTAACCTTAGTTGCAGCTACAAGTGATTACACTAACTGCAAATCAGATCTAGGACTTTGACAACATGAGCTTCCTCATAGCTACAGGAACTCCTTAATAATATGTCATTATTTACCTCATCTCCTCCAGCACCCTATTTGTGACAAAGAACAAGCGATGCAGTGACTCTGTAGGTAGGTAAGCAGCCTGGAAATGAGCTATGAGAACTTGATGGATTTTTGACTTTGTCCTAAAAATTTCCACACACAAGGATGGATGCAGACATGCAGCTGTAAGACGCTTTGAGTGAGCAACTTTCAGGGCTTTCAGCAGCTTCCAGCAACCATGGCAACTTCCAGGGTTTCTGTTGAAACAAATTGGCATTTTTTTTGCCAGTGAAATGTACTGTTTATTAAGTTTTCTTACTGTCTTCCTCCTCTATCTGAGCTTCTCAAGGTCTGATTGCTTCTTCTCTTCTGTATGGAAACCGCCTCCAATAATTTTCTAATTCTCAGCTTCTTTCTGCCTCACAAAAGCTTTGCCACCCACTAACATCCACCCCCACCTTACTTACACCCACCATACAGGGACAGATGCTCAAAAGAACTATAAAGGTGACATGAAGAAAGTAGTGAGTCTTTTAATCCTGGTTTCCATTTAATTTATCTTTTGCTCTTTTTTAATATGCTAATGAGATTTTTTAAAATCTCTCAGATGAAAGAAAAGAGAAGGGAAAGAAACCTCCAATCTTCTCAGTGTGTTTTGTCAAAAGCTATACTTTCATATCTGAAATTAAGAAATCCAAGCCAGGGCTTATGTTGGGGATTTATTTAAAATTTTAATTACACAAAATCCTGTTCATTATGAATGCATCAGTTGAATTTCTTAAGTACTGAATATTAGTTACAAATTTGGCAGTGGAAAGATTTGTTTTCCCTGCTATCAAGCTGCAGTGAGAGGACAACTTCAGGCTCATTTTACTAATCTCACTTTGCAACATAATCAGGTGTGACTTGGTGACTCAGTGCAGGGGATGTGTTAATGGCTGTCCCCATGTTAATTACATACCTCTCAGTAAGCAGACAAAATATGGCTTTAGTACTTGTCCACACTGTAGCAAACACTTTAGATGAAGCCCCATATATTTAGAAGCATTTTGGGGAAAAAATATTGGGTTTTGTGGTAGATAGAGCAAAAATGTGATGTAGCATTTTAAATGTACCGCAGGTGGAAAGAAAGATGTTATTCTGAAATTAAATCCCCATGCTTTCTCTTCAAAATCAGTTTTTTCAGCATAAACTGCCATGCAGTCTTGAAATGCAAACAAAACTAGTCAAGAAACAAGACATTCTGTAATACATTGAGAACAACATAATGATCAAGAAATATAAACAAGTTTCACACTGACGCATTTCAGTCCCACAGATGCTTTCTGAGAGAGACCCATGTAGACACTGGCCAGGTAGAGCAAGGTCATGCTCTCCAGTTCTATTGCTTTGAAACCAAGTCTGATAAACCCTTCCCAGCTCGGATGGGAGGACACTGAAACTTTCCTTGTTTCAAACTGGAGGGAGACATGTCACTTTGCTGACCCTCAGTCAAAGCTGCAGCTGGGTCATGGACACTCAGGCGAATGATCCTGGTTTAGCTGCTGTGTTTGATGGACCTCACCTGGGATCACTTTCTGTGCTCTCTTTGAGGAACACAATACACTGAGTAGATACAAGGAAAATCATGTGCTTGGGCAGTTCCTGTGGAGCATCTGACAGTTATTTGCTAGCCAAAACTAAAAAGCGTGGAGATGAAACGGGTGAAATGGAAGCACCTGGATATGTGGAGATCTTGCAGATTGGCAAGTTGATATACATCACCTTCTCTAGGGTAATCACCCTAAGCCTGCTCCAAGGGCTTAACCAAGGATAAATCTTGGGTTTAAAGCTCTAAAAATGGCGGGGGTGGGAAGGAAAGGTATCCTGGTTTTAAATAAATACAGTATGAGACCATGACTGTGGGAACAAATAGGACCAGATATGCTCATAGTGCCCAGAGAGCATCCTTGCTCACCCAGATTTATTACCCTTATCTGGATTTCCTTCCTACTTCTTGAAATCCCCTGATGGAAAGAGTGGGTTTCTGGAAATTTTGAAGGGCTTTTAGTATCAGGTGGAACAATAGAAGACAATAAACTGCTCTTGCCAGTACCATTTAAGCCCTTTTCAGAGGCGCATGAAAGAGGAGCTGCACGGAAGCTATTGTGGGAGCAAGAGCTGATATCCTTCATGTGGACCTTGGAGACAGACTCTACCCCTGTCATGAGGAGCTTCCCTGAAGGGTAGATGGTTGCTGGGGATGAATCCAGATGCTAGATCCTGAGCCACAGGTGCTGTTAGAAATAGAGGTGGAATGGGTGGGTAACTAGAGTTCAGAAACACAGTTTTCCTCCTCTGCTGGTGTTTTGGAGATACGTAATCGGACCATTTTCACCTCTGGTTCAGTTCTGGAAGTACCTGACTACCCTCCTGGAAGACTGCCCAGCCTCACTGAAAGGCTGAAACTATTACAGACTTGCAAAAAGCCAGGCTGCAGGGTGGGACATGCCCTTGGGACCTGATCTGCAACTTGTATTCTCTTTGTTGCTTTTTAAAACTGGGTACAATGCAGTGATAATAAACTATAGTGCCATGTATTTGATGCTGCATTGCAACTACTTGTGCGCTGGGTCATGTAGACGTTTATCCTCTTTTCGGACTAGAAGAAGATTTTATACCTTGTTTTAAGAAAAGGTGATGGCTCTAAATCCCATCCCCTTTGGCCACACAAGGCAAGTAAAAGAAGCCAAGGCACACACTATCAGCCCTTTCTCCAGAACAGTAGGATGCAATCACTGCTATCACCGGACTGCTCATGAGGCACTGCTGCTTGTGGCTCTGGGTGATGTAGTGAACAGCCTGTGTATGTAAAAAGAGATAATAAAAAAGCAGAATTATCTGAAGATTCACGTCATCCTTTATCCACTTTATATTTTGGATAAAGCCAAAGTGCAAAACCATTATAAGCTTTAATTAAAGGCAAAATGATTAAGTAGTTTCAAGCTGCATCTGCTCTAATAGGGAAGGCAGAGTTCACGAGAGTCTTATACCTGACTTGTTGATTTTGTGGTTTATATTCACACTGAAAAAGAAATTAATAATGAAAATAAATTTTTTAAAAAAAAAGAAATAAGAAATTATTGCCCACTGTGCTCATAAACTCACCAGTTCAGACTGCCTCTAAATAACTCATCATCTGATATTCATTTACAAGTTACTACAGTAGCAGCATGTCTCCAAGAGAAGCAGATTTGCTGGTGTCATCCAAGATAATTAGACCAAATCCACCCTGAGACAATTGAAATTCTCCCCTTCCATCTGACAACCTGCAGCTACCACAATTATATGACATGTAAATCCATTAACTGCTCTTTCAGAAACACATTCCAGGAGTACCAAAGGATGGCACAATCAGTACTAGTCTGTTGGAAGGAGAAAAGGGATGAGCTAGTGGCTGTTGAGCAGACCCACAGCCTCTCTTGATGGGACCAGTGTCTCCAATCCCCTATGCACACCCCTTCTGGCCAAGAATCTGTTCTGCAGTCTATGTCACATTGGTCTTGCAGCTGCCATAAGGTAATATACAACTAAACCTGTGTAGGTTGTAGGCAGGTTGTAGCTGAGTGCAGATGCTGACCTGGGGCCATGTAGGTGGAGTGATGAGGAAGGACAGTACTCACAGTTCTGCCAACCTTATTTCCCTCTCCTGTCTCATAGGCTGTGCCTGTGCCTACAACTCTGTAGCAGTCACTGAGCAGCATATGAGCCATATGAGAGACTCCTCATCTTTGGTTAAGATCTTCTCCTAAGAGCTGTGACTCAGGAAATGCAAGAGTGGATTAAAATCATGCCTATCTCCCTCCTGCTGAGGCCTTGCTAGTACCAGCAAGTGATGAGTATCTCAAGCCCATCCACAATGGCCTGGTGTGGTGGGAGGGTCATGCTCAGGTTTCAGGAACATTACAAAGAGAACAAGGGAAACTAAATTGTTCCAGGCTCAGAGTTAACTGTCCATTCCCCTACACATCTCTGCCCCTTCTCCACTTGTGACTTTCACCTTGTTCTTACTCTGGGTACCTGCAATGTAAGTGGGGCATTGAATAAAGAAGTCTCCCTGCTACAAGACAATCCAAGATTCATCATTACTCTATTGGCAGCTGAAACTGTGTCTTAAGTTTGTGCAGTCAGGCTTAAGAAAGGGGAAAAAACACAGAACAAAAAAAAAGCCCAGAAAACCCATGTGAGCCATTAGCTTTGATCATGAAAGTGGTCATGGTAAAGTCTTGGTAAATTTATTTAGTTTGTGTAGTTTATCCAGATGCTTCACTGATATATTGTTTGCAGTAAGGAAAGGGACATTTCTCTGGGAACATTTGGCTTGTGTTACGAATACTTCTTTTAATTTTGTTCAAATCATAGCTTGTTCCTTCTTCTTCCACCCCCTCAAATTCTCATAAAATAGTTCTAGAAGTTTTATTCACATAGGGAGGATGCAGTTGGAAAGAAAGAACAGAAAGCGAGGCTCAGCTTAGCCAGAGAAGACAATGTTCTACCCCTATTAATAGAGTGAAAGTTGAAAGGGTTTTGTTGGAAAAAAAAAATGCCCCTCAAACTCCACAACCATCTTCTAAGTTAACATTCCTGCTTAAAGACAGCTACTGTCTATCTTATCCAGGAGATGTTCCATCAGTCTCCATGCTGTGCCTCCTGCAGCATTGCCCTTTTAGGAAGGGAATCCCCTGGCATCCCCTAGCCTGTTGACACCTCCCCTGTGACATTGTGTGCCACCAGCAAGAAGGAGTCTGGAACTGCAGAATCACAAAAGGTTTGGAGTTAGAATGGACCTTTGAAAATCATCTAGTCCAACTGTCCTGTCATGGGCAAGGACATCTACCACTAGAGCAGGTTGTTAGAAGTCCCATCCAAACGAGCCTTGAACACTTCCAGGGATGGGGCATACACAACTTCTCTGGGCAACCTGTTCCCCTGTCTCACTATGCTCATAGTAAAGGATTTCTTCATCATGTTGTCATGGTTTGACTCTGGCTGGATGCCAGAGATTCACCCACAACCACTTTCTCACTTCATTCCTCCCCCCAACCCCTCTGTCCCCTGCCCCATACAAGCAGGAGAGAGGAAAAGGTAAAAAACCTGAAGGGGTTTTGCTATAACAGGAATGAAGACTACTAGAAATCTTTGCTGTCACAGGCAAAACAAGCTCCAAGATGTGGAATGTAAAGGATTTATTTC
>WEKX01023811.1:0-14650 GCA_013390025.1 Pitta sordida
TCGTTTGCCTCTTAAACCGAGAAAAAAACAGCCCAAAATCTAAAAAAAAACCCCCAACTCCCCACCCCTCCTGAGGGTTGGTTTTATTGCAGTTCTATTTATATTTTTATCGCCTGTCGTAGGTGAAAAATAATCGAGTTTCCTGGGACGCGGGAGCAAAAGTTCAGCCAGGTTAGAGCAAACCCTTGGGCCGAGAGGAGGTGGAAAAAGCTGAAAAATAAAATTAAAATATTGAAAAAATATTAAAAAAAAAAAAAAAAAAGTAATTTCCAGACGGCTCAACCTCTCCCGAAAAAAAAATCCAACAAAAAAATGGGAATAACCAGACCGGGGCAGTTTTTTTATTGTGCCAAAAGGGAAACCAGATGTTGGGAAGGAAAGAAAAGGACGTAAAGGGGGAGTTAAATCGCGTCTGAGTTTTTTTTTTTTTTTAATTTTCAGCCGTCTGGGCTGAATTCCTCAGGGTTCCCTTTTTGGGCGGAGGATTTTTTGGGGGGGGTTGTTGTTGTTCCTTAATTTTTCCTCCGGATCTTAAACCAAGCGACCGTGACTCAACAGGACTTTTTCCAGCTTTAAAAAAAATTAACCCAAAAAAATCCCTTTTTTTTTTTTTTTGCCGGATTTCACAGGAAAAAAAAAATGGGTTTGTCCTTCCCTCACCCCCTCCCTGGGTGTGTTTTGCTCCTGGGTCGTTGCACTCGAGCAATTAAAACCCGCTAATTATTACCCAGCGCGGGGGCAAAAGGTGAGCTGGCTCCAAACCCCGGCCTGGCTTTGTTTTCCAGGAGTTAAACCCGGGTTTAAACGAGCCTTCCAAGGGATTCCAGCGCGGCAGAACCTCCTCCCGCCCCGGCCCCGAATTCAGCCGGTCGTGCTTATAAAATATAATTAAAAAAACCCCATTCCAAATTCCTGGCGGGGGTTTGAGTTACCAAATGTGGGCACGGTGTGGAGACAGGACTGAAATAAAACTCCCCCGGAGCCCCAAGGAGAGGGATCGTTGTTTCCCTCCCTCCTCCCTTGCCCTGGATCAAGTTCTGGCTCTGGGAGGAGAAGAAACATTTTTATTTTATTTTATTTTATTTTATTTTATTTTATTTTATTTTATTTTATTTTATTTTAATTTGGCAGCGGAGCAGAGTCTGAGGAGAATTCCCAGGATGCAAAGAGTGGGAATTCATAATTTTGGGGGGGGTTTGAGGGAGAGGAAAAAGTGGTTTTGGCTCAGGGGAAAAAGTGTGGAATTCCGGCCTCAAATCCCACCTCTGATCCCGGGGGAGCCTGGGGGGAGTTCGTAGGGATTGGCATTCCCAAATGTCCCTGGAATTCCTGAGGACTGGTGTCCATTCCCAAGTGTCCCTGGATCCCAGGACTGGCATTGCCACGTGTCCCGGGATTGTGNCCCTGTTTCACGATATTTTGGGGGGTAAAACCCTTAGACTTGGCAGCCCAACTTTGAACCGAAATTAAAACCCCAAGAAACCAAACCCCCCCCAAAAAAAGAGGGATTTGAACCCCCAAGAGAAGCTGATGAGGTTTCTGTGAACAAACTGAGTCAGGTCTGATCCTGAGGGGTTTGGGAGCACCAGGACACGCCTTGAACTGAGCTCGGAGTCCATCCCTGACCCCTGTGATTACAATATTTTGGGGTGTAAAACCCTTAGACTTGGCAGCCCAACCTGAAACCAAAGTTAAACCCAAAAAGAAACAAGAAAAGAGGAAGTTGAACCCAAAACCGAGCTCTGAGGTTCGTGTTACAAACATCCTCCTGGGGGTGAGTCAGGCCTGACCCCGAGGGGTTTGGGAGCACCAGGACTCACCTTAAACTGAGCTTTGGATCCATCCCTGACCCCTGTTTCACGATATTTTGGGGGGTAAAACCCTTAGACTTGGCAGCCCAACTTTGAACCGAAATTAAAACCCCAAGAAACCAAACCCCCCCCAAAAAAAGAGGGATTTGAACCCCCAAGAGAAGCTGATGAGGTTTCTGTGAACAAACTGAGTCAGGTCTGATCCTGAGGGGTTTGGGAGCACCAGGACACGCCTTGAACTGAGCTCGGAGTCCATCCCTGACCCCTGTGATTACAATATTTTGGGGTGTAAAACCCTTAGACTGGGCAGCCCAACTTGAAACCAAAGTTAAACCCAAAAAGAAACAAGAAAAGAGGAAGTTGAACCCCCAAAACGAGCTCTGAGCTTCGTGTTACAAACATCCTCCTGGGGGTGAGTCAGGCCTGACCCCGAGGGGTTTGGGAGCGTCACGTCACCTTTAGGCTGAGCTTTGGATCCATCCCTGACCCCTGTGATCACCAGATTTTGGGTGTAAAACCCTCAGACTTGGCAGCCCAACTTTGAACCGAAATTAAAACCCCAAGAAACCAACCCCCCCCCCAAAAAAAGAGGGATTTGAGCCCCAAAAGAAGCTGCTGAGGTTCCTGTTACAAACATCCTCCTGGGGGTGAGTCAGGTCTGACCCCGAGGGGTTTGGGAGCACCAGGACACGCCTTGAACTGAGCTCGGAGACCATCCCTGACCCCTGTATAATTAAATATATTTCAACAGTTTAAATAAAAAAAGAATGGAAATTAAAAAAGAATGGAAATTTAAAAATGGAAATAAAAAAAGAGTGGAAATAAATAGTTTAAATAAAAATTAATTTAAATAATTAATTTAAATAATAGGTTATTTAAATAATTTAAATAATGGGTTATTTAAATAGATTAAAATATGTATGTATATTTTTAAGCAAAAAAGCCCTAAAAAGCCGCTGTTTTTCTCTGGCGAGTAAAACCGGGAAAATGTTCTTTAATCCAAAGATTAAAGATTCTTTAATCCAAAGAATTAGATTAGGAAAAGATTGTTTAATCCAAAGGGAGAGAGGCTAAAATGGAATCTGGGTAATGGATATAATAATGAATTTAACAGTGAGTGTAGTAATAAATACAATAAGGAATGTGATAATATAATAAGAAATGTAATAATATAATAATGATGAGAAATATAATAATGAATATAATAAATTTAATGATAATATAGTAATATAATAAAGTGATGAATATAATTATAAATATGATAATAATATAGGAATAAATTAATGTAATAATGAATGTGATGAATTTAATGATGAATATAATAATGAATAGAATAGTGAATATAATAATAAATGCAATAATAAATATAATGAATGTATGCGAAATATAATAATGAATATAGTAATAAATATAATAATAATGAATATAATGAAGATTATAGTAATAAATATAATGGTAAATATTACAATTAATGTAATGATGACTGTAGTAATAAATACAATAATTAATACTGACTCAGGACTCCAGCTCTCCCCTCCTTCACCCCCCTGCAGTTCAATCCCCTCCTTCCCCCTCACACAAACACTTCCGACCTCCCCTGCCCTTTTTTCGTCATTTTTCCCAAGATTTCTCCCCCCCAAATCCCAATTTTTTTTTCCCCCCTGGATTTCGACCCGTCTGTGCCGTGTTTGGTTTGCAGGAGCCCAGCACCAAACGGGTGCGGCCGCTGGCGCGGGTCACCTCCCTGGCCAACCTCATCTCCCCCGTCAGGAGCCGCTTCGGACACACCATCCAGGTAAGAAATTATAATTAAGATTTAATTAAAAATGGGGAGAGGGAAAGGGAGATTTGAGGGAGGAATTGGTTCCTGAACTGTTCCTGGTGTCTCCTGTTCTGGGCTCAGGGCAGATAATCCAGGGGAAAAACCAGATTTCCCATCTTAAACTGGGATTTGGGAAAGAGAGGAACCAGGAATGGGGCAGTTGGATGCTCAGAGCAGATAATCCGGGGAATAAAACCAACCTTCCCAGTCCAAACTGGGATTTGGGGAAGGGAGGAGCAGGAGATGGAGGGAGGAATGAGATCCTGAACTGGGGTCACCTCCCTGGCCAACCTCATCTCCCCCGTCAGGAGCCGCTTCGGACACACCATCCAGGTAAAATTGTAATTAAAATTTAATTTAAAATGGGGAGAGGGAAAGGGAGGGGCTGGAGATTGAGGGGTGAGGGGGGAATGAGATCCTGAACGGTCCCTGGGGTCTCCTGTCCTGAGCTCAGGGCAGATAATCCAGGGAATAAAACCAAACTGGGATTTGGGGAAAGGGAGGAGCAGGAGACTGAGGCGTGAGGATGGACTTAGTTCCTGAACAGTCCCTGGGGTCTCCTGTCCTGAGCTCAGGGCAGATAATCCAGGGAATAAAACCAGCCTTCCCAGTCCAAACTGGAATTGGGGAAAGGAGGAATGGGATATTGAAGGGGGGTATTAGATCCTGAACTGTCCCTGGCATCTCCCATCAGGAATGGGGCAGTTTGGGGCTTTATAATCCAGGGAATAAAACCAGCCTTCCCAGTCCCAAACTGGGATTGGGGGAAAGGGAAGGGTGGGAGATTGAGGGGTGAGGGTGGAATTAATTCCTAAAGTGTCCCTGGGGTCTCCTGTCCTGTGCTTTGGGTAGATAATCCAGGGAATAAAACCCAACTTCCCATTTTAAACTGGGATTGGGGAAAGGGAGGAGCAGGAGATTGAGGGGGGTTGAGAACTACAGGAAATAAACTGATTGTTCTGATAGAGGGAATTAATTGATGAGATAATTAACTGATGGGAAACCTGGTGTCTCCTGTCAGGAATGGGGCAGTTTGGGGCTTTATAATCCAGGGAATAAAACCAGCCTTCCCAGTTCCAAACCGGGATTGGGGGAAGGGAGGAACAGGAGATTGAGGGAGTTGAGAACTACAGAAAATAAACTGATTATTCTGATAGAGGGAATTAATTGATCCCTGGGAAACCTGGTGTTTCCCATCTGAAAATGGGGCAGTTGGATGCTCAGGGCAGGTAATCCAGGGGGGAAATCCAGCCTTCCCAGTCCAAACTGGGATCTGGGGAAAGGGAGGAGCAGGAGATTGAGGAGGTTGAGAAAATAAACTGATTATTCTGATGGAATTAATTGATCAGGTGTCCCTGGGAAACCTGGTGTCTCCCATCAGGAATGGGGCAGTTTGGGGCTTTATAATCCAGGGAATAAAACCAGCCTTCCCAGTCCCAAACTGGGATTGAGGGGAAAGGGAGGAACAGGAGATTGAGGGGGAATTACATCCTGAACTGTCCCTGGGGTCTCCTTGCAGGAGATGTTTGGTGCTTTATAACCCAGAGAATAAAACCAGCCTTCCCAGTCCCAAACTGGGATTGAGGGGAAAGGGAGGAACAGGAGATTGAGGGGGAATTAGATCCTGAACTGTCCCTGGGGTCTCCTTGCAGGAAATGTTTGGTGCTTTATAATCCAGGGGAATAAAACCAGCCTTCCCAGTCCCAAACTGGGATTGGGGAAAGGGAGGAGCAGGAGATTGAGGGATGTAAACTGTCCCTGGCATCTCTTGGCAGGAGATGTTTGGTGCTTTGTAATCCAGAGAATAAACCCAGCCTTCCCAGTCCCAAACTGGGACTGGGGATGGGGAGGAACAGGAGATTGAGGGGGGAATTAAATCCTAAACTGTCCCCGGCATCACCCATCAGGAATGGGGCAGTTTGGGGCTTTATAATCCAGGGAATAAAACCAGCCTTCCCAGTCCCAAACTGGGATTGGGGAAAAAGGGAGGAGCAGGATATTGAGGGGGGAATTAGATCCTGAACTGTCCCTGGCCTCTCCTGTCCTGGGATTTGAGCAGATAATCCAGGGAAAAAATCCAAACTTCCCAGTCCCAACTGGGATTTGGGGAAGGGCCCTGGCTGTGAGGGGGTGATGAAACAGGGATTTCAGGATTTGGAACTCCGGGATTTCCTCCCAGCCCCGGGTGGCCAAACCGGTTTGTCAGGGTTTGAGATCCGAGGGGATGAGCTCAGCTCTGCCACACGTGTGTTGTGGGAGCTGCCCTCGTGCTTCCCCAAAGGAATTCCGGGAGCAAAGTTCGAGTGGCTCCTGATTAACCCTCGTTAGAGGTCGGGATTATCCTCCTTTATTTACTTCCTCATCCCTTGGGAATCCTTTGCCATCCCATCCTCCTCCTCCCTGCTGGAAATTCCTGCCAGTCCTTTTGCCAAGGGAAAACCCTGGGAAAAAAAAACAACAAAAGTTGGGTTTATATATTTATTTTTTAATTTATTTTTGGGGTGGTTTTTTTGTTTTTCAGTCCTTTGGCCTTCGCGGTGACGCCAAATCCCCGGGATGTGGCCAGAAATCCTCCGGCAGATCCGCTGTCCCCACCCCCCCAAAAAGGAGGAGCAGCGTCCTCTGGTCGGAGATGTTGGACGTGAACACCAAAGAATCCCTGAGCTCCAAAGAAATCAAGCGCCAGGAGGTGGGATGGGAGTGGGAAGGGGGATCCTAAAACTCAGGGATCCTAAAACTGGGATTTAGGGCTGGATTAGACGTGGGGAAATGGGAGGGACTGGGAATGCACCTCCCTGGGAAAACGGGAGTCACTGGGAATTGATCCCCTGGAAAAGGGGAGGCACTGGGAATTGATCCCCTGGGAAAGGGGAGGCACTGGGATTTGATCACCTGGGAAAAGGGGAGTCACTGGGAATTGATCCCCTGGAAAAGGGGAGGCACTGGGAATTGATCCCCTGGAAAAGGGGAGGCACTGGGAATTGATCCCCTGGGAAAGGGGAGTCACTGGGAATTGATCCCCTGGGAAAGGGGAGGCACTGGGAATTGATCACCTGGGAAAAGGGGAGGCACTGGGAATTGATCCCCTGGGAAAGGGGAGGCACTGGGAATTGATCCCCTGGGAAAGGGGAGGCACTGGGAATTGATCACCTGGGAAAAGGGGAGGCACTGGGAATTGATCCCCTGGGAAAGGGGAGGCACTGGGAATTGATCCCCTGGGAAAGGGGAGGCACTGGGAATTGATCACCTGGGAAAAGGGGAGGCACTGGGAATTGATCCCCTGGGAAAGGGGAGGCACTGGGAATTGATCCCCTGGGAAAGGGGAGGCACTGGGAATTGATCACCTGGGAAAAGGGGAGGCACTGGGAATTGATCCCCTGGGAAAGGGGAGGCACTGGGAATTGATCCCCTGGGAAAGGGGAGGCACTGGGAATTGATCACCTGGGAAAAGGGGAGGCACTGGGAATTGATCCCCTGGGAAAGGGGAGGCACTGGGAATTGATCCCCTGGGAAAGGGGAGGCACTGGGATTTGATCACCTGGGAAAAGGGGAGTCACTGGGAATTGATCCCCTGGGAAAAGGGGAGGCACTGGGAATTTACCTCTGAGGGAAGGGGGAGGCACTGGGAATTGATCCCCTGGAAAAGGGGAGTCACTGGGAATTGATCCCCTGGAAAAGGGGAGGCACTGGGAATTGATCCCCTGGGCAAATGGGAAGCACTGGGAATTGATCCCCTGGGAAAATGGGAGGCACTGGGAATTGATCTCCTGGGAAAAGGGGAGGCACTGGGAATTGATCCCCTGGGAAAATGGGAAGCACTGGGAATTGATCCCCTGGGAAAAGGGGAATCCCTGAGGAATTCTCCCCCCTTTAACCCTTGGGAGGTGCCAAACTCTTCCCAACGTTTCCAAACTTCACCCAAATCCTCTTGGGAGCCCAACAGCTGAGCCTCAGCTTTTGGCCTTTTTCCTGGAATTCTGGGACAAATCTCATGGAGACAACCCAGGAGCCTCCTGAGATTTGACCTCGGGGTTTTGTGGGTGTTTTTTTGTGTATAAAAATTATTTTTAAAGGCCTCAATATTTAACTTGACTCGTGCAGGGGCAGCCAAAGGGCTTTTTGTCAGCTCTTCCAGAGAAAACCTGGGATTAAAAACCCCCTCTGGATTTGTTCCTCCCTCCCAGGCCATCTACGAAATGTCCCGGGGCGAGCAGGACCTGATTGAGGACCTCAAACTGGCCAGGAAGGTGAGAGGGGCATTTCTTTTCCCCTGCAATCCCAGAAAACCACGAGGTTTCTTGGCCAAAGGGATTGTGGCCTTGCAGAATTCCTGGAGAATTCCAGGTGGGAACGGCTCAGGCAGGAATGTCAGGCCTCATCCCTTCACCCCAGGGGTGGATTTTGGGCCATCAAAGCCACCCTTGGGTCTCCGTCGGCTTCGGATTTGGGACCTGCGCCTCAGATCTGCCCCTCAGATTTGGGATTCTGGAATTTAGGGAAAGGGTTGGAAAACTTGGGGGATATTCCAACAGTTCCATTCCCTGTCAGGCCTACCACGACCCCATGTTGAAACTGTCCATCATGTCTGAGGAGGAGCTCACCCACATCTTCGGGGACTTGGACTCCTACATCCCTCTGCACGAAGGTCAGCAGCGGCTTCTCCTCGCCAGGAATTCCCGGCCTTTGGGAATCCTCACAATTCCTGACTTTCATTTTGGTTTTTGGATTCCAGACTTGCTGGCAAGTTTAGGAGAAGCCACCAGGCCGGACGGAACCGTGGAGCAGATCGGGCCCATCCTGGTGAAGTGGGTGAGTCCCCACCACTGAGCTTTGGGAAGGGTTAAGAAGCCAGAATTCCTTAGGGATTTGATGGCCTTGGGAAAGGGAAATCCTGGAAGAGCAGAGCAACGATGGGCCATGGTCTCATCTGGGTTTGATTCCCAGTGATTGAGAACGGTGACCCCGGGGTGTTGCCCTTCCTGATCCCAACATTCCTTTGGGGAAACCCGCCCCCAGTTGGGGATTCAGGACTCGGAAAACCCGCCTGGTTTTTCCATGGCATGTCCTGGTGCCCTGCAGCTCCCACGGCTCCACGCCTACAAAGGCTACTGCAGCAACCAGCTGGCAGCCAAAGCCCTGCTGGACCAGAAGAAGCAGGACAGGAGGGTCCAGGATTTCCTGCAGCGCTGCCTCGAGTCCCCCTTCAGCCGCAAGCTGGATCTCTGGAGCTTCCTGGACATCCCTCGGAGCCGCCTGGTCAAGTACCCGCTGCTCCTCAAGGAGATCCTCAGGCACACTCCCAAAGATCATCCCGATGTCCACGGCCTGGAAGAAGCCGTAAGTAACTCTGGGATTCCTTGTTGTCTCCCAGAAAACTCCCTGGAACACTCGGCGGTTTCATGGAATGGGAGATTGGGTTGGGTTGGATTGGGGTTGGGGTTGGTTGGATTGGGGTTGGGGTTGGTTGATGTTGGGTTGGGTTGGGTCTGGTGGGGTTTGGTTGGGTTGGGGGTTGGTTTGGTTGGGTTGAGGTGTGTTGGGGTTTGGTTGGGTTGGGTTGGCGTTGGGTTGGGTTGGCTTTGGTTGGGTTGGGTTTAGTTGGGGTTGGGTTGGTTGGGGTCTGGTGGGGTTTGGATGGGGTTGCGTTGGGTTGGGTTGGGGTTGGGCTGGATCCCTGGGAATTCCCCTGGGCCACTGAGGGCCATCCCGCTGACCAATCCCTCGGCATCCCCAGCTCTCAATCATCCAGGGAGTCCTGGCCGACATCAACGTGAAGAAGGGCGAGTCCGAGTGCCAGTTCTACCTCGACAAGCTGGAGTTCCTGGAGGAGAGGCAGAGGGACCCCCGGATCGAGAGCAGCAAAGCTCTGCTGTGCCACGGGGAGCTCCGCAACAAACACGGCCACGTCAGTCCTGCCCCGCAATTCCCTCAGGGATTCCTTGGAAAACCCGCATCGCTGGGAGGGGAAGTTTCCCACTGGCAGCTTCATGATTTAGGGAGTTTTAAAAACCTGGATTTTTGGGGATGGAAGGGAAAATTCTTGCTGGGAATGTCACAGTTTAGAGAGTTTTTAACAATCTGGATTTGGGGGTGTAAGGGAAAGCTTCTCACCGGCAGCTTCACAGTTTAGGGAGAGTTTTAAAAACTTGGATTTTTGGGGAGGGAAAGTTCCTCACTGGCAGGTTCATGATTTAGGGAGAGTTTTAAAAAACCTGGGTTTTGAGGGATGGAAGGAAAAGTTTCCTGCTGGGAGTGTCACAGTTTCTAAAAGACTGAATTTTTGAAAGGGAAAGTTTCTCATTGGCGGGTTCATGATTTAAGGAGAGTTTAAAAAACTGGATTTTGGGATGGAAGGGAAAGTTTCCCACTGGCAGCTTCACAATTTAGGGAGAGTTTACAAAGTCTGGATTTTGGGATATAAGGGAAAGTTTCCTGCTGGGAGTATCATAATTTCCAAAAACTGGGATTTTTGAAAGGGATTTCCTGCTCCTCTTTGTGCTCCCAGGTTTCTCAATTCCCAACAAACCCCTTCCTGTCCCGGCTCAATCCAAACCTCCAAACTTTTGATATTTTCCCGGATTTTTTCCACGAGAATTCCTCCTCCTCCCCCTCTCCTTGACTTCCATAAATTCCCCGGGCGAGGATCCATAAAATCATAAACCTGATGTAATCCCATGTCGTAATCCCAACTCATAAACCTGACGTAATCCCAGAGCTGGGGAGTGTCACCTGAAACCAGAGATAAGGGATTCCTTGGATCCTCCTGGAATTCTGAGTGTGAAGATCCATAAAATCATAAACCCGACTACCTGAAACCAGAGAGAAAGGATTCCTTGGATCCTCCTGGAATTCTGAGCGTGAAGATCCATAAAATCATAAACCTGATGTAATCCCATGTCGTAATCCCAACTCATAAACCTGACGTAATCCCAGAGCTGGGGAGTGTCACCTGAAACCAGAGAGAAAGGATTCCTTGGATCCTCCCAAAATTCCTGGCTCAAGAATCCATAAAATCACAAACCTGACACAATCCCAGAGCTGGAGAGTGTCACCTCAAAGCAGAGATAAAGGATTCCTTGGATCCTTCCTGGAATTCCCAGCGCGAGGATCCATAAAATCACAAACCTGACACAATCCCAGAGCTGGGAAACCGGAGACACGGGACGGCCTTGAGCCTCGCGCTCGGAATTCCGCGAGGATCCACGTCCCGACGCTCTTCCCTTGCAGAAACTCTACGTGTTCCTCTTCCAAGAGATCCTGGTGCTGACGCGGCCGGTGACGCGCAACGAGCGCTCGGCGTTCCAGGTGTACCGCCAGCCCATCCCCCTGCGGGAGCTGCTCCTCGAGGATCTCCAGGACGGCGACGTCAAAATGGGCGGCTCCTTCCGAGGGGCCTTCGGCAACTCCGACAAAGGTACGGAACAGGGGTTGAAGGAAAAGGAGCCGGAGGACTCAAGGTGGAGTTAATGTGGGGGTTCTGGGATTTCAAGTGCAAGAAAAGCCAAGTTTTCTAGTGGGGACGTGTCCCTGGGCTGGGGAAGAAAAAGGTGTGACAATAGGTTGGACTCGATGACCTTTCCCAACCTGGTTAATTCTGGGATTGTGTGAGGTGGCCTCCAAGGTCGGTCCCCAATGTTCTGATGATCTCAGAGGTCTTCTCCAACCTTGTTAATTCTGGGATTTCAAGTGCAAGAAAACCCAAGTTTTCTAGTGGGGACGTGTCCCTGGGCTGGGGAAGAACAAGGTGTGACAATAGGTTGGACTCGATGACCTTTCCCAACCTGGTTAATTCTGGGATTGTGTGAGGTGGCCTCCAAGGTCGGTCCCCAATGTTCTGATGATCTCAGAGGTCTTTTCCAACCTTGTTAATTCTGGGATTCTGGGATTTTCAGTGCAAGAAAACCCAATTTTTCTAGTGGGGACACGTCCCTGGGCTGGGGAAGAACGAGGTGTGGCGATGGGTTGGACTCGATGATCTTTCCCAACCTCGTTGATTGTGCGAGGTGGCCTCCAAGGTCCCTCCCCAACCCAACCACCCTTTCCCCAGTGTTCTGATGATCTCAGAGGTCTTTTCCAACCTTGTTAATTCTGGGATTTTCAGTGCAAGAAAACCCAATTTTTCTAGTGGGGACACGTCCCTGGGCTGTAGCAGAATGAGGTGTGGCGATAGGTTGGACTCGATGATCTTTCCCAACCTCGTTGATTGTGCGAGGTGGCCTCCAAGGTCCCTCCCCAACATTCTGATGATCTCAGACGTCTTTTCCAACCTTGTTAATTCTGGGATTCTGGGATTTTAAGTGCAAGAAAAACCAAGTTTTCTAGAGGGGACGTGTCCCTTGGCTGGGGAACAAGGAGGTGGGTGACAGATGATAGGTTGGACTTGATGATCTTGAAGATCTTTTCCAACCTCATTAATTCTGGCATTCTAAGTGCAAGAAAAAAACCCAGTTTTCTAGTGGGGACGTGTCCTTGGACTTGGTGATCTCAAAGATCTTTCCCAACCTGGTTAATTCTGGGATTTTAAGTGCAAGAAAAATGAAGTTTCCTTGTGGGGACGTGTCCCTGGGCTGGGGAAGAACAAGGCGTTACAATAGGTTGGACTTGATGTTCTTTCCCAACCTCATTAATTCTGGGATTGTGTGGGGTGGCCTCCAAGGTCCCTTTCCCACGCACCCCACCATGCCCTGAAGGGAAGGTGCCCCACTTACGTCGTTGGCCGCGCCGGTGTGGACGAGGTCGCGCAGGAATTTCGGTGGCCCAGGGTGGTGGCAGCGATGGCCCATCGCAGGATGGGGATCGTCACCGGGCTGCGCTGGATGAACCTGCCCCAGAGAGGGGGGAGAGGACAGAGGGGGGACATCAGCGGCCTGGGGACACTCACCAGGGGGAGAAGAGGGTGGCGGTGTCCCCCTAATTTAGGGAAATCAGTTGGAGGACTCAAGGTAGGAACCAAAAACAAGGGACAGCAGTGTCCCCTGTCAGGTGCCAAAATTGGGCCACCCAGATTTGCCGCCCGTCTCTACCCCTGTGTCTCATGCATATGCAAATCACTCCGTGAATATTCATCCCTTTAACACTCTGTTGATTTAAGGAAAATGAGGTGAAGGTCTCAAGGTAATTCCTTGCAAGCAGAAAAAAGTTTATTTTTGGCCCAAGAGCCAAGGAAAGAGGGACAGGAGTGTCCCCTGCCCTGTCAGTGCCAAAAGACCCCGCCCAGATTTGTCACCCATCTTTAACCCCTTGTCTCATGCATATGCAAATCACCCCATGAATATTCATCCCTTCAATGTTATGTCACAGATTTCAACTTTGCTCTGAGTCCTTCAGCCAATCAGCTCTAGTGTTGCTCATTCTTCTCCCCTGGTTGTGGCTGGCACCCACTTTTGTTCACCTTCAAGGACTGCAGGACAGCGTTTGTCACCCTGAATATTCAACCTCCACTCTCAGGCCTCCCGAATGATTTTGAAACCTACTAATCCTTCTAAAATTCACTAAAAATCCACTAAATTTTCACTTAATTCCCTCACATCCCTAAATCTCTCTGCCCTTCCCCAACTCACTCAAATTTATCATCTTCTGACTCCCCAAATCACAAGAGCCTCCAAGAAATCCAGGTGGGATTTTTGGTTGGGATTTCACCTGGGAAATCTCCAAAACCCTTTTGGTTGGTTCTTCCAGCTAAGAACATCTTCCGAGTACGATTCCGGGAGCCGTGCCCGGGTCATTCCCACACTCTCCAAGCCAACGATGTCTTCCACAAGCAACAATGGATCAACTGCATCCGGAACGCCGTGGCCGCGCTCCGGAGCTCCGCGGCCGGCCCGGAGCTCGCCCAGCTCCCGGAGCTCAGTGAGGAATCCGAGGAAAACAACCCCTCGGTGCCCAACGTGGCGGCGCCGCGGCGGCGCCGAACCGGCCCGGCCTCGGAGATCCACCACAGGACGTCGGGCGGGCTGAGGAGATCCCGGGAAAAGAGGAGAGAAACGGTGGTGTGAGGGTTAAAAAAAGAAGAAAAGAGGAGGAAAAATGTTTATTTATAAATCTGTACATTTTGGGGGGGGTGGGGAGCAAATCCTGGGATTTGGGGGTCGGTTTGTGTAGGAACGGCAGCTACTGTTGGATTGGGGGCTGGGGTTGGGTTTGCACGCGGGAGAAAAACGTTTGGGAGACCTTTTGGAGGGAAGATTCCAAGGGGGAATTTGAAGATTTTCTGGAATTTTCGAAACTCTTTGGAGAGAAGATTCCAAGGTTGAGTTTGGGGGTTCAGGGATTTTTCCAAACCCTATAGAGAAGAAGATTCCAAGGATGAGTTTGAGGGACTGGGGCTTTTCCAAACCCTTTGGAGAAGATTCCAAGGTTGAGTTTGAAGTTCTGAGATTTTTCCAAACCCATCAGAGAGAGGATTCCAAGGGTGAATTTGGAGATTTTTCTGGAATTTTCCAAACCCTTTAGAGAGAAAATTCCAAGGTTGAGTTTGGGTGTTCAGGGATTTTCCAAACCCTTTGGAGAGAAGATTCCAAGGAGGAGTTTGGGGATTCTCCAAACCCTTTGGAGAGAAGATTCCAAGAGTGAATTTGGNGGACGAGGTCGCGCAGGAATTTCGGTGGCCCAGGGTGGTGGCAGCGATGGCCCATCGCAGGATGGGGATCGTCACCGGGCTGCGCTGGATGAACCTGCCCCAGAGAGGGGGGAGAGGACAGAGGGGGGACATCAGCGGCCTGGGGACACTCACCAGGGGGAGAAGAGGGTGGCGGTGTCCCCCTAATTTAGGGAAATCAGTTGGAGGACTCAAGGTAGGAACCAAAAACAAGGGACAGCAGTGTCCCCTGTCAGGTGCCAAAATTGGGCCACCCAGATTTGCAACCCGTCTCTACCCCTGTGTCTCATGCATATGCAAATCACTCCGTGAATATTCATCCCTTTAACACTCTGTTGATTTAAGGAAAATGAGGTGAAGGTCTCAAGGTAATTCCTTGCAAGCAGAAAAATGTTTATTTTTGGCCCAAGAGCCAAGGAA
>WEKX01023812.1:15921-29813 GCA_013390025.1 Pitta sordida
ATTCTGTGATTCTGTGAAGATTTTCACTTCTGTGACAATGTGTGATGATCCCCTGGATGTGCACAGCGCTAAATAAACACTCTGCACGATCACTTCCCCCCCAAATGACATGGATGGAAAATACTACTCAGGCTAATGATAAGGAGTTTCATCTAAGAAATAAAATTTTATCCGGTATTAAGACATGTTAAGGCATAATGTACCAGAATTCTTTGGGTCATTGGGATTTCAGAGTATCTGGAAATCATCATAAAAAAGGGAAATTTTGCATCTGAAGAAAGGATAGCTTAAAGGTGGGCTATCACTGATCCTGCAGAGATCTCCTGTAGTAATCAGTAGTTATTTCCACAAGGTTTACAAACTTAGACTACTTAAATTTATTTCAAACCAAAGATGAGTGTAAATCTCTTAATATAATATTCAGTTTATCACAGTTTTCAGTATTTCTGGTGTTTTTTCACTAGCTATCTTTTGGAATTTTAGCAGGTCTGAAGATAGTCAGAAATTGCCAATATTCTCCTTAGTCTTTGTGTTCTAATCAAGTGATTAAAAAGAATTTAAAACCCCCAGAAAATAAGTTATTGTCTCAGAATTATCCAGAATACAATGTTCATGCCTATGAGTACAGGACATAGAGCTTCTCTGGAGAAAATTACAGTCCAAGATGAGGAAGTATTTTCAGTTTCATGCACAATTCTTTGTTTGTCTAGTTGAATAAGATGTCTATTTCTGTGTGCTAAACTAATATTCAGATTATTCCTAAACTGATGTAGAACAGTAGATTAATATATAAAGGAATAAAAATATATGATTGGTAAAAATTTTTGTAGAGTATTATGTCTACTACTTCATACTTACTAATGTCCATGGTATACTTGAGCAATCCCTTAGCCTGAAGTCTATTTAATATTCACAGAACTAGGAACAGGGACAGTTTTAAAGTCCTACTAAGAATTTTTCTCTTCTTTAGATGCCACACTTCATAAAAGTATGGCACATCATCTTCTTAACATTTTCTCCTGCCCTCTAAAACTGCCTTTTCCAAAGAAAACTGCTATATAGCACAAGTTGAAAGTTCATCCTTAGGTTACTCTTCTGATGTCTATTCTACAAACTTTCTTAAAAAATGCTTAGAATAAGGGCATATAAAGTGCCAATCCTTTTGAAGGCATAATCCAATTAATTAACTAGAGCATGAGAATCCTCCTTTTCATACACAGTATGTAAGTCAAGCTACATCTAACAAAGTTGTTAATCTGTGCCACTTCAGAAAATTATGATAAAGATGATTGTAAACAGCATAACTCAGACAGCAGATAGAGTAGTACATTTACTTTCTTTTCTTTAGGCGTCTGAAAATTAAATCTGAACTAAGTTATGTTTACTTCAATTGACAGCAATTAATATATCATAGTTACCTGTGATAATGGGCTGAGTAGTCAATAGCCAAGAAAAATAAAATATAAAATCAAAACCGTTTTTTTTTGTTTGCTTGAATCTTTTGTTGGTGTTTTGGTTGGTTGGTTGGTTGGCTGGCTTGGTTTGGTTCGGTCTGGGGTTTTTTTGGTTTAGTTTGAGATTTTTTTTTGTTTGTTTTTGTACTCCATTAACTTGCTTTGGAAAACTGCCGACATTGTAAACTTAGTAAGAGGGAGTTTATTTTGCTTCGTTTGTAAAATGAAGTTTGCATTTTAATACTATCTTCCAACAGACATTTAGAAGTACTGAGATAGAAATGTGAGCAACAGAGAAATGAAGTTAAATATCAAGGAGTAAAATTTCAAATGTATATTTATTACAGAGTGGAATGCTTTGTTCATAGAGACCCAATGCCATTTCAAAGTGAAAGAAAAGGCAAGTCTTGTTTTCTAATGCAGTTAAAGGGAAATCCAGAACAAAAAATCAAACTCTAAGCTAAAGTCTGTTACTTTCTTTAGTTCAAGTCATGGTTTCCTAGGCTCCAAGATGCTGTTCTGTCCTCATCTGCCCCCTGTGCAAATGTAAGTATAAATCTACTTTGTGTAATTCTCTGACATTTCATACAGAGATGACCTATTTTCTACCTGAGAGTAAAAAACTATTGGTTTTTGTTTTGAACATGGCTGAGGGAAAATTTCTAGGCCTTGATGAAAATGAGTTTTTTGAATAACAAGGTACTGCACTTGTGCAACCTACAATACAAAAATATTTTCCATTCATTTTCATGCTTTCAAATGTCAAAATACAAACCAATGTATGTGACCACTTCTGAAAAACCAGGTAAAAGCTAGAGTAAAAAAAGGCATCAAATAATTTATTAAATTTCAGTTAAGGAGAAGGTGTGTAATCAAAAAAAAAGTAAAATATTAATTCTGGAATAACACATTTTTGGTCTTTTTCCACGTAAAATGAGAAAACAGTATAAAATTACTGTCCCCAGAAGGAGTCTTAAAAACTATATTAAAATAAAAAGGAAGACTTTATCCATGCTTTCTGTGCCATCTTAATTTGAATATATTCTTGCTTATGAAATGCAAATATAAGAAATGGAATTATTAATGTGATATTAATTGTTACTAAATCACATTATATTTTTCCTGTGTATATACATACAGTTAAACCCCCTCCATCACGAAAAAAGGGACAGGCTAAAGGCATCACAAAACATTAAACTCGCAAAGAACTGCAGGTCGTTAATATGCATGCAGGCCACACCCATTGCTCCACCCCCCGGAACTCCGGAGCTCTGCGGACAATTCTTTGCTGCTTCCCGTAGTCTGTGTCGGCACAGGTGAGTAAAGGGAACCATTTCTGAGTGGCTGCTCTGACCGCAGCCCAAACCCCACGTCGCTCCCTGGTCCGACCCCAGTGCTCACGCCGACGCTGGGGGACCCACGCCAGCCCGCGCGTGCTCACCCTGCCTCCGCGGCAGGTAAGGGGTGTCCCTGAGCTCTGGTCAGCATTCTTGGAGCCTGGAAAAACCTTAACTTTGCAACACTGCAACACCCCGTGCACTTATGGCAGGGGGGAGGCGTTGGCATGGGAGTTTCTTTCCCTTTAACATCCACCAGTCCCGGCAGAGGCAGTGCTGCCCAGGCATTGACTGTGCTTTGAGTAACAAGGAATGACATGTCTTGTGGTGGTGCTGCGCTGGGTCTCAGCGGAGTACACAGGACCAGGGCACAGACTGGGGCAGGGACCGAGTCAGGGCTCTAAACGCCACTGCGAGCTGCAATAAATCACGCACACCAGCAGAGCCCGCCGCCGGCGCGTGCCGAAGTCACGGGACTGCTGCCCTCCCAGCACACAGCTCGTCTCACTTTCATGGGGCAAGTTTTCCTGTTCAGGACCGGGGGCACGGTGCTGCCATCGCGAACCCCCTGCCGGCAGGGCAGAGTGAGTCCCGCCCCACAGGCACCACGGCACCGCCTCTCGGCAGAGCAGAGTCAAACTGCACATGCATCAGGGAGCTGGGCTCGCAGACGGCTGAATCATATTTGCGAAAAAATTGCTTCGCAAATGGGCGAGGTTGTGAAGGAGCAGTCACGATACAGAGAGGATTCACTGTATATTCTTACATGAAGAAGATTCTTATTACAGTTTAAATCAAATCTAAGGTAAACCTAATGAAGCCGGTATGTCCACTTACTGATTTAGGTGTAATCCAGCCTTAATCTTGATCGTTGTTTGTAAATAAAAAAGAGCTGAAGATCCTTTGGGGATTTTGGGAAGTAATTATCTTCAGGCAAACAGAGTATTTGTTATTTTTAAGTAGAATTTCAATGCATCTTTCTGTAGTTTTTCAGAATAAAAGTATTGGGGAAAAAAAAGAGGATACAAAAATATCGTCTTCACTCTGTGATCTCCGTTTTGAAACTTTTTTTCCATACATCTATGTCAGAGACCAGCTCCTAAATGAGGACGTTTGAGTAGACGGACCACTGCTCTTGAGGCAAGTGGCAAAGTTTATTGCTTACTTGATCATATTTATAGCAAAAGCTTATACAAGTTCTGTTAATGATTACTTTAACATTAAACAGGTATTTAGTATAAACAATGCATGATTTATCTAACGTCCCTAGTTCCTTGCTTAATCCATGTTCTTAATCGCTTCATTTCACTGGGGTAGGTATGTTCTGCCAATATAGTTTTTACAAGACGTTCGTTCTTTAAGACCGTCTTTTGCTGGACTTTTGTTCTTGCTTTTCCGACCCTTTCAGGTCGGCTCATGTAAGGAACTCGACCCTTTCAGGCTGGTTCATGTAAGGAATTCGACCCTTTCAGGCCGGTTTCCTACACATCTATATACTTTTCCTTATTTATCTGTCATCTCACACAAGAAATATCAACAACTTTACAGTACATGTAAAATCATCCTCGTTGGATATATCGGAAACCAAACAAAGTATTTTTCTGTCTGGATAAAATAGGTCTATCAGTGTCACAGAAATTACAAGAAAGTCTGTAACTAATTAATCTAATATTTATCAAAATATCCTAAATCAGACTTAGAATGCAAATGAATTTCAGTAGATCAGCTAGTAAACTTGAAAATCTGTATTTTGCATAAGTAACAGCTAATTCTGAGTGACTGAGCAGAAGGAAAAATATCTCAAGATTACAAGGCCCAAACAAGTTTTCCACTAAAATACAATTCACTAAGCTACTCACTTGGTGAAAAAAATTAAAAAAAGATGGCAGTCATTACTGCTTGATTCCTGCTTGGGTATTATTTTTCTGTCAATAAGTTTTACTCAAATGTTGAGAGAAGACTTGTATTTATTTCAATAAATTTTGCACTGGGTCTCGAAGTATATAAATTTACTCTGTCAGATAAACTGCTCAATAAACACTGCTTCTCGTTCCCTTTTTCATTATAATGGCTTTAGAGTCAGTAATAACAGCTGCTAATACAGCCAAACAAGACTGAAATATAATAAATGTCTTGCAGGCTTTTTCAAGAATTTTTTGCACTAATTTGTTACACCCTTTCCATCCTTTGCAATGACTAATTACCAGGGTGGCAGAGGAAGAAGGGTAAACGTTAGTGATGTCTCAGGTCCTGTATTTGTTGCTGCTCAGGAGAATGTAACTTCTCTTTTAATGACTACTGGATCATTATTGAATTAATTAATTTTGGAGGAATAGTCTGTGAACAAGTATCAGAAAGAATAAAAGATACAACTTTTTGTAATAGATTTTTAAGTCTCTATTTTGCAACCAGTAGATCTTTGTAACTGACATTCATTTCTAGTAAAGTAATATAACCTGGTACATAATTTACAATTTTCATGTCTCATTATTTAAATCATGCTAGCCATCATTTTGGTACATTTTATCCACAGGTGATCAAGGCTTTCTGGAACTATCAAGGCAGTTTTGTCTGCTCTAAAGCTCATATTTAATCATATATCAACTTAAAGCGAAGATAGCACAGATGTCCCCCAAAAACGTGAGGAGTGGAAGGATTTTGGAAAATTTATTTTGCTATAAAGAGATCACAGAATCAAAGAATCACAGAATATTCTGAGTTGGAAAGGATACACAATGATCGTTTAATCTAACAGCCAAGCTAATGCCCATGCAGGGATCGAACTCACAACCCTGGAGCCGTGGACATAATCTCATTCCTTGTCCCATCATCCGATTATCTAGACCATATCACTGAGCTCCTCATCCAGTCTTTTTTTAAACACCTCCAGGGATGGTGACTCCAACACCTCCCTAGGCAGACCATTCCAATGAGAGATCACTATCTCTGTGAAAAAGCTCTTCCTAACATCCAGTCTAAACCTCCCCTGGTGCAGCTTAAGGTCATGTCCTCTTGTTCTGGTGCTGGCAGCCTGTAAGAAGAGATTTACTCCCACCAGACTGCAACCTCCCTTCAGGTAGTTATAAACAGCAATGAGGTCACCCCTGAGCCTTCTCTTCTCCAAGATCAACAATCCCAGCTCCCACAGTCTCTCCCCATAGGGCTTGTTCTCTAGTGCTTTCACCATCCTTGCTGCCCTTCTCTGGACCAGATGCAGGAACTGATTATAGAAACAAAGTTGTTCTGGCTTCAGAGTATCCCATATTAACATATGTTCCCTTACTGTACTTTGGAAGGCCAGACTCACAGTGTACTTATGGAGAAAAGAGCTTAAAACTTACAGATATGTTCTAAAGGCAATTTGATAGACAGTAATATTTTCACAGTGACTGGCAACTTCAACATTTATGTGACATCCATTTCCAGGAAAGGCACCACAGAATTCTATATCAGAAATATATTCATTCCTTAGCTTTATTTCCTTTTTCTCATTCATATGCATATATACCTAGATATGTATATTACTTTTTAAATATGCAGTCAAGTACAGCAAGGAAGTGAAAAAACACCATCTCAACCAGTTTATTGTTCTAAATCAGAAAATACTCTGCAGTACTTCTATCCTGGACAAAAAGTACCTCACCTTATTATTAGCAGAATGAGGTGAAAGTATAGATTTCCAATTTTTGATAGAAAATACGAAAACACACCTGTATTTTTAACTCAGAATAATAAATTCAATCTTGGACTCCATGTGCCTATAAATGCTCTATTTCTCTGTGCAAAATATATAGTGCCTTTTTTTAACAGATCCATGGCACTGCTGAGGGGGAATGTGAGCAGCACCACATGAGTATAGCACATGCAAAGTACATAATTATAAATTTATAACTGTTCAATTGGACCACAATACTACCAAAATACTGTTTAACTGGTTTGTTTATTCCTAAAGTAATTCCATGAAGCACAGTTACACAAGTGATGAAGTTGTTGTAAGGTACTATACGTAGGCAGCTGCATTTCTTGGCCACTTGGGCACACTGCTGGCTCATGTTCAACCAGCTGTCAATCATCACTCCCAGGTCCTTTTCCACTGGGCAGCTTCACAGCCACTCTGACCCCAGCTTGTAGCACTGCCTGGGATTGCTGTTGCTTAAGGGTAAGACCCAGTACACGGTCTTCTTGAATCTCTCAAAAATAACCTTGGCGCACCCCTCTGGCCTGTGCACCTCTGTCCTGTGGGCTATCAGCTTTTCCAGGAATATGTCATGGGAAATGATGTCAAAGGCTTTGTTGAAGTCCAGGTAAACTACATCTGCAGCCTTTCTCTTATCCACCGGGTGGACCACCTGGTCAAAAATGAAGATCAGACCGGTCAGGCAAGACCTGCCCTTACTAAACCTGTGCTGGCTGGTGCTGATCCTTTGGTTTCCTTGTACGTGTCGTGTGATTACACTCAAGATTAAATGCTCCATAACCCTGCCTGGCACCAATGTCAGGCTAAGGGGCCTGTAGTTCATCACATTCTCCTTCCAGTCCTTCTTGTGGATGGCGATCAAATTGGCCAACCTCCAGTCATCCAGTCAGTCAGGACTGACAATAAATGATGGAGAGTGGTTTAGTGAGCTCTTCTGCCAGTTCCCTCATCACCCTAGGATTAATTCCATCTGGTCCAATAGATTTGTGATCATCTAAGTAGCTCAGCACATCACTAACTACCTCTTTCTGGATTTGAAAGGGTCTATTTCTCTCCCTGTCTCTCTACCAGCTCAGGAGGTCATATGTCCTGAGGATAACCATTCTTACTGTTGGAGACTGAGGAAAAGAAACTGTTAAGTACCTCAGCTTCTCCCTGGTCTTTGGTGACTATATTCTCCCTCCTTTCCAATAAAGAATGGATGTTTCCCCTGGCCCTCCTTCTGTTATTAATATACTTATAAAAAAACTTTTTATTATCCTTTACAGAAGTGGTCAGATTAAATTCTAAAAGAGCTTTTGCCTCTAATTTTCTTTCTGCATGATATAATCACAGAATCACAGAACTAGTAAGGTTGTAAAAGACCATAAAGGTCATTGAGTCTAATCTATCTATCATGTAATACCTAACCTATTGTCAACCTATTACCAACACACCAGCCCATCTAGATCATGTCACTAAGGACATCATCCAACCTTTTCTTAAACACCGCTAGTGATGATGACTCCACCATCTCTTTGGAGCCCATTCCACTGAGAAATCACTCTCCCTGTGAAAAAGTTTTTCCTAATATCTAGTCTAAACCGTCTAAACCTCCCCTGGTGTGGCCTAAGTCTCTGTCCTCTTGTTTTGTCAGTGGTATCACAGTATCACAGTGTTGATAAGGTTGGAAAAAACCTTGAATATCATCAAGTCACAGAATCACAGAATATTCTGAGTTGGAAGGGACCCACAAGGATCATCGAGACCAACTCTTAAATGTTCACTGCCTCCCCAGTAGGAATCGAACCCTGCCCCCCCGCATGAGAGGCAGGGACACTCACCACTGTACTAAAGTGGATTTACAGTCCGACCTATAATTCAACTAAAACCTAATAACTATAACTTTTATATCATGACTCTCCACACCTCGTCCAGTCTACCTTTAAATACCTCCAGGAACGGCGATTCAACCACTTCCATGGGCAGCCCTTTCCAATGCCGGATCACTCTTTCAGTGAAAAACCTTTTTCTTATGTCAAGTCTAAACCTCCCTTGCTGGAGCTTAAGACCATTCTATCTCCATTCTATCTCCAATAGCCGGAGAGAAAAGACGTTGAGTTTGCTGTCCACTAATACCCCCAAATCCCTTTCCACCTGCTCATTCTCTAAGCACTCAGTTCCCAGCCTATAGTTCTGCTTGGGGTTGTTGTAACCAAAGTGCAGAACCTGTAGCCTTAGAGAAGAGACCCACACCCGCCTGACTACAACCTCCTTTCAGGTAGTGGTAGAGAGCAACAAGGTCTCCCTGGAGAATTAGGTAGGAGCATAGAGATTTAATGATTTTAGTGAATTAGTGAAATTTTAGTGAATTTTTAGTGAATTTTAGAAGGATTAGTAGATTTTAAAATCATTCAAGTAGCCTGAAAGTTAAGGCTGAATATTAAAGGTGAAAAACCTTGATTTGCAGTCCTCAAAGGTAAACAAGAGAGGGTGCTAGCCACAACAAGGGGAAAAGAATGTGAAGCATCAGAGCTGATTGGTTGAAGGACTTAAGACAAAGCTGGAATTTATGACATAATCTTGAAGGGATGAATATTCATGGAGTGATTTGCATATGCATGAGATAACTTGTTAAAAATGGGTGGCAAATCTGGGCCGGGGCTTTTGGCACCTGACAGGGCTGGGGACACTTCTGTTCCTCTTATCTTGGCCCTTGGGCCAAAATAAACTTTTTTCTCTGTTTGTAAACAATTACCTTGAGTCTTGCAACTGATTTTCCTTAAATCACCCTAGTCCTGCTGGCCACACTATTCCTGATGAAAGTCAGGATGCCATTGCTTTTCTATCTGCCTAGGGAAACTGCTGACTCACATTTTCTATCAATCAGCACTCCCAGATCCCTTTTCACCTGGTCATTCTGCAGCCACTCAGTTCCCAATGACATCCTTATACACTTTCTGAGTTATTGTTTGTTGTCTTTACCCTATCAATAGTTTTTCACTGCATAACTTCATATATTCAAGCATAAAGGTATGCTCATCAGACTGAGTGTCGTGGTTTGACCCTGGCTGGATGCCAGAGACCCACCCCAACTTCTCCTGAAGGAGAGAAACTGGAGAATAAACCTGGTTACAGGCAAAAACAAGGCAAAACTATAAGTAAAGAACATAAAGGGTTTATTTTCTAACTAACAAGCTCAGAACTGCAAGGGAAGCATCATTTAGAAGGCAACCTTTCTCCCCCCAACCCCTCCTTCTCTTACAATAGATGTAATATTCCCTTTTCCACCAGGAGAAAAAGGGGAACATAGGGTAGGGGTAAACCAGGCAGGTTGGTATTTCTGACCAGATCCAGGGTAGGAACCATCTCTCTGCCCTTCCATAAAGTTCTCTCTCTCTCACAAGAGGAAAAGGTCTTTCATGACCCNAGGAAAACTGAACTTCTTTAATACCAGTCTCACAAAACCATTCAGAGGATTGGTGCACAACTTCAGCTTTTTAATTAAAGTATCGTTATCTCAACTCAAGACTATTCTCAACTTCCAACTGTTTTCTCTGAGTCCCACAGGATAGGGGAGTCAGTGAGAGACAGGATGAGTGCTTTATAGGGTCAACCCACTACATCTATATGCTAAATTTGAGAAACAAGACAAGAACAAGTAGACATTACTCTACATTGCACGACATGTTTATAACAAGTTTGGTGTTTTTTTAAAGAATTTTGCTGTTACTGAATGGAAAACTGTTTATGTTTATCTGTAAAGAAATAAGAAAACATTAGTTCACTTTTCAAATCTTCATCTTAGTACACAATTTTAGAAACCTTTAGATTTTCCTACCAAAAAAATTTTAGTCCCACTAACATAGTAAGAATATAATCATTGCAACAAAAGTCATCCTCAGGAAGTGAGTGAAGACAGTTGAAGTATTTTAAAATAATCAGATGCCCAAATGACTAAATTATACCTGACATGAGAGTTTGACTTCAAAGCAGTCCCTTTGAATCCAGTATTTGTTATATCTGAGCATATATCATGTAATTCATAAGCATGATAACTCTTGGCCCCACTTGTTACTCACTCCATTATTAGTTTTCTTTAAAAATTACATGTGCTCTTTGAAATAACACGGCTGTATTTTACAGAACAGGATTCAGCTAATAGTGAGCGAAATGAAAAGACATTGAAGAGCGAGTTATGTTAAACAACAGAATTGTGACAAGGAATTACTTGATTTTTTTTCTATTCCTGGGAACCATACACTTTCCCCTGTTCATTCTGGGGAAAAAAAAAAACAATTTATACTGTATAATGATATATTTTCATATTTCAGGGAATCTCATTGATATTCCAGAGTTAACCTTTTCTTTACCAGAGAAAATACCCTCCAGGTGTATATCATACCATAAACAGAATATGTCATTAAGAAAGAATGCTCATGCATATTTAAAAATACAAAGTCCTTAAGGCAGAAGCAATAATAAACTTTGTCATGTGAGGGTCACTTACTATGACAGACTGAAAGTCTCTACCATGTCCTTCATCACAAGCCTGCACATAATCAATAAGCTGTTCCTGAAATGTACAGCATAGCTACAATCAATTCCAACTTGTATTATTTTACCATAAAATTGATTATCTCATTCTTTATTAAAAAATTTTCATAATCTCATGCATTCATATTTTGGATATTTGGAGAAGCTGGGAAAGTATGGATGGATTAGCTTGCCTGCAAATACTGAATCAAAGTGCTAAAATAAATTGAAATATTTGGGTTTGGTTATATCAATGCTTGTAGAAAGAATCTTTTAAAAAATAATCAAACAATATGACACTAATTTAAGAACTATTGAATGAGTTTTTCAGAGCACAGAATGTTTAAAGGATGCAAAAGAATGGAAAATAAACCCTTTTTTGTTCCATAGTTGCTTTTTAACATGAAGCACATACCCTAGTTCTTTGTCCAACAGTTGCAAACCCTTATTATTTATTACACACATATAAATCCTAGTCAGAAATAATAAGTGCATAAATGAAAGATGTATATGGACTACTTTTTTGTCAGGTTGTGCTGACATTTTCCCCTGTCATTTGGATTTTTTGCATTTCAATTTTTCAGTTTAGTTCTAGACTTTCATTGTGTTGTGGTTTAATTCCAGCCAGGAACTCAACCCAAAGCAGCGCCTCACTCACTCATCATGGTGGAGGAGAATCAAAGCGAGAAAATTCATGGGTTGAGACAGTTTAACAGGTAAAGCAAAAGCTGTGCATAGAGGCAAAGGAAAACAAGGAAGTAATTCACTGCTTTCCATGGGCAGGCAGGTGTTCAACTATCCCCAGGAAGCAGGGCTCCATCAGGCAAAATGATGACTTGGGGGCACAAACAGCATCATTCCCAAGGATCCCGCCTTCCTCCTTCTTCCCTTAAATTAATATTCTGGGCATGACACCATATGGTGTGGTTATGAGGTCTTGCTCTTGGGTCACAACAACTCCATGCAGCACTACATGTTTGGGGAGGAGTGGTGGAAAAGCAGCCTGTGAGAAGAGGGTCTAGGGGGGCTGGTCAACAGTGAGGTGAATATGAGCCAGCAGTGTGCCCAGGTGGCCAAGAAGGCCAATGTTATCCTGGCCTGTATCAACAATGGCGTGATTAGCGGGACAGGGGAAGTGATAGCCCTTTGTACTGCGCACTGGTGAGGCCACATCGAAAATAATGCATTCGGTTTTGATCCCTTCACTACAAGAAATATACTGTGACACTTTTGCCTTCCAAAGTAGGGCAACAAAGTCAAACTTGGTGATCTTAAAGGTATTCTCCAACTTTAATGAATGTGTGATTATATGACATCACTTGGGGCCTTTGGCATCAGCTCTCCTGGCTGTGTACTTTCACAGCCTCATGTATAACACCAGCCTCCTCACTGGTGGGGTGTTGCAAGAATCACAAAGGGCCTTGGCTCTGTGTGAGCACTGCTCAGCAACAACAAAAACATCTCTGTGCTATGAACACTGTTTTCACCACAAATCCAGAAAAGAGTCCCATACCAGCTACTGGGGAGCAAATTAACTTTACCTCACCCAAACCCAGCACACACTGATAACACTGTTTCCTGCTGTTTCTCACCTTTACTGAGAGGGATTTTACTGTGATCAATTAAAGAAGCGAGGAAGAGTATGAAGAAAATAAGACAAAACAATTTTTCTTTTAAAATTTACAACATGTCATTTTTTCCACAGAACAATAGACTTATTGCAACATATAAATGAAATATCTAGGTCTCAAATCCGCCTAAATCCTCTTGTCAGACATGACTCAGCTTAGATTTAGGTTCCTAGCAGGTTACAAAAAGCTCAGTGGCTGAGATCTAAACAGTAGAAGTGAAATAAGTGTGACAGAATTATGAGAAAAGAATTATAAAATCAATTTCAGAGATATAGAGTCATGCCTCACTGCATTGAGACTTCTCCATCATGACCTCACTGGTTTGCGAGAAATTTTCCCTGTGAATCTGCCTCAGATTCATGGAGCTTCCTGGCTGATGCATGCAGACTGCCTCCGTTTCACTGAGGGATGGCGCCAGCACTCCCTGTGGAGAAAAGTGGCCCGGCCCCACAGGGATGGCGTGCGGTTCCTCCCGCTCCTCGTGGTGTTTATAGTCCCGTGGTGGTGTGTCTCCATGCCCGGTCCTTACTATGGAGGGCTTACCCTCCCTTTTGAGTGCTACGAAGGTTCCGTTTATAGACCTGCTGGACTACAATAAACATCACAGCGAGCAGGAGGCACCACACGCCCTCCTTGCAGGGCCGGGCCAGGCCATGTCAACGCTGCAGCTGCTGCTACACCAGGAGAAGCCTTCTGTTCCCCCATGCCCTCCCCCCACTGCAACAGGGGGAAGCAGTGTTCTTCTGGGTCCCTAGGGCCAGCACTGCTGCTCCCGCACTAGGGACCAGCGAACATATGTATTCTAAGTAAATGGAATAAAATATTCTAAGTAAAGGAAAATTGTTGTTGCAATAATCTCAGTGTATTTTTTACTGATTTCCATCTTCTAACTAAAAGAAATTCTCATTATGTCCATATAAAGGACAGTTCTGTTCAGATAATAATCTAATAGATAATATTATGATATACAGTTATACCCTGTCATTTGCAAGGAACGGGTGAGGCCGTGGACCTCATGAAAAGCTAAACTTGCAAAGAAGTGCGAGTCATTAATATGCATGTGGGCCACATCCATTGCTCCACCCCTCAGCACTTTGGAGCACTGTGGGCACTTTTCTGCTTCTCCCCTTGGGCTCTCTGAGCATGGAGGAGCTGAAACTAGGCTTCTTTTTCAAGAGCTACTGTCCTTGAAGTCAAATTCTACCGTCAGATACAAATATGACATTTTATGTGAGTGCAGCATTAAGCCCAAAATAAA
>WEKX01023813.1:263-24723 GCA_013390025.1 Pitta sordida
CGCGGCCATGTTGGGAGCCGGGGGCTGCCTGGCGGGGAAGGAGCTGCCCCGGCGAGAGGCGGTGCTGTGCCGCAGGGCTGGGGCAGTGCCGTGTCCCGCCGGCAGGGAGGCGGCGGGGCGGGGAGGACCCGGGGAAGGAAGCGGCGGTGGCGGACGCTGGCTTGTCCCGGAGCGCTCAGGGAGTCGAGGGGCCTCGGCAGCGAGTTTGACTTCGGGAAGGGGAAGAAAGCGGCGTCGGCCCCGCGGCGTTACGGAAGTGCCCGGGGCTCCGCCGGCCGGGGCTCCCCCGGGGCTCCGTGAGGCGGGGGCCGTTCCCTGCCCCTCGCTCGCCCCGTGGAGCTTCGGCCCTCACGGAGCGAGTCTCCTGAAAAGTCTGTGGTTAAAACGTGAGCGGAGTCGCGACTGCTGACGGCTGCGAGCGTAAAGTGCTCGTTTGGTTTTGGTTTGTTGCTGGTGTTTTGTTGTTGTTGTTTTTCCCCCGTGAAATTGCTGTATTTTGGGGGGGATGTGACCGGGCTGCCAGGGGTGCGTGTGGCACACGGGCGAGCAGTTAGAATCACAGAATCACAGAATATTCTGAGTTGGAAGGGACCCACAAGGATCATCGAGTCCAACTCTTTAACACTGTCTCCCTGGCGGGAATTGAACCCAAGTCTCCCACACACCAGGTGGGGACACTCACCACTGTACTAAAGTGGATTTCAGTTGTCTGAAAGCAGCTCGGGAAAGCACAGCCGCGTGTTTCCCGCTCGCCTCACTTGGGATACTTCAGTGCACAGGCACCGGGACGTATTTACAAAAGGCAAAACTGCTCATCACGGCAAGAAAGCGGTGGGTGAGACTTGTGAGCAGCGCATCCTGGCATTGACTTTGTCCCTGCGAAGGGAAACGGCCGTAACTCGAGTTCTGACCTGAAGCGCCAGTACAATGGGTGTCGATAACCAAAACAACCTGTTGTATCCTTAGCCAGAGATCACGGACTGTGTTTTGGCCGAACTGGTGTGAGTGGTTCAGGGCTGTGTTGAGTAACTGAGTTACTGTAAGGGTTGGTGCATATTTGAGAGACAGTGTGTCTGAGGCTGCGATGTGCCTGACAGCTTAACTTCAGATGATGTTAATACAGGGGGGTAAAGTGAGTCTAAAACTCATGATAACACGAATCAAAACTCAGTTTCAGAACTGAGATTGCAAATTTCTCCTTCTCTCCTGAAGCAAGAACTTAAATAATCAGATTTCAAGTTCTGATACTTGTATATTGAATTATTTTAGAGATGGCTTTCTGAAAGAAAGGAAGTACTTACAGACGGCATGTAATCGGTGCTGAGATCCTAGGGATTAACTGCTCTGCACGCAGTCATCACCATGCAGAGTGGAACTGCTTCGTTGGATCGGGAGGCAGTGCCCTTGCTTTTAACCTCGGTAATCCAAACACTGGTGACTAATCCGATGGGAAGTAGGAATTCATCTGTTGTTAAATGTCTTGTATATCAGCTTGGTTTGTTAAATAATTTTTCTCAAGTGTTTTAGTGCCATACCAAGTGTGTTGAAAACAGCAGTGAAAGTGAAGTGTTGTGAGCCTAAGTCCCAAACTCTTGCTTCTGAATGCAAATTGGCTGTGTGCCTGTTGGAGTGTCTGAGTATTGCTCTGCACGGAAACCCATATAGAGGAGGTCCCTAAAATGATAAATGAAAACTGGTAGGTAGAAATTTGGAGCTGGAGAAGCTGGTTCAGTTTTCTCTGTCATATCCTCTAGAAAAAGGAAGAGCGGCATCTTTTCGCCTAGAAGCGAGTTTTCACTAGATGCAGTGTTGAAATGACTTTTCAGCAAGATCTCCATTCTGTGTCCCTTATATCATGATCTGAGCCTTAACTGTAGTCATTCGGCGTGTCCCTGGACTAACAGAAAATCTGTCGATGTCCTTTAGTTTACAGAAATTACCTGTGTCAAAATTGTTGCTATCTTTAAAAGTTATGATGACTTTTAAGTTTCACTGTTGCAGTTAGGGGATGCAGAAATGTTTCAGAATGGCAAAGAGATTGAATTGTAATTTCAGGTGAGTCATGATATCGCAGAGCTTGGCACATCTTATTTATCTACCCCAAAGCCTCATGAGAGCAACAAGGGCAGGGTACGCTGGGTTTGTACCCTTGCAGCATTTTTGGTGGCTTGTCTTCACCAGCGAGGGTTGGAGGTGTTAAAGTGAAAGCTTAGGGTTAAGGCATGGCACGTACCTGAGGTCGAGTTTTGAGTTCTTGCAGATCTAATTTTCTGAAAATGTGTCTGTAAGATAAAATGTTGGAAGTGGTGTCCAAGCAAACAAGGCATGCAGGGATTTGTTCTTAAAGGGCATTTATTAGAGATTGATGTCAAATAATGAAATCATAATGTTAGTAATGGATACCATTCTTCGATGATGGTAGATAAGGATGTTAAATCCTTGATTTTTGTATTAAGAAATGAAACCTTATTCTCTACAACCTCAAATTCTAAAGGTACATTTGTGACTAATTCCAAGCTCGGTTACTATTTAAGCTTACTTTTCCATGGATTCTTTTTTTAAGTTATATACTTTGCTTGTATATGTTTACTTTAAACTTTGAAGAATTATGTCATTAGTTGGATGGAAGATTGATAATCTGGAGATTGTTCCAAAAGAGAGTACATAAGGGCCAGTACAGGCTTTTGAAATAGAAACGCGTACAGTCAAGGTCTGGAACTCGCGGGAGGTCAGGTCTGCGCAGGTCCCACAAATCCAGAATTTGTGAAGATAGTGGACCTATGAATATTCAATTAGGCCATGTCCATAACTGCACCCCCTCCACTAATAAGGTCTGGAGGCCGGTCCTGGGAGCACAGCTCGCTCTGTAGCAGCTCATTAAAGCAGAGGAAATGCCTTTTGCGGTTTCATGGCCGCAGCATCCCGGCTCCCGGGAGGCACCTGCGTTTCCGAGTACAGAAACCTGCAGCAGCTGACGTGGCCAGAAGTCGTGAAGCTGGCACCTGCCTTGTCTGTGGATCCGAGTGGGCGAGGACTCCTGCCACTGTCCTTTGCCTTCTGTGTCTGTGGTGGATTTTATCAGGGTTTCTGGCTGCTGGTGTATGTCTCTTGTGTNTTCTACTGCCCACATTAGGGGTCGTACCGTGACGTCAGGAGCCTGCGACACTGGCATCAGCACACACTGGGCTATGTCGCCCATGTCGCGGCCACGCGGGCAGAGCTGAAGCACGGTGCCGAGTCAGTGGCTCCACTCCTGCCTACCTGGGGATTAAAGCTCCTGTCTGCAGCCACCCTGGGGTCGTTATTGACGGTGGCAACCATCCCCCGCCATTCCCCGGTTCGCAGCACTGTGCTGCCGTGCTGGGAAGTGCTGGCCACGCAGCAGCGCTCCTGGCATCACGGAGATGGCAGCGGTTCCCCTTCCCCCTAAACGGTGAAAATGAAGGATGTACGGCAAGTCTGGTGGGTGGTGACAGTGGGCGGGACCAATTATATATTCATAAGCTCATCATATATTCATGCGCTGCCAGAGTTCTGAGTATGTTCTGCGCATGCTCCGAGGTCGGACAAGTTTCGGAAAAATAACCCACTATTAATTGGATCCCACNAGCGCCGTGCTGGGAAGTGCTGGCACAGCCCCAGTGTCTCCGTGTCGGCCACGCAGCAGCGCTCCTGGCATCACNTGACGCAGCACCGGAGGACAGGAGCACCCCATGCTGGGAGCACCCACAGCCCTGCTCCTCCTCTGCACCTGCTGCCCGCAGTGTCTCCCTCTCCTACCCTCCCTCTGCATCTCCTCTGTCCCACACATCCCAGAAGAGACTCCCCCAGGTCTGTCTGGTATCGACTGTTTCTGTGTTTCTGATATGGCACTAAACATCTACAAAAAACTCACAGTACACGTACATACTCTTCTGCTGCCTCGCAGGAGCTTTTTATTTTGGGCAGTGAGGTGGGCTTCTACTGCCCACATTAGGGGTCGTACCGTGACGTCAGGAGCCTGCGACACTGGCATCAGCACACACTGGGCTATGTCGCCCATGTCGCGGCCACGCGGGCAGAGCTGAAGCACGGTGCCGAGTCAGTGGCTCCACTCCTGCCTACCTGGGGATTAAAGCTCCTGTCTGCAGCCACCCTGGGGTCGTTATTGACGGTGGCAACCATCCCCCACCATTCCCCGGTTCGCAGCAGCGCCGTGCTGGGAAGTGCTGGCACAGCCCCAGTGTCTCCGTGTCGGCCACGCAGCAGCGCTCCTGGCATCACGGAGATGGCAGAGGTTCCCCTTCCCCCTAAACGGTGAAAATGAAGGATGTACGGCAAGTCTGGTGGGTGGTGACAGTGGGCGGGACCAATTATATATTCATAAGCTCATCATATATTCATGCGCTGCCAGAGTTCTCAGTATGTTCTGCGCATGCACCGAGGTTGGACAAGTTTCGGACAAATAACCCACTATTAATTGGATCCCACAAAGATACAGACCACAATTAATCAGAGGATCACTGTATGCAAGACTTTCTCCCTATGCAGCAAATGCCAACTTTACTGTTGTAGAATAATTTTCTCCATGATTCAACACAGGATTTGTTTTTACAGTTGACGGGGATGAGAAACTATAGATAGGTGTGGTAGAATGCATTTACAATGCTGAAAATTACTTTATTGTTGTCGTAAGCTATAAGATGTGATAACAATTGTGTTAGCAAGTAGAATCCTGCAGATTTTGAGCCATGTGAGTAGTCTTGTTTAAATAAATGATTCTGCTTACATGAGAAGTGGCTTCATTGAGAGTTGTAGGACAAGGATTCTCCTTTTATGAAAATAAATATTACAGTGCAGAAGTATTATTGAACATAAGAATACTTCATATTTTTCAGCCTTCCACTTTAATACTACACAGTCAAAAATGCACTCGTATGTTTACTTTAGTTGAATAAATAGATAAGAGTGCTGGTGCCTTGGACATGTGGGGTGATGTGGGGTTTCGGTGTTTTGGCTTTTTTTGCTTTTTCAGCCTTTTAGTAATTGTAAATAACTTAAGGATTAAAACAATTAAATGGGAGTGTGTCTTTTTTTTTTCTTTGCATTGTTATGCTTTATAATAAAAGAATGTTAAGCATATTGTGTGTGTAACATAGCAGGATTTTGGCATTTTGTCTAAGTGTAAAAGAATAAAGAACAGTTGAAAGTTAAGGCTTTCAAATACAGGAATGTTCTTGCTGCATCACACCTGCCCCCTCAATATCTGGATGTAGTAAGATGACATGCAAGCATTTAGTTACTGTGTTGAAAGGCAATCTCTTGAAGTTTTACTGATTCAAACAGATACAGGGGGATCGGTAGAGGCTAACGTGTATGGTCTTTGTACCTGCAGCTTTAACTTTCATTACCTGTCGTTGATGCTTCTTGTGACTCAAGCATATCATCTAGAGGTAACCGTTTTGCTTTTAAGTACTTAGTATGCCTTCTGAAAAAGGAAGTTAAAGCACGTTCTTTGCATTTCTATAGTGGACACATGATTTGAGTGGCCTGCTAGACTGTGAGGGATCTAGGTTGGTGTTGTGCTCTGGGATGTGCTCTCGGTCTCTGTACGGGTGTTAGGTGGTGAGTTGGACTAGATGATCCTTGTGGGTCCCTTCCAACTCATAATATTCTGTGATTCTGTGATTTGTTAATGCAGATGAACAGTGTGTTGTACGTGCTGCTGTTCAGGTTGTCAGCATCTTTCTTGGAATGGTGAGCTGTGCAGTTAAACTTCAGTTCAGTGCAGTTTTCAGTGTCCTCTGCATAGTCTGCACTCCGAGTGCTTTCCTGAGAACTGAAATGCATCAAACACATTTGATAAGCAATAAAAGGAAAAAAGGGCCAGTGAATGCATTTCCCAACAAGGCCACCTACAGTAAGCTGCTGTGATTACTGGGTTCTTTCAGGAAATGACTCTTCTTTTTTCTTTTCTTTCCCCTCCTGCTTTAAATTTCTCATGACCTAGCTGTCAATACTTAGTAATGTAAAACTTCTGAGGGTGATTTTCAGTGTACTTCTGTTCTGAAAACTCTGTGTGTGACAGTGATTTTTTTTTTCCTTCCTCCTCCCTTCTGATCTAGGTTAAGAGCATGGAGGCAAGTGAACTGCCCTTTTAACACCCGGAGTATGGTTAAAAAACAGGTTACAGTGAAGACTGACATTTTATTGATATCACTGTTAAAGCTTTCCTTTTGCCTTCTGTTAATAGCTGTCAGGTGTTAGTTTTCTAGACCTTTACTGCTCACCCATGTGTCACTAGGTTGCAGCATTTGATATAAAATGGGCTTCTATCCCCTGCTCAGAAATCAATGCTTGGCTTATTGGCTTACGTGTTTTTAAATGGTGCTGGATAAATAAATTTTAAATATTGCTGGGAGTCACTAGTGACAGGTCCATGCTTGCAGCACTTCAGCAGTGTTGTCAAGCTTCCTGAAAAGCACGTGTGGTTGTGTTCCAATCCCCAAACTGTGTTTTGGCTGCATGCAAGCCCCTGGTTTCTGTTGGGCTGGTGGTTCATCCTGGTGCCATCCCTGCCATGCACATGGTTTACTGGGGTGTGAGCCATTTTTGGTACCCACTTGAGCAACTTCTTTCGGCAGGTTTAAATGGTAGCAAAAAGATTCCCTGCAGCCAGCTATACTTTGCCTTAGTCTGCTCTTGCTGGTGAACTAATGGTAGAAATTATTTGCATTTTTTTTTTATTAAGGAGCTAAGAATTTTAAGGAGGTCAGTATGTCTGTATATTCCATTCTGTTTTTCCTACTATGATATTGGAAATGTGCTCCAGCAGTTTTTGTGTCCGACCCTGTTAGGTAGTGACCAGCTGCCTGGCCTCCCAGAAGTGTTTGTATGGTATAATATAGTATTAGGGTCGTCCCTTAAAGTGGAGATTTCTTAACTTACAGAGGTCAGGAGAAGGTTGAGGTGATGGCACCTGGTCAGAAAAGGAGGTTGAGTGTTGTTACTTGACTTGTGCCTTGTTTAGTTTGGTAGAAATGCTTAACCTTACTGAGCTGGTGAAAGAAACCTCTTTTTTGGGTAGCTTCCTTTCCTGTAGCAGAATATCTGAATTTAAAGAGCACGTGCGTGAGGATGAAAAAAGGTAGAATAATAATGAAACAGCCATGATGAGGTTATGCTGCTGTGCTGGCACACTGTGAGACTGCATGCAAAAACTTTGCTCTGTTTCAAAACATTTCTCCTAGAAGTGAAAGCCCTTTTGTGTCACAGATACTTGTAGGAAGTTAATGGCTCTTGGCAGCTTTGACTGTTTGGTGACTCTAGCTTGGTCATCCTATAGTCTGGTCCTCGTTAGACTGCTAGTGAAGTTCAGTAACTTCTCATAATGATAATAAAAGTGAACTAAAGAAAACCTAAACCTGAAAGCTTTTTTTTTTAAAACACTGGCTGGGTTAGGTACCTGTGTATATTATGAAGACAAACCAGCGAACAGACAGTGGTATCATAGGTCTGCATTTGTGAAAAAAGGGAAAAGAAAATTCTGTTAACTTGAGGAAGCTCTTTTGAGCACGTAGCTCTTTTGGTAGCTCTCAAGTGCTAAAACAAGCAGGTGCCCTGAAACCTAGGAGGTGTTGTTTTTTAGTGTGTACTTGTGTGTAAGAGATATGCATCAGAAAATGTATATGTCCTGTAAATATCTCTACTTCTGTAATATCCTCTGTAAATATCCTGTACTTGTAGCTTGAAGATACTGCAAGAAGCGTGCTGAAAAATACTACTTATTTTGGTCACTGAAGGCCAAATCCTTTTTTTCGCATTGACTGAGAAACGGTCCAGCTAGCCGTTAGTAAGTCGCTTCCTTGTGTGCTGTAATAATCCATGACAACTACAAACCACACAGCCAGTCTCATTGTGGAGAATCGCTTGCAAGATGGATTTGGCAATAGTTTTTGTAGAACAGCTGCCTCTGGATGTTTTTTTTTCTATACTAATGATGCTGTGGGCCCTCCCTAGAAGTATTTAAATAGCTCCATTTCACCATTTAAAATGTTGATGCTGTGGATTATCTTCCTTGTTCTGGGTTAGCAAAATTTAAGCAGGGTGTGGCTTGCTCTGAAATTGGTCAGATCCTTTTGATCAATTTCTCATGTCCCTCATGCAGTGTCCGTTTAATGTTAAGCGTGGCAGTATTTGTATCTGTCCAGTTATCTGGTAGCCCAGATGGCCTGATACGTGCCCTGGTGCCGCCCGAGTGGTCTGTCACCAGTTAAACTCTCCCTTGGCAGTGTTGGATGGGAAGGGCACACCCAGCGCCTGTCCAGGCAGCCTGGAAGGGAGGGGTGAGCCACTGCTGCCAAACTGTGAAATAGCGTTTGCTGGGAGAGGCTCTTCAACAGCTGAACAGTTGGAGTGGGGAAATATTAAATTGTAAACAGAAAAACGTATTCCAGAATTTGGTATCGCAGCCTGGTTGAGTGATCCTTTAGGTACTGGCCCAGCACATGGAGTTTGTGTCTGCTGGAGCTTCTTGAGTTGGATCCCAGGCTGCTGTTCTCTGCCCTTTATGCTTCAGGTACATTTATAAGGTGTTGATACGTTGTCTGCTTTTCGCTACCCAGGACTGTGGAGAACTTCAGAAGGAGCTTGAGCTTTTTTTGGGCTTAAGATCTATGGAAACTGGTTTTGACACCATATTCTGGTGTCTGTTCCCAGTGCTTTGGTTAAGATGAGAGATGTGGTTTGGTAGCACCAGAAGTTAAGTTAACCACTGCTAGTGATCCTAAATACGTACATGCACGAGGCAATTGAAGATATTAGGGTGTTTCCCCATGGCAGGAAAGATTTGATCTGAATATTGGACTTTTTTAGTCAAAAGCCCCTTGTTTGTTGATTAATTTTGGAGGACATATATATGTAGACCTGTCCTGGGTTAATTAAGATGAAGCATGAATTAAATTTAGAAATACTTGAATTATATATATATATAGAGAGAGAGAGAAATAAGAACTTTACTGGGAGAAAGGGAAAAAAATTTAATATAACAAATATATATATATATATGTTTGAACAATAACAGTATATTAAAAGAAAAAAAACCCCAAACCCACACTGGAACAATGACAACTGTAAACAAGTGACAAAATAAACAAGCACAAGGGAAGTGCCTAGTTCAAGGGAAAACCAGGGCACCTCCAGGACTCCTGGAGCAGGGGAATAGGGTTCAGGGTAGGCAAACCAGNCAGTAAAAAGGAGAAAAGTTTTACAATAGAACAAAAGGCCTCTCCCCATGACAAGGCCCCTTTTTGCAACTGGGCATGTGCGACCTGGCGTGCATGAATATTCAATTAGGCACTCATGAATATGCAAATCAATCCTCACAGCCACCGGGGCGGCTTGACTGCTCCACTTGCCCCGTCCCACCTGCGGTGGCCCTGCCGCTCCGCTCACCCCATCTTGGCCATGGTGGCTCCGCTGCTTCCCCACCCCCAGGCACGGCCGCTGAGGCACCCGATGTGCAGCAACAGAGTGCCGAAACAGCGCCGGGGTGCGGGGGAAACAGCGTCTGAGGGTGGGGGACAAATGTGCATATTAATGAGCTGCCATTCAATGCTGCAGTAGGGCTTCACGGAACCCGATTAAGACAGCGGGTCCATGATACAGGAGACCTGACTATTTCCTTTAATTCTAGCCATTACCTGTTTTTCACATCCACGTGCTGGCTACCTCCTCTTTCACATCTTGAAAAGTGTTAAGAATTTTTCATCTACACGGCAGCACTTCAGCTGGCAGCACCGTGCTTCACAGGTGCTGCTCAAAGCCATGTAAGCCTGTGTAGGCGCTTGGGAAATGCTCAGGTTATCTGCAGATGGGTAAGGTCGCAGAGAAAGTTTAGTTTACATAGTTGCTCTGTTTGCTCCAACCCTTGGCTACCAGATGGGGGATGGAGAACTCTGTGTTTCATCCCTGCAACAGCTCTGCCATGCCAGAAGACAAAAACAGTATCAGCTACCATGGTGTATTGTAAATAGAAGCCTGACAGTGGCAATAAGCAGCTGACTTCATTACAAAGCTGGACCTCTTACAAGAATGTTCCTCCTGGAGTTCTGCAGTGAGATTTCCTCTCCTGTAAGAGGCATTCAGAGACCTCTGTGGTGCAGGTGAGGACACAGGAGAAATATGACCCCTTCCACTTGATCTAGGAGTGCACTGAGGCCCTCCTGATCATGTACTTCCCTGTGGTACAAACCCTTTAGTATTGCTTGCATTACCATCTCCCATATTTTCTGTTACTGCCAAGTGGGTAAAGGTAGTGGGAGCAGCTTCAGACTCAGCAGTGCTGGATTTGTGTCTGTTCATGGGTGCCACATGTTTCTTGCTTGGAGCAGGGGTGCTGGCATTACTGCACGTGGTGTTGTGGCCAAGGTGGTTCCTCTCACCAGTCGTGCAGGGCTGGTTTAAAACAGGCCCAACATGTCTGATGGGGCAGCCCTCTTCCACGCGCCTTTTATTTTCTTCGTGTGCCCTCTGTGATTATTTAACATTACAACTCACTGGGAATGCAGGAGCAAAGTGTTCCTGTTTACAGGCGGGGTAAATTGGTGTTCTCTTTCCAGCTGAGGTTTACTGTGTTAAATACCAAACCTGGTGAGAAGCTAATGTGCAGAACTGGGATGGTTTTTATGGGGTGGTTTTTTGTTGTTGTTTTTGTTATGGATTCAGAATCAGTTACGTTCTGTGTGCAATTCTTAATGCAACTGGTTACTTAAAGTGAAACAGCAATCCTTGCTTGTAAGTTGGAAATTAGAGTATACAAAAAATAACTGTAATGTATGGAAAGAATTACTAAACTGCAAGATGCCAGGCAGTTAAAATAGAAATTTCTGTGATGTACTTTCAAGAAGAGCTTTAATGGGATTCAACTTGTGACAATCATTCACAGAAGTTAAAAACCCCAGATCTGTCTGGTTATAGTAATTACAGGTTTATAGTGACATCTGACTTGACAAATGCATGGATTTGCTTTCATGATGTATTTGGACATGCCTAAATAATGAGAAATACGTAATCTAAATATTTTGAAAATATTGACAAGGCAGAGTATTTACGGGTTGCACAGCATGAAGTAAGGTAGTTGGTGTTAACATATTTCCAGTGTGGTTTCTGCACGTGTGTGGTCGATGCCAGAACATTAGCCAACAGGTTGAGACTAATGAAGGGTTAAGATTGCTGGTTCTTACTGGATATACCAGTAAGGGAGTGAGTTAATCTGTGTTTCCCCACGCTGCAGCCATTGCTCCACAGGCTTGCACAATGCAGGAAGCTGTGTCTTCACAGTGGGGAAGAAAGGAAAATTGTATTTTGTGTGGAAACCACTACGCTAAGAATCATAAAAATGAGACTTGAGAGAGATACAGGGTATCATCTATTCCACTTTCCGTACTACTGATTGATGCTGACACTTTGTTTCTTTATAGCATTTGCATGAAAGTGTTGCAAGCATCTGTGCATCCATAGGGTAATCCGAAGCAATCTTGGTATTGCCATTGTCTTTTTCAGTGTTCTGTCTTGCAGCTTTTTTTACTTTATTAAATGCCAGTGATTATTAAGGGTGTGAAAGATGGTGCAAAGAGTCAACAGCTTACATGGCCTTAAGGAAAAGGTAACTCTTTGAGTCTGTAAATGAAGTCAAAATTTCTGTCCCACTGTAAGTACCTTTCTGAATGCTGTGGCCACTAACCAGGTTAGTCAAAAGTGATTATATGGATAAAGACTATGCTGAAGTTCAGAGGGATCTTAGGCCTCATTTCTTGCTATTACGTATCTCTTTTCAGTGTTGTGATGAAGATTTTTGTCATTCTTAATTCTCGCATTTTCCAGATATTATCAGGGTTCTCCTCTGTATCCTTACCAGCTGGTTGTCACAGTGATAGCAAGACAGTTTGTTAAATATAACAGTTTTGAGAGTACTTTTGTGAGGAGAATCAGCTAGCCACAGGACAGGCATTTAGTCAATACTGTCACATCTGCTTTTAGCAGTGAAAAAGACCTTTAGAAAGCATTTGTCATATTTGTATCGCCTCACAATATTTTTGGGGGGTGACATTTTTTAAATTTCATTTTAATTTCTTGCTCAAATTCGTCTTTTGACTATTTAATACAAGAAACAAGGACCATGAGAGTGACTTGTGGATGAATGCTTGGGTTCTGTGCATAGGAAATGTAATTTTCCCAACTGGGATAAGCAATGATACCATCCTTCTCTTCCTGTACTGACAGACAGAGTGTAGGAGATGTACCTAGTGTGGCCAAAGTCAGATTTAAAACTTACTCAACATTTCTCTTCTGACTTGTATCAGAAACTTAGAGATCTGCCATGCATGAGTTTAGTTCAGCAAAAATAGCCACTAAAACTATTTTTAAAGCATTAGATGTGGATAAGTTTCCTTAAACAGTTGCACTTCAGAAATTTACTGTGTTTTACTTGGCGGTGGTGCAAAAAGTCAAGTGTTGTTCTTAAGAGCAATACATCTAATATTTATTGAGATGAACATATTACGGTACTGAGATGCCTTCATGGCTGGACATTTGTCCACAAAAAGTAGTGATATTAGCATTTCAAAGTTATAAATGAGGGATGTAGGATGGCTCTCGGTAACTTAATTGTTTGTGTTTATGCAACTCAAATTAGTGTGTCTTCTTGTACAGGCAAAGCGAGAGAGGAAAGCTGCATGAGTCTGATGTGATAACATAATTTATAGCAATTATTTGAACCCTGTTAATAAAAATCTCCCACACAAATATGTACTAAGTGACTGATTCTGCCTGATGAACTCTTTTTAGGCAGTGTGATACTTTCCTCTGTGAAGACAGAATAAAGAGTCATCTTACAAACCAGTAATTTCATGCACATTAGATACCTAGTCTGCAGATAGTCCCTGTCTGCCTGTGGTTTCCAACTTATTTATTTTTGTATTGTAAAAATTTTGGGTTTTACTTAATCTTTTATAACTTACATATGTGCTTAACTTGTGGTGTAAAATAGTTGCTGGCATTGTCTGTATGTGCAGAAGGTGCAGATGTGAGAGCAAGGGCTCCATATGACAACTGGATAATTATTTAGGAGTTTATTGGGTGGCAAAGTATAATGTGCTTTCACTTGCATCTGCTGTTTCTACCTTTTCTTGCTTTATTCCTTTATGCATTTCTCCATTTTTGAGGCTTTTCTATTCTCTACATTTGCTTCAGTGCCTTAACTGTGAATATTCGTAGTAATGAATAAGCTGCCTCCATCCTGATATCGTGGCTCTGAGAAATCTAGACTGCCTGGTTTGTGTTAAACGTAGTTAACAGCCTAACTGCTGATTGTAAAGTTGGTGATAGATGAGCTGGCAATTATAGCAAGGTCAGTAACATTTTCCTCCCTTTAAAGAAGGAGTGTTGAAGAAAAATAATGCTAAAAATAAGTTTCTTATTAATTAACGTTTGTTATCAGGAACTATCCACTGGGCTAGACTTGTTCATGCCCAAGCCAGGAGTAATGGAACACTGCTCGTTCTGCTGTATTTCTGAAGAAACTTGGGAATTGAGGTTGTATCCCTCCCCAGTGTACCCTTTGTGCCTGTCCTGCAGCTTGAAGGGAGCACTGATCATCATGGTAGTATGCACTGAGCTGGGGTGAGGAAATGTCTCCGTGCCGAGCTGTATGCAGTGCGCATCACTATGCCATAAAAGCTTTTAAAATCTCTTTTAAAATCTGCCCCCCAGCACCCTTGTTATTTATGGTGCTGCTGTGTGGTGCTACAGCCAGCTGCTACAGTGCTAAAGGAGTAGTAGAAGAAAAGTTTTCTGTCAGTATTGAATTAGATGTAACTACGCCAGAGTTGTGTTCTTTTTAGTTGACTCCTTAAGTCTGTATTCAACTGCAGCTATTCTTCTGTGTGGTTTATTCTGGATTCTATCAAGAGCAGAGCTAGCAAATAAAATAAACATTCTGCTATCTTAAATAAGACCTGTAAAGGATTGAGTCCTGGGATATGGTCGGTTTGGTCGCCACGACACAGTGGCAGAAGGAAACAATTATGTGGAAAGTGACTTGTCAGTGCACAGCAACTCTAACAGAATTATTTTCCTGCTTCGGTAGTCTAGAATGTTAATTACAAGTAAATATGAAATTTCCTAACATGGATTATGTTTTAAGTAAGTGGGTAACTTTTCAGTTCTTGAAAGGCTTCAGTGACATGAGTGTTTGCTCACATTGAAGATGACTGTTCTCATCAGCAAGTTACAAATGTAAAACTGGAGTGAAATAGAAAATGATCTTGATATCTTGATAATAGAATTGTTATTTCTGTAGAAGCTTCTTGTGAATCAAAGGGGAAATAACTTTGTGTCAAACACATTTCTGCGTGTTGTAGAGGAGTTGGGGCTTTTTGTGTCATGAAATATTTTGTCACTTAAATAGAATATTATGCCATGGAGGTGAAAGCTTTTGCCCAGCATTTTCATCTTGAAATATACTTAGAGAGTGTGTGTGTGAGGAGGAAAGCAAACTGAAGATACTACAGCATTTTGAGAGTTGAAATTTCTTTATTTAGAAAGGCTGCTAACCCCTGTTTATGGTACAGCTCCGTGTACATAATTTTTCTTACAAAGTGATCTACGTATGTCTTTTGCAATGTTTTGTCCAGCAGCTAGTACTACGCTGCAGTCGGGACACCGAAAATGAATCTGATGTCTGTGAGGTCTATCAGTCCCTTCACAAATGGAGTCCCCCTTGCATAAGGGCCTGGGGACTTTTGGGGATTTGTATGCAAGAAATGTGAAACTCGAGACAAGTGTGATAAGGGTCATAAGACTAAGTTTGAGGTTTCTGACTGTAGAGCGTCTATAAATTGAAACTGTGTGCAAGTTGCTCTCCTGATAAGTGGAGCTGTCTAACCTTATTTTGAAGACTGTTGTTCTTTTTTCTTCTTCTTGGGAGGAAGAATTAAGGCATGTTTTCTGCAATTTGCCATCACTCAGAAATTACTTTGATCAGGGCTTGAGATCCTTCATCTTGAGGACAGTAATCCTGTGTCTGCTTCTTATGGTGGCCGGCAACCTCAGGAGAAAATATTAGCTGGGAGAGAGGAGGGTTCGGGGTCTGATCTCTTACAATACTGTCGGCCCTCTTGCACTTTGTGCCCCCCGTATTGCGGCTTCACGTCTTAGCAGCATGATTTTTTAGTGATGAAGGAGGTCCCTTTTCGCAACTGCGCATGCGCGACCTGGCACACGTGAATATTCAATTAAGCAGTCATGAATATGCAAATCAACCCGCACAGCCGCTGCAGCCGCTCCGCCCACCCCGTCCCGCTCGCGGCAGCTCTGCCGCTTCCCCGGCCCCCCGGCACAGCCGCCGCGGCAACCGATACACAGCAACACAGCGCTGAAACAGCGCCGCGGGGCCGTCTGAGGGTGCGGAGCAAGTTTGCATATTTATGAGCTGCCATTCAATGTGGAAGTGGGGCTTTGCAGAACCCAATTAAGACCGTGGGTCCACGATATAGGAGACCCAACTGTATTTCTTCATATACTTTAAGACAAGATTGTTGTGTTTTTTAAATACTGGTAATTGATAATTTTGCTTTTGGACTGTGACATCTTGGGGTTAAAAGTTCCTTTATGTGTCCAGACAATATTTTATTTATGTAATATCCTCTTGGTCACCATGTTCATGAGAGGAAGAGGTGAATTTCTCCTAATTTTAGCTTTTGTGGCTTAGGGATGGCTTCTCGTGTATTTCTGGTCTATTTTTTCCATGTTTAATTCTTACTTGTAATTATGATGCATTTCAGATAGTTTCTTGTCCATTTCTGAACTTCCTTCCTTTCTCAGAAAAGACTAGTGAATATGAATTACCATTAATGTGCACAGGATTTCAGGTGGATTTTTAATTTTTCAGTTCTTTAAAAACTTATGAGAAAAATGTCAGAGTGCTTATTTAAAAAATCTCATCTGATAGTGTGGGAAAACACAATTCATGCCCTGGAAAGGTGAAATCGGCATCCTGTGGCATTTACTGCCTTAATTCTCTTACTGGCTGGTGAAAATGTTAATTACGTATTACAGAAAAAAGTTTCAATGTAGAAGAGAAGGTATTGTCTTGTCTTCCCTCATAGTTCTTAACTTGCCCTGGATTCTTGCTTGAAGTCCAGTAAGTGATTGTTTTCACAACAAGCTCAAAAGACGGCCTTCAGCACAAGTTCTGGAGTCATGGGTCTTGGTTTCAAGCCATGATGATTATTAAACAATCCTGGTTAGAGTTGTTTTCTCTGAGATCGTTCTAGAGAACAGCTAATTAAAACCTTTAGCTTTTTCTCCCCTTGTTTTCTTCTCCCAGTGACTTGTATTTTGAAAGTTTTGGTGATGACCTTGAACTGAGTTTGCAGTTTATTGGCAGGAGTGCAGAATGGCCGAGCCGGTGCTGTGGAGCAGTGACTGCTTCCTACAGGTCGCTGTAGCTTCATGCTAAGAGCTTCCCTCACTTAAACCTGCCACCGTGGTTGTGTTCCCCGTTTTCTTTTGGGGAGATGGGGATCGTGTTCCCCCTTGTGGACTACCAAAAGCATTTAACTGGCTGTAATCTATAGATGATTTGTAGTAAAGTGTAAGTTTATAAGTGGTGCATGTTTTGTACCTGCAGAGAAGTGTATTCTTGTCTGTCCCCTTTGCACCTTGACGACTAATGTCTTTTCCCACTTTACAGGGACCACGGGATTACTGACCCTGTGACTGACTCGTTGCTTTCTCGGCTTGAAGGGCTGTCGATTCAACCTGAACACTTGCAAAGGCTGTTTATTGCTAGTATGTTGTTAGATGGGAATGTTTATTTGACAGTTAATGGCAATTAACCCTCGTTCCAAATCCTGTACTTCAGCAGCCAGGCACCTGAATTTGATTTTGGAACCTAGACCTACAGCAAGTGCACATAAAAAAGCTCCTAGTTTATATTTTGCATTCCTGTCTTACTACTTTCTAGTTGGCAGTTTGTGTTGTGTCTTCACCTTCTGTAGATCAAAATAGTTCTGGATTTGGTAGCTTTGTAATTCCCCTAACCATAAAACTAGTTAACATAATACTCACGTATGGTAACTAATGCTGTAAGGCATGTTTAAAAAAGTAAAAAATAGTGCTGAGAAATAACTTTTAGAGATTCTTCTGACTTCAGTATCGGACTTTGGTGCAAGATGAGGTGTGCAGAGCTCGAAAAAGGTATTTGTATCTGTGCAAGCTCACTTGTCAAACTGTTTTAGTGCGAGACTAATTTCAAAGCAGTAACGATGATGATACTTAACTTTGGGCATGTGGATGTGTGTAATCACAGGTAACATACTTAATTAGATGAGGCCTGATGAGAGGTTTCAACCCTATTTTGTAAGGAGGTATGTGTGCCTTTATTCGTAGGAGGAAGATTGACTGATTCAGGTTATGGCAGAGTGACAGAGTCTGGGCAGCATCAAGTCAGAGCTGAGTTTCAGCCCAGTTTCCTCTCTGTTGTAAGCTGATGCTGTATTGATGACAGGCAATGTAGAACTAAAAGAAAAGGTGGGTAATACTGTAAACGACTTCCCAAACTGAGGTGGTGTTGCGGCGTGCAGGTATTTGACACTGGACTACTTGCTGCTCTGCACTCCTTCAGGCCTGTCCAAAGCAGTGGCTGTAGCAAAGGGTGTTGTGAGCATCAGCCCCGTGGAAGGCACTGCAGAGTGTCTACTGCGTGCTAAGACAAGTCTCACCTCTGCTAGGAGACTCACTGCTCCATCAAACAGACAGTTCAGGTTCATGGCTGTACTCAGGAGGATTTTGTGGGCAGCAGATCTGGATCAGACTGGCAGGAGTTTCCTTTGCCAGACTTCTGCCTGGGAAGTTCTGGGGTAAAAGATAGGCTAAGGAGTGGTTTGCCAAGGTATGAATCATTATAGTGACTTCTTAATTTTAGTTCACTGTTGGATGCCTTAGATATCTCACCCTTAGAAGAGAAGATCTTATTTGCTGCTATGACAAGGTAGGGTTTTAGTCTGTAATTGGAACATACATACTCTTCAGTTCATCAACACTTCCTGAAATATGAAGTCTCGTCTTTTTCTAAACTTTAGAAGGTTACTTAATCTTTCTCAAGAGCAGTTGTGAGCTGTGTGGCTTGTCCTCTGAGCAGGTCTGCCTGTGTGAGTTGCCTGAGTGTGGCAGATGCTGATGTGGTTTGAGTAGGTGAGGAGGAAGGGACTGAGAGGCTCCTGCAGAAGGAAGGAAGCATCAAGCAGGTGATGAACCACCAGCCATGACTCACTCCCTGTTCCTGGCTCAAGAGTTTGCTGTGAAAGCAGGTGGTGGTGGGGTGCAAGTTTGTGTACAAAATGTTCCTAGCATGTAGATTCAGGATTTTGGCCCATGATTTGAGGTTTCCATACTGGAAAAAAAGATCGGTACTGAGCTTGGGGAGTGCGATTTCCTATGTGAATGTTGATTATGTAATTTGTTTGTTGTGTTAAAACTAATGTGGGTTTTCAGGCTGCTCAGTTAAGTTGATGTTTCTGCAGCGTTCAAACGTGGAATGATGGGTGATACTTTCTGTTGCCATCCAGAGAGTAGGTGCAGGAGTATATGCAGAGAAATACAAGTACATTAAACAAGGATGCAGTAGCCTTACGAGAGAGGAACTGATTTGTTGCTGGAGGCTGTCCGGAGCAGTGCTGTAGGTGCTGTCTGTGTGATAAAGATAGTTGTCAGCTGCGTGGAACGTTTTTGCTTCTGGAAAAAAAATAATCGTCTGCTAAAAATTCTCAGGTGTTAATACTTATTTAAATGTAGCCCAAGTCGGTGCCTCTGAGCCAGTGGGTGCTGTTAGATGTTTTAAGAAATGCGGGGTTGGTACCTTCCTTGGGGAAGGCTGCTTGCTGTTGAACCAGTCCTGTCCTAATAACAAACTTTTTTCTCATTTTAGGATACTTGTTAAAGATGGTGGATCGCTTGGCAAACAGTGAGGCAAATACTCGAAGAATAAGTATAGTGGAAAACTGCTTTGGAGCAGCTGGTCAACCTCTGACTATTCCTGGCCGTGTTCTGATCGGAGAGGGAGTACTAACAAAGCTGTGCAGGAAGAAGCCCAAAGCAAGGCAGTTCTTCCTGTTCAATGACATTCTTGTTTATGGTAACATTGTCATCCAGAAGAAGAAATATAATAAACAGCACATAATCCCTCTGGAAAACGTCACTATTGATTCCATCCAGGATGAGGGAGACTTACGGAATGGGTGGCTTATCAAGACACCAACCAAGTCTTTTGCAGTTTATGCTGCTACTGCTACAGAGAAGTCTGAGTGGATGAATCACATAAATAAATGTGTTTCTGATTTGCTTTCCAAAAGTGGGAAGACTCCTAGCAATGAACATGCAGCTGTCTGGGTACCAGACTCGGAAGCCACTGTGTGCATGCGCTGTCAGAAAGCCAAGTTCACGCCGGTGAACCGTCGCCATCACTGTCGCAAGTGCGGCTTTGTGGTGTGCGGGCCCTGCTCAGAAAAGAGGTTTCTTCTCCCGAGCCAGTCTTCCAAGCCAGTGAGAATCTGCGACTTCTGCTATGATCTCCTTTCTACCGGGGAAATGACTGCTTGTCAGTCCACTAGGTCAGACTCCTACAGCCAGTCACCTAAGTCATCTTTTAATGATGTATCTGATGATGATGATGATGAAGACAGTAGTGATTAAGGACCAAACGTTCTTCTGTGCGTTGAAAGTTGTCTCAAACCATGTGGAGCTGCTTTTGGGGAAGTCTGTAGTGAGGTTCCTCAAAAAAATCCTGTTCTAGCCATAAAATATGCCTGAATATCTTCAATTGCAATGTGCCTCAATCTATGAATTCTCTAGACAATAGTTGTTTTTTCCTCCTCTGCAGGGGTAGACTGGTGCAAATATCATCAGAATATTTTCCAACTTCATATACTTGAGTTGTGTCTAGATTAGACTCTTGTGGAAGACTGGAGAATAAAATGTACTTTCTTAATTTAACAACCCATACTTTCTAATGTTTCATATTGACGTGTTACGTGGGGTTTTTTTGGATATGGGGAGGAAAACTATGAGCATGCATGGGATGGTGATGTTTTTGTTAATCCCAGAGACTATCTTGTTTTTCTAGCCATGGTGTATAATAAGATGAAAGTGTCGTAATTTACAAACCTAAACCTCACAAAACTTGGAAACTCTTGTTTTGCTCTTATTTATGACTTCCTATGCCAAGCAGTGCCTTGTACCAGTTGTGCTGATTCAGGAAGAAACAAACCTATTTTACGTTGCCTAATGCTGGTATCTGAGAGATTGTTGGTGCTATTGAAAATACCTGCTGTGTTCAAAGAGGAGCTTTGACAAGGTGGTAACTGTACCCCGCGGTGGGTGACCCACATGGCATGTCCTCACCTGTGCAGGCACACCTGAAGGCTCAGCAGATTCCTACGGGCTTCAGCAGGGTTCTCCTTGCTGAAGTTGTGTCGTGGGAGATGAGAAGCTTAAGGAGGCTGCTCGTCAGGATTTACACATTTTCTTTTCAGAAGAATTTCTAAGTTTCAAATTTGGCAAATGCATACTGAAATTTTAGTTGGGCCATAGAGCATTTGGATGTGATAGCCTATGTATTTTTGGCAATAATTCCCAAAAATGACCCTAAATTTTTTCTTAAAATGTTGGTGAGAGGCTTGTGGGGTTTTTTTCCCCCAGGAATTTTATTGAGTCATTTAAAAATAACCTGATATTTTGAACAAAAAGCCTGCAAGGTACCCTTATAAAATTGGCTTTCCTTTTTACACAGCTGACCTCAGGATAAATGTGAGATGCAAGTTATTTCACTCTAAATGTATTCCCAGGACCAAGAAAGATGTATTTAAGGACTACATATAATGGAACCATCAGTGCAGAAAATGTCTCTACCATAGTATTCGTTTTTATTTCTGGAGTACAGAAGTGTCATGTTCCCACATAAACATAAAAAGTTAGACTTGCAAAGATATGTTAACCCCCTAAATATATGTTTGTGGTTTTATAATGATAGCATCATTAGAAAAACCTCTTTGAAATAGTTGTATGAGTATAGTACCAACTGACTTTATAAAAAAAGGTGTTAAATTTTTGTATCTCTAAATGACAATTTCTGCACTGTTTGCCTTGGTTGGCAATAATTGGGTTAAATATTTATTGAATAAACAATCAATGCTGCAGTTTGCACTAGTCTCCCATTCTGTATGCTGAAAGTGATATTTTTTTTTAAATAAAAAGTAAGAGGAACACTTCAAAGCTAGACCCCACTGAGATTTCTGGTAGCTAAAGATGCACATAACATCTCTAGAGAGGCACTCTACATTCGCAGTTTGCAAGACATTGCTTCAGGTGAAAATTGCATTAATATTTTTAGCTTAGACAATTTCTAAAAATAAGGCTTTTTATAAAAGCACTGAAGAGTATTTCTTCTACTTGGAAATAAATGCACAAAGGGGGAAACACTTTCTGATGCAGATTTGGGACCAGGAGGATTCTGTAAAATTACCAGATTGTATATATTGAAAGACTAGCTGAAATAAGTAGCTGCATGTACTTTTTCCATGACGGATGGGGGAATGGTGACCTGCAGCAGGGAAAAATGGGCTGTTCTGAGAAGGCACTCTGTGTTAATAGTAGTGCCTACTTTTTGTACCTCTCAATATTTCTATTTCAGGAATGGAGACTTGTCAGCTTCAGTTTTTCTGCTGAATCAAAGTACAAACCTCTCTTGTACATACCTTCTAACGACTAACAATCACTTTCTTCCTGATGCAATGGTTTCTTCTTTCTTAAGCTGTCAAATATTAACTTGTCTTGTTAAAGACTCCATCTCCTTGTGTACTTTCCCCTGTGTTTCCATGTATTGTGCTTACTTTTCAGAACCTCTTAGGGGTGAGAAAAGGGCTGCCGAGGGTTAGAGCACATCCTGTATTTTGAGAATGTATTTGTACCTACTTCAGAAATCCTTTTTATCTGTGAATGAAACTTGCACTGTGCTGCACTGATCCCTAAAGCTGTAACCAAACCGACGTGTGTGCGTAGAATTTTTCATCTGAAATCGATGTCTATGGTTTGTGCTTTTTAGAAGCATTAAAAAGGTGTTTTATGGTAATACTCCTATTCCTCAGTGATACTTGTTTAAAACTTTGCAAAATGGACTTAATATTGACTTCTCTTGTAGTTAAAAATTCCGCAAAGGGCTCATTTCGTACTTTGTAATCTTGCTCTGTCAAATTTTTTATTTACAAATATATGGTGTAGCTTCAAACCTATGTGTTTAATTTTCTTTAACTGTGGGCTTTCAAAGGTGAGAGAGAATAAGGCAGCTGATTTTTATATTGACAAATTGTTTAGCAGCAGGTTTCTTCACTGTCAGGAGGGATTAATAAACTGGGAGCATAAGCATACGGGAGGAGTTTGAAGACTAATTTAGAAATAAATTGGTTATGGATTTAGAAGACACTTATGCATTTAAGTAGTGTTCTAAAACAAGGATGACCAAGTGTGTTCCAAGTTGGGCTTTCGTTGGACCAGTTTCAATTGAGCCTCTGGAATCATCTGCAGCAGGGTGCTGAGCCGCCCAGCTCCAGTGCCCTGGCGAACCACCACAGGGGAGAAGACTTCTTGTGGTATCAGACTGGAGAGTAACTTGGTACTTTCCTCAGAGCTTCTGTGCTCTTAAGATCTTAAAATAGTCTCTGTGTATTTTATGTGCCTTTTGTTTGTTGGAAATTTAACCTGCCCTTCCTCAGTCAGCTTTCCAAGTTCAGTGGAATGAAAGCAGCAGCCTGCATATGTCTCTTTCAAGGCTCTGCAGTCAGCTTCTGCTTTGCAGAGATTCTGTATTGGAGAAATAAGTACAGACCTTGTTTGCTTTAGCTGAGTTCACACTTTGAACGCTCTTAACCAGTACTTCATAGTTTATTTACTGGGAATATTAAAGGAAAATGAAGAGTCTTTCTTTTGAAGATTTTAATTGAAGTCTACTAATTTTAGCTTCTGCACCTAAACCACTGTTAAAATAAATTAAGCTGCTTCCCTTACAGATTTAATGCAGCTGAACTTGCTGTAGCTGTAGAGTAAGTAATCTGAGGGTCAAGCACTGCTACTCAGTTGAAAAAAAGTTTATAAAATGGGCGTGTGGATTAATGAGTGGTGAGTTTGCAGCAGGGCTTTTAAGGTCTGTCTCTGTAAAACAGATTATGAAAATGACTTGCAGAAACGTTTTATTTCTGTGGGGCCTTCCCCCCCAGGGGATATGCTTTCACTAATCACTTAATGCAAATGAAACAGTGGTTGTCATAGTTCCTGGTTAATGTTTGAGTGGAAGCAGATTACGGATTGGATTGCTGTGATTTTTGCATTTCCCTGTTGTCCCTGAATTGACGGAATATTGCCTGATTCTGTTAGCAGATACAGTCAGCAAAGAGTCAGAGTACTGATGTTGCCCCTGTCCCCTCCAATAGCAAATTATTGTAGTAAATATTAGAAAGTCTTCTGGCTCTTTACTGCCTTTCATTTGATGAAATCTGAGCTACTTGTTTTTGCTGCAGCCCATCTGTTGGCAGCGCTGGCTCCCATGACTCATCAGGTCTGTCCTGGTGCTCTTGCTGTGAAGAATCTCAGTTCTGTTCCCTTGCTGTGATGGAGTTTAGAGCTGCTGGGGAGTGATGATGGGTGTGCTGTACAGTGATAGACAACTCTGCTGTACTGCATGTACCTGAAAGTTTTCTTAAACTCAGGCAGGAATAGAAAATCTGAACATTGGTCTTCCGAACAGAGATCCTTTGCTTTCTAAATTTGTAGTTGTCTGTGAAATGCATGTGCCTAGAGTAGGAATCAAAATGCTTCAACTGCACTTGGACACATTTAGGATAAAAACTTAACACTGTGTATCATCTGGGTTTACAGTGAAATAATATGCTAAGGAGCAGAAGTCATTTCAGGGTCACATAGTGTATCTAACTTGTTTAGCCTGTGCAAGTGGGAGAACCTCTCCATTGGGATGAAGTTTTTACATTTATAGAACTGGCAGTTACTAGCATTTTCTGCAAGCATAAAAGGCTACCACATAACAGCAGCAGCAAAAGCCAAGGGGCCTAATCTCACACTCAGCCTCTCCCACACTCCCTGGCCCGGTTCAGGGTCCTTCTCAGTTACACAGAGGGTAATTGGATTAAATAGCAAGAATTTCTCTAAAAGATACCTCCTTTACAAATTCTTTTACACAGGAATATACCCCAGCCTAAATAGTATTCAGGCAGAAAGCAATAGTTCATTTTCTTCAGATGTTTTGAGGTGTAATGCTAATGAGTTCAAGAGCTTAAATCTTTCAACAGTCAGACCTTCAAGAGCATCTGTTGACCTCCTTTTTTAGGTCGTCTTTTTTTTTTTTTTTTTTTTTTAA
>WEKX01023813.1:24734-97321 GCA_013390025.1 Pitta sordida
TTTTGTGCTGATGAGAAGTGGATGTGGTCAGCTCTATTACAGATGTGACTCCCTAGCAATTCATTTTAGCTTTTGGCTAGACTTATTTGCATTTTTCTCTCCAAAAGCTGCTGCCTATATGTAAATTTAAATCATTGGCTGTGTTGTGGTACGAGGGCTTTGCTGGCTACATTTTTTATAGCGTCTGGTGCTGCTGTAGAGCATTTCCAGCCTTTGAGCTTGTATCAGGTTTGTGTAGCATTGCAGTCTCTGAGAAAGGTGTCTAGCAGCGAAGGAAGGGGACATGCTTGGTCTGTTTGAAATACAGTCAGCCTTTTCCACTTCACACCCCCCAGATAGCGGCTTCACGTGGTGTGATTTTTCAGCGATTAAAGAGGCCCGTTTTGTGACTTCACCTGCGTGGACAGTCATGAATATTCAGATTAGACAGTCATGAATATTCAACCCCTATGCCACACGGACCATGGGTGCACTGCTCTGCCCATGCTGCGCACGCCCCACTTTGTTTGGAGGGAGGCTGCTGTGGCAGGTCCGCTCGAGTGGCGCACACCCCACTCTGCTCTGCTTGAAGGGAGGTGGCTGTGCCAGGTCCCTCTGGAGCGGGGTGGGGAGGGCTGGCCTGGGGTTAGGGCATGGCGCTGGTGGGGGGACCTGCTGTAGCCTTCTCACTTGGAGCGGAGGGGAGGGTATTGACTTGAATATTCATGACTGTCTAATTTGAATATTTATGCATGTCAGGTTGCACAGGTGCAGTTGTGAAACGGGGCCTCCTTAATTGCTGAAAAATCAGGCCACGAAGATGTGAAGCCACTGTCTGGGGGTGTGAAGTGGAAGAGGGCTCACTGTATTACCCTAGAAGATGAGATGAATAACTAAGGGCTGAGCCTGCCTCTCTGGTGTGACAGGGACAATGTGAGCGCTGTGTGGTGTTAAAATGGATTGTGGGATGCGTGGACTATGTTGGGAATAAGAATGACAATGGAGGTAACTGCTATACTGAGAAAACACCTTAGTAAATTAGCATTGTCTGTAAGGAAAGACCTGACCGCAGCCCGTTGTGAACACACAACTGTGGTTCTTACTGCTGTGGTGCTTACTGCCAGATGCTGAAGGAAAGACAACCAGCTTCAGTCAGAACAAGCCTTAGAAGGCCTTTAGTCTGGAAGCTCTGGAAGTTAAAGTTAGTGCTTTAAAAAAACCCCAAACTTGTAACAGGTCTGTAAAAGTATTAATGGGTGCATCTTATCTGAGAGTTATGTATAATTGGGCTTAAAGATTGGAAGGATCAACTTGGCTTTTAAACAAGAGGGTTGTATAATGTTTTTAACAGTGTTGAAACTGTAGTATATGAGAGGAGGAGCGCATGAAAAAGCCTATTTTGAATATTATTCCCTTTGGCTTTTAGTGATGCATATACAGCACTCGCGCCTCCCATATTGGGGCTTCACATCTTAGCAGCGTGATTTTTCAGCGATTAAGGAGGCCCCTTTTCACAATTGCACATGCACGACCTGGCATGCATGCATATTCAATTAGGCAGTCATTAATATGCAAATCAACCCACACAGCTGAAGCAGCAGTGGCCCCGCCTCTTCCTCCTGGCCCCGGGACAGTGGCGGTGGCAGCCCCGCTGCTTTGCCCCTGCCCCAGGATGGTGGCAGCCCTGTCATTTTTCCGCCCCTGGCACAGCTGCCGCGGCACCCGATGCACAGCAGCACAGTGCTGAAACAGAGCTGGGGGGCTGCATCAGGGTACAGGGCAAATTTGCATATTAATGAGCTGCCGTGCAACGGGGAAGTGGGGCTTCACGAGACCCGAATAAGACTGCAGTACTGTGGTATAGGAGACCTGACTGTAGTTTCTCTGTCAGTTCTCTGGAAGCAGAGGTAAATTACCCTCTGTTGGGGTACTTGCTTCCTGGTGTTTACAGTCCACATGATAAAAGGATTTGTTACCTCCCTTAACTGAAGCTAAATGCTAAATCCAAGAAAAACTCATCTTTCTGTGAATAAACCTATTTGACTCTTTGCAGGAAATACTTAACATGACTCAAATAAGCACAGCACAATGCAGCTCTAAAACAAAGTAGTCCCCATGTACTGTGTGTGGTTTACAGGTGATGGCAGCAGATCTTAAGCAGCATGAGTACAGTACTAACATGGACCCTGTCACCCTTTTTCCAAGGAACAAGAACAATTCCGGAAGGAAAACCAGCTACTGCTGTTGCTGGTCAGCGTGCACAAATTAATGCTGAGAAGTGCAATGTGGGATCCTTCATGTCTGCAAATGCCTGAGGCTGTTTTGGTATGGTTTTGGAGACAACAAACTTCCTGCCACGCTGTCCTGAAACCACACATGGGGAAGGAACCATGCCTCATCTGAAGTGCCCTGTGCCTCTCTGCCCTGGAAGAGGGTGCCTAGTGCTGTTGGCTGCTCTGCAACAGCTTTTCAGAAATGCTTGGAGCTCTTTCTGCCCAGCTATGCCTGCTCAGATCCCCCCTGAGCAGACTGGGTGGGTCAGAGCTGGTGAGGTGGTGTGGGGAGGATCACCTCAGGATACAGATGGGTTGGGGTGAAGTTTGCAGTTGGTTAGTAGAGCGAGCGTGGCAAGCATCAGCATGTCTTGTGCGTGTCACCTGGCTTTGTTGGGTAGGTGGGGCTCATGAATACTTGGCACTGGAGCTGCTGCCTGAGATGCTTTATCTGCAGTTTCTGTCCTGGATCTAATGTTCCTTGGCGGTACCTGTGTTAAGAGGCTGTTTTGGTTGTGTCACAAGAGCGTCAGGGAGGCAGGTAGTTGTCTTGCTTGTGCAAGCATCAGTGCTGCTGTACAGTGCTTAAAGCCAGTTTCTGCTCCTTCCAGGGCTGTGGCTGATGCTATTCATCCCAGCATGCAGTGGCAACCTAGGTGGGATTAAAAGGAAGCTTGGTGGTCCCCAGAATGAATGTGGCAGGAGCAAGGGATCACAGTGCCACACAAAGTCCCTTCTGCTCTGTCCTGTGTGCTGTTGGACCAGTGATAGACCTGATTCTCAGGACTGACCTGACTCCTTGCCTGTAGAAAAATCAGTGACCTCTCTACACTTGTGTAAACTGGGAGGAAAAGGACGATACACTGCCTGGTGCTTCCTGTGTGTAGTCATGGGATGGCTGAGGCTGGCAGGACCTCTAGAGGTCATCTAGTCTAATCCTTTGTTCAAGCAGGATCATCTAGAGCTGGTTGCCCAGGAATATGTCCAGATGGCTTTTTAATATCCTGAAGGATGAAGACTGAGTAGTTTCTCTGGGCAATCTATTCCAGTGCTTGGTTGCCCTCATAGTTCCCCTCTGACATTCAGAGGGACCCTCCTGTGTTTCAGTATGTGCCCATTGCCTCTGTGCATGTCACTGAGCACCACTAGGAAGAGCCTCACTCCTTCCTCTTTGCACCCTCCCTCGGGTGTTTACACACATTGTTGAGGTTCTCCTTGATCCCACACTTCTCCAGGCTGAGCATTCCCAGCTCTCTAAGCCTTTCTTGGTAGGAAAGGTGCTCCAGTCCCTTAACGATCCTTGTGTCTCTTCCCTGGATTCTCTCTGGTATATTCATGTCTCTTTTGTACTGGGGAGCCCAGAACGGGATCCAGGTGTGGCCTTATTAGTGCCAAGTAGAGGGAAAAGGATCACCTCCCTCCTCTTGCTGGCAATTTTTTCCCTCATGCGGTTGAGGATGCTGTTTGCTGCCTTTGCTGCAAAGGCATGTTTCTCCTCATGTGAACTGGATCATAAAATGCTAGCACATCTCTGAACTTTTGATAATTTGATTCTTTATTTCCGTTTTGTTTGTCACCCTTGTGTTGTGTTCTCCCTTTCTCCCCCTGAAAAAAGAGAGGTTTTTTTAATGAGTTTTGAAAGAAAAAGGAAGACATTTTAAAAGTTGCTGGTATTTTCTTTATTTGTGCACAGATTTTTCACACGAGGATGTTTCCCCAGCGTTGTCATAGCACATCTGTGGGTGTTGGTCCCACGACAACTACGGTAGTGGGAAGAAGACTTCCCTTGCCTCAGTGTGATTGTCCTTAATGTCCAAACCACCTTAGTGCAGGCACAGCTGTGGTGGCTGCTGCACTTCCAACCATCCAGGAGATGGGGAGAGGATGTGGTGTTCGAAGCATGAAACCACCAAGCAAAATGGGATGGGCATTTGCCTTGGCATGAAACACTTGGGTCTGCCCTGGAGAAGACGCGTGTCCTGATGCAGGAGTCACCTAGCTCCCGGGCAGGAAGGCTGGGGAGCAGGGAGCAGTGCTTCTCCTGCTGGGCTGGAACGCGTCTGGGAGGCAACACCCCTACAGAAACAGCCCTTCAATCCTGCTGAGATAAGGGATCCTTTGTTGCTTTACTTCATATGAACGCCTAGGTCTGCTTTCGCTTAACAATCTGAACGAGTTTGGAAGAAAAAAGGGCAGATAAAGGAGAAAAGTGAGATGAGTCACGGAGAAAATATTAGTTCAGGGCAATGCAAGAGGAGCCCAAGGCAGGATTTGGAGGTGTCTGTGTGCTGTTTTCCTCCTGTCTTGCTTTCGCTGCCATCTGCAGTTTCTCTTTTTCTTGGTAATCAAACCTGACCTCCCGTTTCTCACAGAAGCAGCACCTTCAGCTCTTTCAGAGGGAGGGAATCGGTGCTGGGGATCCAGGTAGAAATCCATTGGACCTGTACCATGCCTGGCGCTGGAACCATCCTCAACACTGCTGTGGCTCCAGGAAGGTTGCACCAGGCTTCTCTTTGTCTCAGTTCTCCACTGCTCAGGATGCATGACCCATACAATGGCGCTATCTGGACGTTTAGAGCAGCATTTTGTGGGTATTGGGCAGAGGGCAGTGTGCGTGGAGTTTAAAGGGAATGCCTGTTAGTGCCCGAGCAACCAGGGCTTTCTTTATGCATGAAGTCAGTGCACAATTACAGGCATGTTTTGCATGTAATGACATGGCAGGAGCCCAACCAAGGTTAAGTAATGAAGTAATGCTGCAGGTGGGATTTTCCTCTTGTAATTTATGTAACTGCTTGTGCTGGGAGTTGCAAAGGCCATGACGGGGAAGGAGAAGGTTTCCCAGATTGTGCCTGCCCTTGCCGCGCTGGCTGCTAATGACTGCCAGGACTTTTTTAGCAGGTGGACGTTAGGGTGGGGCTTATGCTCTGCAAAGCTCTAAACGGTCTAAACCTCCAGTGCGTCAGAGGCTGCCTGTCCCCAGACGGCATCAGCCCAGCTCAGGCGTGGCCGTGTCGCCGGGTCGAGCACAGGCCATTCCCAGCAACGTGACTGGCATTGAGTGGAGCCTAGTTCACAGTGCAGCATGCAATGCAGCCTTCAAGGAAGATATTCAGTGCCTTCAGAAAGCTTATCCCAAATCTTTAAGTCCCCTCCTGTACTTGGATTCATTCATCTATCTAAGATGTCATGGATCTTTTTCCCTTTGCACATGCTACAATTCCCTGCCTCTTGGCTTGGCATTGTCAGTAACTTGAACTGTGTTTGACAGATTTCCAATGCAGCCAGGTGAGGTGGTGGGGACTGCAGGAGCTGCTCTGGTCAGCCCCTGTGAAGTGGGGAGCTCTATGCACTATGGCTGTTTTCTGTTCTCTCCTTGTGCAATGCTCCTGCTTCGATGCACTCCACTGATACCATGGCATGAAACTCCTTGTAACTGTGAAAGGAGAGCAGCTCTCCAACCCGGGGAGCACGCATGTGGAAAAGGAGGCTTGCATCGGATGTGGAAAAGGAACCCCCCAAGGGGTTCATAGAGGAGCGCCTGTGAAGAGAAATTGGCTGCTCTTTCCCCTCTCCCTAGCATGCTGTGGTGGGAAGCAGGAAAGGTATGGAGGGGGAAGGGAAAGGCAGCCAGTTTCTTCTCTTTCCCTAGACACTGACAGCAAAGAGGAAAACTTCAGGTTTTAGGTGCAGCCAGTTGCTTTTGCAACACAATTATTAATACAATTAACAATGGAAGCCCTTTTAGGGACCCTTTATTCTTGTGGGTCCAACAGCAAACATAGCAGTGTGACTTATGTGAGCACATACACAATTCACTTGAAATCTTAGCAGTCTTTTCCAATCTTAATGATTCTATGAAACTTCATGAGCTCCCACCTGATAAAATGCTTGAGGTGACTGTCAGTTGTTACCTTTCCTGTGGGGAAGTTGTTCAGTGAGCTGGTGTTACCAGAGGAGATGCCAAGCTGTTAGTGAGACCTGGCTGTGGGCTGTGTTATTCCAGCAGAGTACAGTCACCATGGTCATTATGACTTGGTGGGCAGCCAAACCTGGGCTTAAGCAGTGTGTGGTTAATTTGGGGGTTTTTTTAGTCTGTCTTAAGTTTCAACTCTTCACAGATGAGAAGCTCTAAGACTTTGTTCCGGTTTTGGATTTGCTACTTGCAACAAACCACTGCTCCAAATAGAGCAGCACTGCTCAGCACCAAACATCTGCCATTCTTAGGTCTGGGTTGCCTTCTCAGCTGTTTTGCATATGAATGTGTTATACACGGGACTGTGTCCCTCCTTAGGTGGAATGACCCCAACAGTTGCGGAAGGAGAGTTTGCCCCCTTACCAAGAGCCATGGCCTTGCCCTGCAGAAGGGGCTCCTAGAAAACCTTGCTGGCTGTTGCAGAAACAGGTAGACATTGGCTTCTGGCTGGTCTTCCCAGGGACATCATGCTCTGGGCCTGGCACACACTTTTTCAGGATGCACAACCAGGAAAGCGAATGTATTTCCTATTCCCTCTTTCCTTCCTCTGTTTTAAGCCTAGATTTATAGCCGCGGTCTCTCCAGAGTTTTTCTTTAGTCTGAGTCTGTGTGAATGCAGTCCATCCACTTGATGTGGAACAACACAGGCCAATGACAGTTCTGATCCCATTCTGGCATGCCAGTGCACCAAGTTGGAGGACAGAGCACGTGGGGAAGAGAAGCCCGACTTCAGCAGGCACCTGGCTCTTTCTCATCGCATTACCATAGTACGCAGTGTAGCAGCTGCCTAGCCTGTTTTTTTGTGAAGTACAAAACTGGTGGCTGCTTATTTATTTGACTAGCTGAGGGTAGTGCTAAGTGAGCAATCTTTTCCCCTGCAGGCTGCATGTGTGGATGTTTGCTTTTAAGAGAGAACGAAAAAAGATTTAAAGATACATTTGATCTGCATTCTAGCTCTGAGTTGGTTGAATATTTACTCTGTTGTATACAAGTTAGTTATTGAAAGCCTTATCATGGAATGAAATCAGACAAGAGGCTCCGTGATTCAAACCCAGGAGGCACCTAGAGGTGGAGAACATTGCAGCTGCACCCAGAGAAACCTGCTCATTGCCACAACCTCACTTACATGGTCCTTTCCGTGGTACAAAGGGCATCTGCTGGTTGCTGTGCAATTGCCGTATCCTCCGCAGCCTTTCTCCGTTAACCCTTGAAGCCCCACTGGTACCCGTGTAGCTGCTGTGTAGTGCCACTGCCATTTGCAATGTGGAACTGCTGTCACATAGCACAAGGTAATGCTGCATGTGTTTCTGAAGAGCTGTAACTGTCCGTGTGTACCAGGGGTTTTACAGAAGTGCTGTAAACAGGCAGCTGTCTGAGCCAGAAGAGATGAGTTTCTGCTGTGGGATTCTCTGATGTCTGCTGCAAGCTGGCTTCATTTGTCAGCCTGTTCTTCCACAAGGTCGATGGCAAGACTTCTATTCACTATTCGTGTCTTCACAAGATTTCTGCAGGTTTCAAGGCTTTACTTTTTTTTTTTCCTTATAAAAATCCACTTTAGTGCAGTGGTGAGTGTCCCCGCCTCTCATGCCAGAGACCGGGGGTTCGATTCCTGCCGGGGAGGCTGTGGTGCCATTTCAGAGTTGGGCTTGATGATCCTTGTGGGTCCCTTCCAATTCAAAATATTCTGTGAATCTGTGAAATTGTGGTGAGCAGATTCAAAAGCTGTTTAAGCCTGTGCATCTGTGGTGTAATATTCTGCTTTCTTCGGAAGACCTGGCTAAAGCCCTACCTCTGAGTGTCATAACACAAACTGAATGAGACACCAGGAATGAGAAGAGCCCTTGGGCAAGGCAGGAGTTTGGCTGGAGGCCATTCAGGGGGAAGACACCCAGCAGTGCTGTGCATTCATTTTTGGGTACCAATATAGTGCTGTTTTCCTGATGCAGAGCAAGGCTGGGTGTCTGTCTGCAGGCTGGCAGGATGATGCTGTGTCATTACACATTGTCAGGGCAGCAACCCCAGAAGCCTCCCAAGAAGCAAACGGGAGCAAATGATGTCGCTGATTATTAATTTGCTTCCCAACCAGATTCTGCCTGTGTCGCATTTTGCTCTCATTTCTTTTGTGTTGGTAACACGACACAGCTTTCCCCTTCAGCAGAGAAGTCAGGATGGTTAAGTTGATCCCACAGCCCACCCTTTTGCTGGCTGTTATGGCAGCCAGCTGCAGAGGGCCATGAAAACAGTACTGCTGGCTCTTGATGTATTGAGTGTTTTTCTAAAGCTCCGCCTCCCCAGAGTAACATGAAGTACATAAAAATGTCAGGTTTCATTATGTGGTAAATGGTTTGGGAGGAAAATTGAAACAGTACCCTAAAGGCTCCCAATGTGAAGGTGAAATAAAAAGCCCAAGTGTATTATATGTAAATTCTTGCTTTTTAAGCATTGAATTCTGACCTTTAAAATCTTGAGACATGGAAACTCCATGGAAAGCACTACCCTGCTCCTGGTTTTATCATCTATTTGGCAACTTTGGTATCCCTTCTGGTTAAGCCATGGTGTATCTAATGGCTTTGAAACCTCTTCCAAAGCCTGATCCTGCTGCCTTGGGTGCATTTCCACTCCCTCTCCCTTGGTTCTCCCTGGGTAAATTCCTCAGCCTTGGCCTTCATGGGAAATACTTTAATGGCCTAAAAGTACAAACACTTTAAGCAAGGCACCCCCCTCTTCTTGCTTAATAATTTAGGGGCATCTTTCACTGCCAAAGCTCTGTCAGCAAAGACCTGGGAGCAGCCTGGGCAAAGCCAGCCTCTCCCTTTCAGGTGGCTGCTTGTGGTGTGATTGCTGCTGGAGGCACTGCCTGGCTTCCTGCCCAGGTCCAGAAAGTTTCTTCAACTGCTGCCTGCTTGGATGCAAACAGGGAAGAGCTGAGAGCCTGTGATATAACTCCTGAGCCTGCAAGGTAAGAGTTACTGGGAGGCACATGAGGCCATCATGTAGGGGTGATGGCTTTCCCCACAATGCTGCAAGAAGGGAGGGGAGGACAACTAAGGAAGTGTCTGCAGTGGGAAAATGGAGTGAAACACCAGAAAGCAAGATAAGAAAGAGAAGGAAGATAGATTAGAGTACAGGAAGCAAAACGCATTTAAAAACCAAAAAGAACCAGGATTTGAGATGTGGTCAGGCTGGCCTAGGATGACACTTGTCCTGTCGGACATCTGCTGAGGTGATCTTTCCCCTGGGCAGGAGGAAACAAAGCTGTAGTCTTGTAAAAAGTGGTAATATAAAAACTTGTAATAACTTGCTAATAAAAAGCAGTCTGAGAGGAAAGCTGTAATTACTCCATTAAGTAGAATTTTGCTTGTCTGCTCTAATGAACAGAGGGTCTGGTTCTCCTGTGGGACTGATGCTGTTCCTGTCCTGTACCTGCCTGCCAGCACTGCTGGTCTCTGCTTTGGCTGCAGTTCCCTACTTGCCATCAGGACCCAGAGCTGGATCCTAGGAACCCCTTATCCCTATTTGGAGTTTGAGGACTCGTCGTGGTCCTGCTTCTCTGGGTGCTGCCCAGCTGGGTGTGTGTCTGCTTCCTGTGCTGATTCCCATCCTTTGGCTTCTCATTATGTGCCTTCAGTGGAGCCTGGCACCAGCAGAAAATCAGTATAATGTGGTAGAAAATGCTTGAAGCTTTTAGTTTCTGTAGCCTTTCAGACTATAAAAAAACCCCTTCCACCCCTCAGCATAGTGCCAGCCCTAGTTTTGTGCTGCCAACAGAGAAAATAGAGGTTTAGATGAGACCTACACCTCATCAAGTACACCAGCTCTCAAGTACATATGATGAATATAAAACTAACTGGATCTTGGAGAAAGAGTCTGAGTCTGCGTTAGTGTGTGATAAACCACCCCCGCTCACTTTAAAGCTACCATTTCTGTTTGTCTTTTGCTTTTGAGTGTTTTCAATAAATAAAGAAATATTTGCTGATGGTGTGGCAAAGTGTGTAGGGAATCAAAATGCAGCTTCTAACATCCAGATCTGACTTAGCCTCATTCTTAGGGGACTGATCACCGATGAAGGGCAAGCTGGTGCATGGCTAAATACCAGATAGCTTTGCAGCACCCCTGTTTACAGCCTGTTTTGTAAAGCTGCTTGCCCAGGTTTTGCATAGGGAGATACCAAGCAAAAGAACTGCCTGAGGCTACGGAGCAACTGTCCTTTTACAAGGCATAGCTAGATGTGTGTTTTCATGCCCTAGCAATCCTCTGCCTGGTTGCATTCTTGCTGGAGGAGTATTGAGTGAGTAAAGCCAGCCTTCTCTCATGGTGTATCTTCTGAAATGCTGGAGAGCCCTGCTGCAAATAGCTGCTCCTCGGGGACAGTCCCCACATGCAGCCCGTGGGTGGTCATGGCTCCTCATCAGATTGCATGTGGGGACTCTTGGGCCATGCACTGTGGCCATGCAGCTGTGAGCTGTTTTTAGGGTTTCAACTGAGTCTGCGGCTCAACACCCACACCGGTGGTACATCATCAACAGTGAGCAAAAGCAGATGGACCAGGACTTGCTTCTCACTTAGAACAGCCAGAAGTGCTTGACAGTGATGAAACTGTCTGTACTGGGAAGGACAGCCATACCTAACCCAAGGACCCTGTGATGCCTCCTGCTTCTGGCTGAAGTGCCTTGCCCCAGTCCTGGAAACTTGATATCAAGAGATGAAGTGCACTGGAGGGGTGGGACAGGGATGCTCCAGCACCTAGCAAGGTAGGCAGACCTGTGAAACTACTAAGAATCCTGGAAAACTGCTAGCTTGGAGGCCACCATAGACCAGGTTTTGATATGGTCTTGGCCAGGGTGCCTAAACCCAATTACAGTCATACCTCCCAATCTGTAAGGAACGGGTCTCCCCGAGGTCTCGCAAAACGTCTAATTCGCAAACAGTCGTGGGTCATTAATATGCACACAGGCCACGCCCATCGCTCCACACCCCACCACTCCAGAGCGCTGGAGACCATTTTCCGCTCCTCCCCACGAGCTCTCACAGCAAAGGGAAGCGTTTCTGAGCCCTCTCTGCTTGGGGAGACCCCCCCAAGAATCCCTGGGCTTATCTTCAGCCATGCTGCTGCTTCCACAGCTGCTGCCAGGCTGCTACCACCGCTCATGCTTGCACTGCCTCCGTGATGGGGAAGCTCCAGGGCCATGGTGGGGAAGTGGCATCCCTGGGCTCCGGTCAGCACTCTTGGACCCTGGGAAACCTTAACTTTGTGACACTGTGACACCCGGGGCTCCTTATGGCGGGGAGTGGTGTCGGAGTTTTTTTCCTTTTAACTGTGGTGGCTACAATATGTACATCTGCCAGTCCCGAGTCCCTTCCCCCTGCTGCAGCCTGCTGCAGTAGGGGGAGGGCATGAGGGAACAGAAGCCTCCTCCTGGTGCAGCAGCTGTGGCAGGAGCGCGGGCACATCCCAGCGCTGCCCCATCCCAGCCCACAGCGCTTGCCCCACTGCTGCCGTGGCCAGCCCAGACCCATTTCCTTGGGGCACTTTCCCTGGGGCTACATCACCACCAGGTGTGCCAGACATACAGTCCCTGGGCACAGACCACACCGCCTTCCTCACTGGTAGCCATGGAAACAGTAACACGTGCCTGGCGGGAATCAGTCTCCTGGCTGTGCTTAGAGGAACAGGGTGACTTGTGGTGGTGCTGCACTGGGTCTCAGCGGCCACCCAGGGCATCCCGCGGTGTGAACCTTCCGTGTTAGGGACCAGGTGTGGAGACACACAGGAGTGGGGCACGAACCCCCCCATGGCGCCGTGGGACCATAAATGCCACAGGAGCGAGAGGCACCGCACGCCCTCCCCCCAGGGCTGGGCCAGTCCCGCCCCACAGGGAGCGCTGGTGCCGCCCCTCGGCGAAGCAGAGGCACTGCACTTGCGTTGACTGGGAAACTCACAAATTTCTCACAAACCAGCGAGGTCACAGTGGAGAAGTCGCAATGCAGCGAGGCATGACTGTATCCTTCTTTCCCCGTTCCCAATTAACTACAGTAATCCCTTGAATTTTGCAGGGGTTTGGGACCAGGGGAATGGTGCAAAAGGCAAGTTCTGTGAAGAGCGGCGGATCATATACATGCAAATAAGCAATGCCCACCACCCCGCCCCCTCACCCCTGGTGAGCACAAGGATGTCTTTGTCTCCAAACCAGGGCATGCCGAGCCGCAGTGGGCAGCCAGTACCGCCCCTGTGCCATCCTAGTGTGACACGGGGGGCAGGGCAAGTGAGTGTGCGGGGAGTGGTGCCACCCTGCCCGCAAGTGGTGCCGGTAAGGGGCGGGGGGGCACATTGCTCTGTGGACCAGAGTCTTCCCTGGCATCAATCGAGCATGCTGCTGTGGGATTAGCAGCCACTGGTCTCCCCTGCTCCCCTGTGGCCCTGGTGCCAGGTTGATACGGTGTGTATAAAGCTTCCCTAGGGTTTTATGAATCTTTACAATGCTCTTATATGCCAATCCACGAGCAAGCGGCACCCACTGGTGCTGATGCCCCGTGGGGCAGGCTTGTCCCGCCCCACAGGGCATGGCAGCCCCACCTCCCAGCACAGCAGAGGCACTCTGCTCATGTGCGCGTGGAAAAACACCGCAAAGAATCGAGGGAAATCTGTGGCATCTTTGCTGGAAAAAAAAATGCGAAGAGGTGAAGCTGTGAAACTTGAGGCATGAAGAGGTGAGGGATTACTATACTACTAACTGATACATTTAGCAGAAGCTCAGTATCTTTAGCCATAAGGAGGGACTTGGCAAGCTGTCACACATCCCTACGGGTATATGCCCTCTGCCCTGCCCTGATTGAGATAAATGCTTTCAAATTACAAGGGGTCATTGACAAACCCCTCCCTGTTCCTAGGTCACTAGATGAGTGCATTGCTGTACAGCATTTGGGTGTGCTGGTAAGAGTGGGATAGAAATCTCAGCCCTGGCTTCCTCTCCCAGCCTTGCCATTTATTTCTCTGGCTAGCAAGGTAAACCCTGTTGTCTGACATCCTGGTGTGAGTCAGCAATGCTCACACAGCCTTCATAAACCAGGTTTTAACTTAGTTCCTGCCTTGCTGAGGTGGGCTAAGTACAGAGTTCAACTGTAAGTGTTCCCTGTCCCGGGGATCCTGCCAACTTCTTGCAGACCTTTTTTCTCAGCTTCCCATTTTGAAGTCAATTCCAAGTTTGGGTTGGAGTTCACTGTGCTGCTGGGCCAGTCCCCACTGCAGATCCAGCCCTGGTGGGAACTCCAGGAGCGTGAGGCACCTGTGTAACCTGAAATAGCGGTAAGCGTGATGCATAAGCAAGGTTATGGTATAATTTGGTTTCCTGAGCTTGCACTGCATTTTAGGGCAAGGCCTATGAACTCATCCCTGGACTCCAGCTGCTATATAATGTGTCTGATCTGCACAGTGTTCAATAGATGTTTGCTCCATTTGGTTTTCCCGTGGAGAAATAAAGGGACTATTTGTGGTGGTTGTAGTAGTTGAGTCATAACCAACCTGGCCTATTTGTAAGGTATCATGTCTCTAACCAGAAGCATGTGCCAAGAGAAGCAGATGCTCATGGCTGCTGTGCTGGGAAGGTGGCTGGGGCTCCAGGACACCTGGTAAGGCAGCAATAAACCATTGTTTATTAGCTGCTATGAAAACAGGTTCTCCCATCTGAATCCTGGCCAAATTACAAGCAGCATGATGAATTAGTACCAGTTAATATGCTCATCATAACTACTTCAAGGAAAATTATTAGGAATCACAAATGCACCACTACTATTTAAATATTATTCATTGATTTTAACTTGCTGCAAATGGAAAGAGAGGAAGGGATGCAGGGAGTAAACAGTGATTAGCACTAATTGGCAGTGTGGGCTTCGTGGATCTCACATTCAGCTGAACCTACAAATGCAAAGGATGCCCCTGGATGTCAGGGAAGATCCTGCTGTCTCAGCATGAAGGAAGTGGTAATTTTAAGTATCACGGCCATCAAGCCAGGCACATGTGACTTGGGGACTGGCTGAGATCTTGAGCTGTCCATGCAGTTACATGGTGCCACAGGGCCAGCCCACATCACTCTTCTCTAAGCACTTTGAGGTGAGGAGCTGCATGGCACCAGTGCCAGCTCCCTGTCCATGTCCCATCCCTTCGGGATACAGGTGGGCACTGCCTGGTGGCACTGCTGTGACCCATGGGTAGGAGAACCAGGCTAGTGTGCAGTTTGGCCCCCTGAACTTGAAATACTCATGCAGCATTGCAGCAAGTGCATATCTTCAGTCATTGGTCTTTCAAGGTGCTCACATAAAACCAGATTATTAAACTCATGGGATGGAGAACAGTGTTGGGCTGAAGCCTCCTGCCCCTCACCAGCATCTCCTGCCCCTGCCCAAATGAGTTTCTTTAGTGAGGGAAGTAAGGTCCCACATCTTGGTCTGTATGGGTCCTTGGGCCTTTCTGGGCATAACTTGCTTTGAACATATGTCAAAGGGTAATCTGATTTTACAATTGTCTCCAAACATGCAGAATTTCCTCCTCAGTTGTTCTGTTTTCAGCTGTGGTAGAGTTAATTTTCTTCACAGGGACAAGTACGGGGCAGTGTCTGGACACCAGTGTTACCCTCTCCAAGTCACATTAGCACAAGAACAATCAATTATTAAAGCAGCTCTTTAAGTGCAGCTCACCCATGGCAGCTGCAGCTCTACAGATGCTTAGTAGAACTTCCAAGCAGGCCAAAGTGGCTCTTTTAATATTTACAGTGGTGATGCCCCATACCAGTACAGGCATGAGCTTTAGAAAATCTTCGGGGCAGTGCAGGACGTGGGGCAAGGGGCTAACTGGTGGAGTTGAAAGGGCAGGTCCTGCCAGCTCAGAGGATCTCTTGCTTGTCATGTCTTTACTTACCCAGAAAATGGGAATCTAAACACAGCACCTCTCATTCTGCTTGTACCCACCAGTGAACACCACCCTGATATGCCTGTGATGCATGCAAGCCACTGTGGAAGCTGAGGCCATAAGATACCTCAGAAGGGTTGGAAACCACAGAAATTCTGCCTTGTAAAAATCTTCCTGAAAGGGGATGAAAACCAAAGAAGTGCTGGTTTTTTTTTTTCTTTCGTTGCAGCCATTTCCCTGATGAATAAAATCTGTGCCTGTGTCTCTGAGCAGAGCAGCCAAAACATCAAGGACTGGCACAATCAGGCTAAATCTGCTTCAAAACCACTGTAAAGGAAAATTTGGGTAAAGATGTGGGTCCTTCCTCTGCCGTGTGCACACAGGGAAGCTGCCAAGGTGGAGGCATCTGCAGAAGCACGGGAGTGTCATCTGGATTCCTGGGACGTGGGAATAGGCTAGGAATGTGGGGATGTTTGCTCAGGTGACTTGTGCTAAACCTGCTGCTCTGAAAGAGGCATTGATGAGCACTCATGGCCAGAAGTGGGGCCTAATCCAGCCCAGGAGGTGGTTTTCCCCAGTTTCATGGCACCTCAGGGTCGATTTTGTTCTGGCAGGCGGGCAGTATCTGCCAGAGAAGGGCACTTCAGGCCCCATAGTGATATTTTACACCCATCTGTCTGGTTGTGAACACTCTATCGGACTAGAATGTGTTTTTCAGCAGGCTGATGTTTCACAAGAGAGCTTAAGTTTTGAATAAATTGAAAAAAAGGCACAGAAAACAGCGTTTTACAGGCAAGGGTGGTACCTGCTGCTCCTGCTCCTGGTGGTGCTGTGGCGTTCTTGGCAGAGACACGCTTGGGGTTTAAAGGTCTAGGGTCTCACTTTTCTCTTTTAATATGATGCTCATTGCACATTTTTTTATCATCCTACTTAACTTGTAGCAGGGATAGGATCTCCAGCAGCACAGTACACCAAAATAGCTTCTCAGGGTTTTTGGCTTTTCTCATCCCCGCAGTACCTGAGCTTTTCTTCTGCAAGCTGAGTATTCCTAGTGAGAGTCGGAAATAAGTCAAACATGTGCATAATTGATCTACCATGTTTGTGAAATTGCTGTGTCCAAAGTTGCTGCAGTGTCAACATCTAAGCAAGCAGCGGTGGGCAGCACATTCCAAGGGCCATGCATCCCACTGTGACCTAAAGAGATTTCTTCTCTGAGTGCCCCGCTGCTTACAGTAAAGTTTAGTAAGGACCCCTCTGTGCAGGCCATGTGGCCACAGGTATCATGGAAGATTTGCTGTTTGGATACAGCCTTTGAACCAAAGACCAAGAATGGGAGAGGTGCACACAAGTGCTTTTGGAGTGCGTGCACATGTTTTGCAAAAGCTTCAATTAGTTTAATTGTTTCTGTTGAATTAATGCAATCCTACATTTAGATACATTCCTGAAGTATGACTCTAACTTGTTTTCTTAGGACAGTATAAAAGTCTGGCTGACCTTATTTTTGCTTTATGAGGAGACACAGAACCACAGAATATTCTGAGTTGGAAGTGACCCACAAGGATCATTGAGTCCAACTCTTAAATGGCACCACTGCCTCCCCGGTGGGAATCGAACCTGCGTCTCTGGCGCATGAGAGGTAGGGACACTCACCACTGTACTAAAGGGGACTTTAATATACATAATACCAAACAGAGCTGAAAGGGATGATGCAAAATCATCCCAGCTGGTTTGATGTAACCACCATGGTCTAGACCAAGTGAAGGCACTGTCTTGTTCCCCAGCACATGTTAAACAGGTCTTAGCAGGAAGCTGTCCCAGAGGCAGCTTGCCATGCCTAGTAATAGCATGTTTCAGTGCTCAGACACTAAAGATCAGTTTAGGGGAACACAGCAGCCAAACATCTTCATGTTGCCTTTAAGAAGTGGCAAAGGAAGATTTTTTCCAGTGTGCAATTTTCTGTTAACAACATTTGGCTCAGATCTTATTCTTTTTCAGTTCTGGGAGCTAGTTTTGAGAGAAGCCCCCAACAGTGAGCAGTGGTGATGGCTGAGGGATATGTGTGTGCCAGCCCTACTCATCCCATCAAGATGTTAGAAACATGAAAGTCACTGCAACAAAACCATGGAACTGCATTAACGTCAGCAGCAGTGGAAAGCTGGCAGTGCAGTAAGGAAAAAGAGTGAGCCAACACTTAAAACCCTCATATAGTGGGCAAGACCCTTGACTGTCATTGTTAACTCCAGAATATAATGCACTTACAGAGGGACCAGTCTTCCCTTCACTGAAGGCTAATACTAGCCCGGTGGACTTCCCCTGCAGTGAGCCTATCTAGTGTGTTATCATGGAGAGGATGAAGGTTGTTCTCTGTGTGCCATAAATAAGGCAGCTCTGCAAGGGCACAGTGTGTTACAGGCCCTGTGCTGGCAGCAGCATCTTAAAATCCATTAGAAAGTTGCAGAGCACATGAAGAGGTTTGTTCCTTGGAGGTCTCTCTCAAACTGAAGCAAAGCCGGTGGATTTAACACAAACAAACAGCATTTATCTATATGCTATTGCTTAAATTCAGAGTTTAGATCCCCAAGAATATTCTGGAATAATTCAGCTGAAGGATCAGGATTTAAAGGGGAGTCTGGTGTGCGCAGCCTTGCCTCTGCAGTCACAGGAAGGAATGCTCCAGCGGGATGGCCCAGCTGTGGCAGGCATTGCCCTGGTTTACATGGCCTGGCCCCAGCTGAAGATCAGGCTCTACGTGACTCTGGAGCATACCGCATTTTTTCCATGGCACGGCAGCAAGTGCTGTATTTTGAAGAGTGCATTGAGAGGATTACTGACAACAAGCACGGGGCGTGTCCCCCACCGTGATGCAGAGGGATTTAGGTATGTAACTCCTGACGCAGCTACATAATAGACAAAATAAACTGGTTTTGCATCAGTCCCTAATGCTTCACCCATCTGCCTTCCCTGGAAAGCACTGCTTGGCTCCGTGGAGAGTTGCTGCAACCTGTGGGTGAGCACGGCCAGCTTGGAGCTGTGCCCTCGGAGCACTGGGTGCGGCTGTGATGGAGTGTGGATGCTGAACCCCCTCTTTGAATCCTGTCCTCCCCAGCTGCGGTTGCCCGAGAGCCAGTCTGGTCCTGCAGGGAGCAGAAATCCCTTTTCAGAAAACTGCTGCGCTCCTCGGTGGGAATGTCCATATTTAAACGACCATCTCTGTAGTTTCCCTAATCCTTCTATCAAGGCCTGAGCAGTGACCAGGAGTGTCGCTTGATCCCTGTCCAGCTGCGCTGTTGTTTCATCCTTTAATTCAGGTTAATGCTCCGAAGAAGTACTGTACTTATCCCTATTACACAACCACAGTCAGGAGGCATTTCAGGGCTGACATACCTTATTTTAGCCTCAACTCCTCTCAAAACAATTAAGTTCCTGATGCTGTTTGCATCGTGCTGATTTATTTTATGAAGCAAAGGAAGATAATTTCTCAAGACTGCAGGATGTAAAACTCTCTGGGTCAGGACCACATTTTATTTACACTGACTAAAGGCTTTGGCTTTAGCTGATTCTAACTCTTAGGTTCTCGGTCTTTTTTTTTTTTTTTGCTTTTCTCACTAAGATGTGTGGTGTATAATTATGGTTTTTTTTAATGGCTAGCAGTTTATGAAGACATTTTAAAAGGTAAGCAATGTATGTGAATATTCATTGTCTGAACTCCCTAAGCTTCTAAAAAAGTTCAGCCTGTGTCTTCCCTTTCATCTTCCCCTGCTCTCTGGCTGCTGACATTTGCCTTCCTCAGGCACAGTGCACTTGTGGCTTGACAGACTCCTTTTTCTTACATGGTAGAGCCCCAAATTCCTGCTACCAGTGGGATTTAAGGGAGGAGGAGGAGTTGTGGAAGGGCCTTCATTTCACAGGCAGCATCCTCCGTCTCCTTCTCCTGTCAAACTCACTGCTTCTCTTTCGTCAGCAACCACTGAAGTTCCTGCTGGGAGCCCCTTTCTTTGTATTTGAGCTGCATAAAAGAAAAACGGAGCCCCATAGTTGGCAGGAGGTGTTAGTGCCATATGTTAAAACTTCCTAGAGTGTAATTAGCAGAGTGAGGGGAGCTCCTCAGGTGTGCTTTTCCTGTGAGGAGGCTCCTCAGTGCTCACTCACACCTACCTGGATGGCAGCAACTCATGTGAGGATGTTTGTACACAAATATGTTCGTGGTTTATAGTTTACATACTGGTCCTGAATCAGAATATATTAGAGTGAAAAGATTTTCCTGAAAACACCTTTGCATTTCAGGAAGAATTTGCCTCTGTATTTTGAAAAACACAACAGCTGCTGTTGCCCCATTTGTGGCCTTGCTCTCAGACCTTTCTTTCAATCTGCAAACTCACACTTTTTTCCCCCACCAACAGCATGGTTTCCAGCACAGAAAATTTAAGGCTGCTGACAATAGAATTGCTTTTCTTAGTTACCCTCCTTGGGCCTCTTAGATGTGGCCTGTGACCTCCTGGGGCCCAAGGCTACATGAGGAACCACAACACTAGACTGCACAACCCAGGGAAGAGCTCTTTCTCCATCAAAAGTGTAGAAGGTTGGCTGTCAAAAACGACAGTTGAATTGGCTAGACTCATTGAGAAACTAAATTTACTTCCTCAAAGTTTGCATTGCAAGCATGCCCTGAGCTTTTCCCAGGCCACCCAGACAGAGATAGGATTTTTTCTGAAGGATGAGTAAGCATAGTTTCAAATCTGTAAAGAAAACAACAGCCAACAGGAAAGAAAATAAGTGTGGGAAGCAATGTTTTATTTTTAAATGGTTGAACTGTGAATGTGCTCAGTTGAAGTATCACTGTCAAAAGTACTACCAAATACCTAAATCTCACTGGTGTTGGCTTGTTGCAATTCTCCTGCATTCTCCCACGTACCGTTCTTGGCTAAAATATAGCCCAACCCATCAGGCTGAAGGGAAAGAGGGGTTTTCCTGGGACCCACTGGAGAACTGGCACGGAAACGTGGTCTCTCTTTCATGTGTACCATATCCAGGTCCCCTGTAGATTGAAGGGAGATTTCTAGTGCCAACTTGCAGCTGGTTTGAGCCTCACCTGTCCGTAGGGGTAGCCTGTCTTGGGCAGAAGGAACCACCGCTCCTTGGAGATGCCTTCCAGCCCTCTGTTAGTGTCACTCATTTGAGTGTGGCTGTAGAAAGACAGGAAAATATTTCATTTCAGACAAGTTAATGAAGTCCCGTTTTCAGTCCGTACTCCTTTAAATAGCAGAACAGGAAATATGAGTAACTTGCAACATCTGACAGAAATAGAAAGTAGCTGCTTCATTCTTTTATGGCCTGTTACCCTATTGAACAATGACGTGAGAATGTGTTGGGACAAACCTGATGAGGTGCTCTATGCCACGAGGTGCCTATTAGGCTGTTTGTTTTTCCCCTCTTTAAAGGTGTCATTTGCCTTACGATGGACCCTGAAAGCACCCAAGGTAACCACATGCCCAGCACTGGCTGAGAACACCGAGTAGTGAATTGTTATTGCAAGGTCTGCCAAACGATTTCACATCTGGAAATTATCCATTTTACAAACATATTCTTTATAAAGAAGTAATGTTCTCCAGGTTTTAGGAGGGGTTTCCAATATACCATGGGGCAAAAACTCTTTTGCAAAACCAGAGCGATTAAGGGTTTTAGCTTACCCTGAAAACCCGAGCATGGAGCACCTGGCTGGACACTCCGGGTGCTAAGACTGCTGACAGCCGTGTCACCGTGTCCTCCTGTGCTCAGGAGATTGGTGATGTGTGGTACCTACATTCCGCTGGCAGAACAGATGGACCCCAATATCTTTCTGGCTTGAAATTTTCAGCAATTCATATCCAGAATGTTCTCTTTGCAGTGACCCAGGACACATGTTCAGGACGTGTATTTTATAGCATTCTCCTTTTTCGTAGTTTAATTGTTTCCAGCCTTCCTCACTGCAATTGAACTAAACATAAAACGGAAAGGAAAGGGAAAAGGAATGGAAAGAGGAAAGGAAAAAAGGAATGGAAAGAGGAAAGGGAAGGGAAGAGAAGGGAAAAGGGCAAAAGATGTGTTTCAAACATATGTGGGAACATGCAACTAAAGGACTGCTTTTAAGTGCTTCCAGGTCTCAATCTTAGCTTCAATAAAGTTTTTATAAAAGCCAAAATAATTTATCAGTATTCTTTGAGCAAGATGTGAGAAATAAGAATCATCATTCATAGAAAAATCAATGTGGAGGATGCTACAATTTTGTGTTAACTCTTCACTTCAGTCACTGAGGAGCAGGTATTGATGCTTTGCTGTGCTGTAGTCTCAGGGCTAGATGGATTTCCCAAGATATACACAGAATTCAAAAGGAAACTCGGCATCATATATTAACAAGCAACCAATTATTCTGCAAATAATGTTTTGAAACCACTTATCTGCCACTTGTAAACAAGAAAGCTCACTGATCCAAAGCGCATAACACAAGGCTTCAGCAGCTTTTATCTCTGAAGAGCTGGAACCAGAGTTGTGCTAGTGCTGACACAAAACTTGTAATCTGAAAATTAAACCACATAATGCAGTGCATATTAGGATTCCGGAAAGGCTTATATGTATTTCTTTATGGCTAGTAAGACTAATAACAACTCTTATTATGACAAGGTTTTTATTTTTGAAAGACACCCTCCTACTTCAGCATGCAGATTAGTCTCTTACTGCAAGTGACAATAACCCAGGCTGATTGAAACCGTAATACACCACAGTAAGCATTATTTTGGATAGCTGGCCCCCAGATATAATCTCTTCCTAAACCAATCTGTGCATATAAAATTGTACTTGGATTACATTGATGAGAATGGTCTTCCCAGGAAGGACCAGGCTGCTGTCACAGGCTGCTGTAGCACTTTGTACACTTTCTTATCAGCATCCTGAGCAGCACATTCTGCCTAGATAAGGAGCTGGACGCTAAATTTGACCTTCCTGTCTCTGGTAGTTGCTTCCCCCTTCCTGTGACTGCTGTTTACGTTGGGGCAGTTAGGACACTTCCGAGCACACTCAGATTGCTGACTATCCTAAAGCTCCTGGCTGGAAGATTTATGCTCACCATCACATTTACTGCAATGTCTTAAAGTAAGGCCACATTGGTTGCCTTTATTAAATAGAGTTTGAAAAATTCTGTGAATACTTTATAAGTATCCTATGACCATTCAAAAGTGAACACTTTTTCCCATCTGCTGGCAATCACATTTTTTAAATAGAGGAATTTATTCTGTGCTGGTTTGACTGGTATGAAAATGCCTTCCTTCTTGCTGCCTCTCAGTTCTTTTTCAAAAGGTTTTGAGGCTGCATGGGTTTCAGTTTCACTACACCCTCTTTAAAAACTTCAAAATCTTTTGCTTATGTATTTGAATAACAGTTATAAACCAATGTCTAAGAGGGTGTTACAAGCCCTAAATATCTTAGCTCTTATATCTAATTGTAATACCCATGTTAGCTCCTGTCTCTAAAACCTATCTCCAGGAAACAAGTTTCAAAATACTGCAGGAAACCCTTAAGGAGGTGTTGGGAGGACAGATTCACACCTGACTTCTGGGTCAGTCGGTGGAATTGCAGTCTTAAAAGATTCCCAGAAAGGACACCTCCCACGTGAAGTTTTGTCCTTGCCTTTGGCAAACGGTAGGCATTTGTACTTCTCCCTGCAGCATCCTGTTTTTATTTCTTTCACTTAGGTGTATTTTTAGTTTGAAGCAAACAAAGAACGACGGCTTATTTCTGCCCTGAAAACATGTTTTCACAAAACGTTTTAACATTAAACCTTTCACAGTGTGCTACTCAGCCTTGCTTGTTGTTACAGGCTTGACTAAGTTTTAGCTCAATTGCTTCTCCTATTAAAAGAAAGCAAGTAAAGAATTGTTACAGAAGACACTCACCTATGGTGTAACTAGACTAAATTTAGATGAAACGCCCCATTTTACCAGTAAAATAAGCAAACTCTAGTTTCATGGTTTAGATATGTTTATGCTTCTAGTTAAAATCTCCTCATGGCTTCTGCAGAAACAAACACAACTTTACTGGTTATTGCAAATAACATTTACTTCCATCCACTACAAATCTGCTTTGTACACAAAATCCTTCTGGATTCCCAATGAACCAGAGAAGAGTTCAGAGAGTTAGACTGTACCCAAACCTCAGCTGTGGCTCATGGCTGATGAACTGCAGGATGTAGGTCTTTGGACACTTCTCATGCTGGATCTCAGTGTGCCCTGCACCACCTCTGGTCCACGTTGCTTTCCTACATAGACAGAAACAAGTTTTTTAAAAATTTCTAAATCTTAGATTTTTACTCTTTCCTTTTTAAGAGCTGGGTGATGTGCTGTATAAATTTCGTATTCAGCATTAGAAGATCCTAACATACATAACCTCTACTTGCCAAAATTATTTAACATTTTCAGGGAAAATTAATTTGGGCAGGGTGAAAGGTAAACCCTGAAGCAATATAGTCTTTCTGCGGATGTGACACACAACACAGCTTTTTATTCTTCTTTAACTAACAGCTAAAAAAGCTAATCTACTTCAGTATTGGTCAAGGACCACTTGAGGACCATTTGGATGAAGTCATACAAAGGTCAAGTGGAGCTGCTACAGATCTGGCTACCCCACTTATAATCACAGTAGTAGGAGGCAAATGCAGAAGCCTCGGTTCCTTGAATGCAAACCTTCGTCATTCCACAAAAACACTCGGCGGTGTTGCTCTGCCCTCTGCAGACTGGATTGTATAATCACATATTATGACCGATTAGGTACTTTAAAAGCACATCTAATTCAACAGAAAAAAAATTGGCAATGTGAATGAAACATTCGTAAGTACTACCTTCTACTGGTGCACTGTGACACTGCAAGTCACAGTGTCACAGCATTGATAAGGTTGGAAAAGACCTTGAAGATCATCAAGTCCAACCTATAATCCAACTAAAACCTAACAACTATAACATTTATATCATGACCCTCAACACCTCATCCAGTCTACCCTTAAAACTCCTCCAGGGACAACAACTCAACCATCTCCGTGGGCAACGCATCCCAATGCCGGATGACTCTTTCAGTAAAAACCTTTTTCCTAATGTCAAGTCTAAACCTCCTTGTTGGAGGACCATGACCTCTCCTTCTAAATAAGTCATAAGTAAGTCAGGAGTACTCCTGAGGCAGTGGGTGCTCTGTGTCCACAGTGCCCGTGATGTCAGGGAAGCAATTGCTGCCTGAATAGCATTGGTGCTTTATTTATGTCTGCTACTCTAACGTATGCCAGGCATTCACGTACACACACATTTCTTGATGGTGGAGAAACAAGTTCAAACTCCCAGAGGCAGAACAACTCCTTCCAGGTACTAAGAACAGTTTTCTACAGCAAGATACAGGGCACAGCAAATGCTGTGATTCCTTGATTGATGTCTCTCTTCCATGTGACCAGTATGCTGCCAGTAATAACCCACTCTGACACACCAGCACCCCACTCTGCAAGATATGCCACCTTCCACAGCAGCTGGCTCCACCTTTTTTCTTAGGTAGACATCGAAGAAGTATGGCCAATGCATCCACCTTTATGACCTCTCTATAATTTAATGTGCTCTCTTCATGTTATCCGATAAAGAATGCTGAAGCTTATTTAATTCTCTGCTATTTGTTCATCCCCCCTGATGTGAGAAAACACATACAATGGGACTTACTGCTTCTTATGAGCAGGACAACAATTCTGTAGCAAGGGCATAACCCTTCCGACAGAAAGTATGGCCCTACATCATTTTTATAAGGCTTCTGTTGGACAGGAACAACACAATAAAATACACACAACTCAGATTTGCTCCAACTTTTCATTTTATTAAGTGCTGACATTTGAAAAGTAGTCTTCTCAACGCACAGATGCCAAAACAGAAGCATCGGATGTCACCCTCACAAACAAGCAGCACGCAACATTCCTTTACTCCACCTCCCACCTGTCTGTGCTTATCAGGTGTCACACAACAGACAAAACTGGTCAAGTCTTGCGTAAAAAGAGCCCAGCAGGAAGGACAAGTTGCCTACGCAGCTCCCAACATAGTCCTTGTTCTATTGTGTGACTACCACATCTGCTAGTTACATGACCCAAAGACTCACGTCAGGAAACAAGAGAAGTGGCAGGTTTTCAGTAAGTGAAATTTGCAGAATACTTCCAGTACAAAACTGAAATAGGTGTTTAGAAAAAAAATCTTTATTCAATATAATACAGTGCAGAGCTTGCAATAGCATTACCTATTACGTTTCTAAAAGTTAAATTTAATGTAGATCAAGACCCTTAATAAAGACTCTTCTGAGCTAATATTCAGCATTTGTGTTGGACACCCTCCATGGTTTTGCAGGTAAGACAAGTGAAATACAGACAGAAAAAAATTGATGAAGAAAAGCTATAAAAAACTATAAAAATGCACTATGCACATCTGAATGGCAGAAATACTGCAGGAACACAGATTTAGAAAAGTTGGTAGGAGATGAAACCACTGACTACATTTCCATGTGGATGTTTTTGCATGGATTGTCACTTGACATCGTTCATGGCTTTTGTTTTGTTGAGGGATCTGCTGCAGACCAATGCTGCAGGACAGAAAATTTCCAAGCATATCACCTAAGCAAAATGAAAGCATCAAATTTTCACCCTGTCCATTTTACAAACAGAATACTATTTTTACTTCCACAGCAAAAAACTGGAGGCAAAAAAATGGTCACAATGGTCAGAAAAACTGTGTCCCAGTACTTCTGTTAGACAACAGCAGAATGGCATTCTTAAACAGAATTATTTCTATATTCTTAAACAGAATGTTTTACATAATCCCTGCTATCTCAGATACCTGACATGGAAATACTACTTAGGGTCCAGGCTACATCTTGAAAACCTTGTGCAATTTGACAATACCTTCATCAAATTAACAAAAGCTCTAATTTTACTTTTTTTCCCCCATTTTCTTTTCATTTGAGGACCTTGAAGGGGTTTGTAACTCCAGAAGGCAAAGGAAGGGTAATAAAATCTTAATACTGCTCCTCCTTCTAACAAAATTATTATGTTTAATGACACAGTAACTATTCTCAAATCTAAAAATATGCTCAATTTGGTAATGAAAACCAATACAATATGCACAATTTCTGCACCTGTTTACAGCTTCCCTTGGACAAAGAGTTTTCCCACTACTCTGACCAAGGCCACAAGCAAGTAACTACACTTGATTATTACTTGATTATTATGACAACCTGATCATTTCAGGGGAATGCTCAGGGTACAGGAGACATGTAAGACTTGGTTTCATGAACAAGCCCAACTTGTGGGACTGCTTGGTCATGAGTTTCAAACAGCCTTGGAACAAACAAGCCAAGGCAACCCAGCACTTTTTGAAATGCATTCTTCAGGAAGAATGGACAGCTGGTTTCTTCTTCCCCAGAGCTTGTTAACTACTGCTGGGTTCTGCTTAGCACTGATGTTTTCTGGGCATGGAAATCGCTCAGGCCCACCTGAAGAAAAGCCGAGAAACACTCACTGCATTCAGCCCACACCAGGGCTGGCTCTTCACAAAGGACAGAAAGGCAAGCAGGCAGCTGACTCAGCACTAATCAACTGGTCTTTGGGTCTCTTGGTCTCCTGAACCTGCAGTTTTAGACTCAAGAAATTGAAACTTCAGCCTGAAATACCAATTTCATTGAAAACAATACAGGATTCTAAGGATGTCTACAGCATTATGCCAAGAACTGTCTCTCCGAAGCCAACTCACCTCTGACTCTACCCTCGAGACTGCATGTGGCACTACAAGATGCAGTCTGGAGCACTGAAGAAGCACTGCCAGGTCCCCCAGTCACAGTGCTGGTCCTCTGTAGGTTCTAAAACAAGCACTCATGGAAGGGGAAGGCAAGCAGGATGCTGAGTACATTACACCTCTGGTCACTATCAAGATCTGCTCTTTCAGAGGGCGACAGATTCAAGAGATCACCTCTATAAGAAAGATTGTGCGATAGTTGTGGAAACAGAACAAATGTACAGTTTGAACCATAAGTAAAACTCCACAGAAAAGAAAATTGCTCTGTATAGCAAGAATTGCCCAAAGTAAGTAATTCTGAATTTATCTGTACAGTACTTATTTATACGTACTGCATAGCAAACATACTGACATCCCATTTTGAGACACTTTCAAATGTAGTAAATTACAGGATGTGTAATCCTTTCCTTCCTCTCTCCTTGCATAAATTTTACATCTATCCCCTGTGTTATTTATACATAGTGACAGTGACTATAAATGTCAATTCACTAAGTAACAATGTTACTGGGGGAAGGGGGTATGCTGAAACAGGACAGTTACACTTTCTGAGAACAGATTACTCTAAAGAGAGGCTGAAGTGAAAGCTAACTGAAAAAAAAATCTAAATTCAAACATCAGTGGGGATGTTTTCTCACTCCTAAAAACCTGTGCCTTTTTCCCTTGAAAATACTGACAGAATACTCTTCAGAATTTCTCTAAAATTGCACAATAACCTGTTCAGCTCTTGCAGTGAAGGCAAAGAGAAATTAAAAAAATTCATTGTGGTAAAAGTGCTTGTCAGAGGAAAGTGCTCTGAAGAAAGCAGTAGGAACTGGAAGAAAATTTTCAGCACCTGCAGTTTTTTGCTCCTGATGGGTAAAAGTAAAGTTTTGCAGTGTGCTGAAACCTCTGAGGTGAGAGCTGATCCGACAGTAATTTTTTAAGACAGCAACAACCCCTAGCTCATTACCAGCTATGAGCAACGCAGAAGAGTAGGATTGATTACCATGAAAATTCATAAGCTCACGTGTCATGGCAGCATCCCTACCTACCATTTCGAATCCAGGATTCTGCAGACAGGGGAAATAGGGCTCTCTGCCAGATATGACCAACAGTATCAAGGTGTTTTGCCCATGTTCAAGTCTGTTATTTTTCTTCTTCTCCTTTAACACCACTGAATATGAGCTTCCAGAAAGCCTCAAAATTGGTTGTTTCTTTTAATAACTCCACTCCCCGCATTTCTTGCAAGACAGTTAAATTGAAAAACAGGTTTTCAGGTTGAAATCTCCATATTAAAATCTATTTCTAAATAGAAGCATTCAGGTTTCCACCTGCTCTCAGAAAACTGGGAAGCAAACTGAGTTCATGACCTTAGTCCACACAAGTAGGTATCACACACAAGAAGACTTCATTGCCCATGTTTACCACAAACCCACCGAAGCTGCTGCTCTGTTTGGAGGTCAGTTAATCCATCAATGGATCTCCAGCTGCACTGACAAGCATATGCTCGTGCTCCTTTCTTCTTTATCATCTTCGCTCTCAGCTTACTGAGCTCGGGCATGTTATTCCTGCCAAACAAATGAATTCAATGTAGGATCATGGGGTTGGTTTTTTTTTTTTGGTTTTGGCTTTTTTTTTTCCTGCAAAATGATTCATGAGGCCATTTCAAATCAGAAGAGCTCTTAAGGGCACTTCTGAGTACCTTTGGCATGAATGAATTTAGAGATATATTTAAATTCTGTTTTGAACACAAACCATTCCCAAGACCATTCTCGGTCCATAGTTGCTGAGTTCCCAGATCAGTTATAGACTGATGTTTTTGTAAGCAATGTTCTCTGTGGGGTTTAGAGATTCTGTGTCAGCCTCCAGAAAAAGAGCTGGGAAGAAAACCATGTAAAGTTAATTCTCATGTTAAGAAACTATCCAAAACCATATTTATCTTATCAAAATGACTGTAAAAATCACTGTGCAGAATAGGCACAATTACAGAGTTAAACTTTTCATCAGAAATTGTTATTCAAGATGATTGTTAAAGTGGCTGAAATGAAATGGCCATAAGACGGAATAATGTACATCAAACCACAAATAATTTCTGTGCAAACATCAACCACAGCAAATGAAAAATCAGCATGGCTATGATAAAAACAAGTTGTTTCAAAAAAACCCAAAAAATCCCAAGTGAAAATCTTAGCTATCTCTACCCTCAAGATCTTCTGGCCATCAAACACTGAACACTGAATTGCTCAAAACCAACATTAACTAACCCAGATAAATAAAGAAAACCCAAACCAAGTATCAAGGGAAGAATTTTTAGGAAAAGAGTTCAGGCAGTTATTGATGGAAGGTAAATTTTAATCTGCAAGTTTGCTTTCTAAGATTCATGTTTTCCAAAATAAACAGCTAAATATCTTGCTAAAGACTGGAATAATTTAGACTTTGGGTAAATAAAAAAAATCCCACTTTTGTTTAACTTTTCCTACTGCCAAACTTGTCTTAGGAGATCAATGCAGTACTGTATTTTTAATATTGCTTTAAGTAATGGGACAAATAATGGCATGCAAAGAGAAATATAAAATTCTGAGATGAGAAGAAAAATATAGGAATAAGCAAAGATGTAGCATAGGAAAAATAACAGAAAATGAACTGATGTCTCCATTACTGCTCTCTCTGCTCCAGCTGTCACACCCCTCACTGTCCAAGCACGTAATTCTGAACACATCCACCTCTTCTATTAGTTAATGAGCACATGCAGAGAATGTACTAAATTAAAGATGAATCCAAATTTGATGTCTGTATTAGGAGCACACCTACTCCACTACCCTCCACTATGTCTTGGCATTAGATGTACTTTTAAAGAAACTGGAAATAAGAACTCCTTTAGTCTTCGAAAATATTTAAAGAATTAAAGTCAGAGACATCACAATATAAGAAGAAAACAAAAATCCCAACTCTCCATTTAACAAAACCTTGCTTCAAGAAGGAAATCTATTAAGAAATAAAGCTATATCATGTTCACTGAACATGACAGCATAATACTTGATACTGGAAGAAAGAAAATCTGACTTGAAACAGTCACAGTCCGTATGACTGAAGGTGTGGTAAGAAGCAGATGCTGAACAGTCTGTGTACATTTTGTAGGCACCCTGCAATGGCACAGCAGAGGCCAACCTATCACCACGGATTATCTGCTTATTTCAGCAATAAAGTTGCCTTTTGATCCATGAAACTTTAATTCTTTTTAAAAGCAGAGAGGGAGAGTGATGGGAGAAGAAACAGAAACGGATGAAAACATTATGAGAGATATTGCTTCCCTCTCCCCACAGACTTTCCCACCCAAGCCCAAACAGGTCACGCACATGCTCCTTCTTAGGAAACACAGCAGTGCTTAGGACTTTTCATCTTTCCTGTCCTTATCAAGCCCCAAAGCACAGTAACGCGATAGTACCAAATCCACCTCAGACATACCTGAAAAAAAGATAATCACAGGACTGGTCCCAGACGTAGTCATCGAAAAGTGACACACGGAAGTCGCACGCGGTACAACGTAGTTGATCACACGCTCTGCTCAAAAAAGAACAAACAGCTCCAAGAGCTTATTACAATCAGAGAAGCTCTTACATCATAAATGTTTTAAAGTACAGCACTCAGTGAGAAACTGTAGAAGCAACGTTACCCAATCTTAATGTTTTTACATCTCTGGCACGTTCATTACGGTTTGTGATTTAATTACATGATCATGTATTATTTTTACAGGTTCCCAACCTCGCTGAACATGTAAAATAAACCAATATTCTCTTGATATATTCTTTGGTTTTCCTCACTAGTACAGCACCTGAACAGCATCCAAATATACATCAAGTACATAATTACTTACTACTAAAAATCCCACATGGAAATGCAATAATATTCTATAGGATGTTGTGGATAAATCTTCAAAGTACCTCTCCTATTAAATTCAGCTGCAGCTGCAAAGTGCTCTGGCTATTTTCAGTTCAGGCTCTGGGATGATTTAAACCAGCCCACTGATTTAAGTCACATACTTTGCATCACATAGATAGACCAAGAGAAGCAAGGAAAAATAACAATGCAGCAGCAATTTCCTTAACTTCTTGTTACTGATTTTTAGAGTTTCATGTCTCATTTGTATGCATCTTTCCATGCTTTGAACAAACACATGATGTATTGGTCAGCAGCAGAGAACTGGAAGGTACCAGCTGACTTCAGCTGCAGTTACAGGGAGCCCCTTCTTCACATGTCCTGCCCAGTTCAAATGCAGAACTCTGTACCACCAAAGAAACACAGCTGTGAATAAAAATAATGATAAAGCAAGTAGCACATTTTATTTTCAGGTTTCCCACCTTTTTGAAACATTTGTTCCTATGCCAGATGGTGAAGCGCTTCCACCCAGGTACACTGGACAGCACCTATATTGATAAATTAAAAAATATTAACTTACAGCAAAACAGGTTGGAAAAAGCAGTACAATGCTTCTCCTACTTTAAAAGCATGGTATTTATAAAAATAGTATTTATACAAATACAGGCAAAGCATCCAAATGCTTGCAAACTACAGAATGTTAAAATTTCCATCACCAAGGTGTTCAAAGAAAAACTCTATGAAAAATCACTCTCTATTCCAAATATACATGGGTCTATATATTGCAGCATTTGGTAAATGTGTATGTCCATAAAGCAAAGGAAGATGTTCTTCAAGAATTTAAATAATTAATACATTTATAATAAATAATTTTGACCGCATGAAAACACATTAGCAATGCTTCAAAATTATCTCTATCTTTGTTTTTCTTTAAAAAGAATGTTTCTCTATTCAGTGTCTTCCCTAGTTAATGTCTACACAGATTAAACAGCAGCAATATTATTAGATTGAGAAGAAGTTAAAATCAAGCTATGTCCAACAAGCTAAAACATTTTTTACTTACCTTTTCCCATGTGCCTGTACAACAGCACTATTTCTTTCGGGTGTGAGACTTGCAGAGTTAGACTTCAATTTCTGTTTAAAAAGAAATCCAAGAATAAAATGTGGCATAACAACAAGGTAACAACATTCTGTTTTACTTAATAGGCAGGAGCCAGAAAATCTAAGTCATGGAAGGGGACTAAGAATTCAGGATTTTTTTTTGGTCAGTGTTGTGAAGCTCTTTAAGACAAAAGCAGCTGAAGTACAGATAAGAGAGGCACAAGGCTTCTCTTCCCACATGGAATTTTCAGCTTTGCCTAAAGGAATTCACCACCACAAGATCACTTTGACTTAGTGTTTCATGCCCTCCCTTTAATAATTTTGCTTTTAAAACCAGTTTTAATTTAGGAACCCTCTCCCTCAATGTTTTTGAGCTTTTCTTTCATTAAAACACATCAAGAATGTAGATTATTCAAAAAGATAAAGTGTCTCTGAAAAGTTTCTTATTTGCTGCACAAGAAACAGTTTATTTGAATTCTAGAATATTAGAATTCTAGATCCTAAATGGGAAGTTCTAGGAATATGAAATTATACAAATTTACTGACATAATTCTCTCTTCCTCACATGTATGTACTGTGATATAAAAGTGTTTTTTGCTGGTTCAGATTTAGACACTCTGTAAAACAATCAAAGATAAACAAAGCAAAAGCAATATTCCTCATGAAAATACACAAGAGAATCTGCACAAAGGGTTATGAAAGATAAGTAACACAATTTTCTACTGCTGATACCTAAATGAGTATCTATTTTCATTGTCTTCCATCATTCTGACTGTCTTGACAGTGTAAATTTGCAGCTTCATCTCCACCTCCTGCTGTGAAACAAGAGAAGTCACTGGCAGAGGATACAAAACGGGGAGCAGTGGTTGTGTCAGATGGCTGTGCTGCCTTTAAGAGGGACCTCAAATGACTGCATTTCCCCTTAGTTAACTTGAAGAGATTCCTTTCGGCCCAGGGGAGGAATAACCCTTATGCATTAGAACACATCGAGGGCTGAGCAGCTGAGAAGCAGCTTTGCAGAGAAGGCTGTGGGGAATTTGGTTGATAACAAGTTGACTGTGAGGCAGCAGTGTGCCCTTGCAGCTCAGAAGGCCAACAGCATCCTGGGTTCCTTTAGGAGGGATGCTGCCAGCACACCCAGGGAGGTGATCCTTCCTCTCAACTCAGCACTGGTGAGACACAATCACAGAATCATTTCAGCTGGAAGGGAGCTTCCTCTGCTCAAGGCAGGGTCAGCTTCAGCAGCTTGCCAAGGCCTGTGTCCAGCTGTGTTTTGAAGATCTCCACAGACTGAGACTCCATAACCTCTCTGCAAAGACTGTCCCTGTGTTTGACCACCCTCACAGTAAAAAAAAATTGTTTTCTTGTGTAGAGATGGAATTTCATACGTTTCATTGCTTGCTGTCCTGTCACTGGGTACTACAGAGTAGAGTCTGGCCCCTTCTTTCCTACACCCATCAGGTACTCACACACATCCTCCTAGAGCCCTCTCTTCTCGAGACTGAACAGTCCCAGCTTCTTCAGTGTCTCCTCAGACAAAAGATACCCCAGCCTTAATCATCTCCATGGGCCTTTGCTGGAGGTTCTCCAGTAGCTCCATCTCCCTCTTGTATTTGAGAGACCAGAACTAGACAAAGTACTCAAGATACAACCTCATAAACATGTCTGGAGCATTATGTCCAATACAAAAGAGACATGGACATAATGGAGTGGGCCCTGGAAAGGACCATGAAGGTGATTAAGGATTTAGACCATCTGACATACAGGTACAGGCTAAGAGAGCAAGAAAACGTTGAGCCTAGAGAAGACTCTAGTCAGCAGAACCTTATCAAGGTATAAAAATACATGTCAGAGAAGAGTAAAGATGACATAGCCAGACTCTTCTCAGTGGGGCTCCCTGACAGGAGAGGCAATGGGTGCAAACTGAAGTACAAGAATTTCCAATGAAACGTATGAAAAAACTTTACTTCTTGTGAGGGTGGTCAAACACTCAGAGAGGCTGCAGTCTCCATCCTTGGAGATATCTGAAAGCCATTTGGACACAGACTTGGGCAACTGGCTCTAGGCAGCCCTGCTTAAGCAGGTGGTTGGACCAGGTGTTCTGCACAGGTCCCTCTCCCAAATGCAATCATTCTATTCTCTGATACTGTATTTCACATTATGCTCTATCTTGAACTAGCATTTCCTTTTAATTGCCTTTATATCTCTTTATATCCCTCCTGTTCCTCACTATTGCATTTTTCCTTCTGCTTTATTTTCCAAGTTTATTCTACGGCTTGCTTTAGTTCACTTTTTGCCTAAAAATTTTAGCTTATGGTGCTTTCCTTTCCATTGTTGAACTGGTCCATTCTGGATTGCTCCAAAATCTACTCACCAGAGGTGTTTTGGTAAAGCTGCTGTCATTACAGATTTCATTAATAATGTCATCTATATCTTCTTCGCTGCTACCAGCACTTGTTAACAGGTTAGCTGATCTGAAAAACAAACAAATCAGCCTTGATTTTCGTAACAAAACGAACTACAGCAGTTTAGATTGACTAAAATTAAGTGCTCATCTAACCAGAGGTTCGATTCCTGCCAGGGAGGCAGTGGTGCTGTTTAAGAGTTGGACTCGATGATCCTTGTGGGTCCCTTCCAACTCAGAATATTCTATGACTTCTATTATGCAAACAACAGGGAAGTCCAGTAATGTGGCCAGACCTAGCGGGCTTGCTGCTCTTGCATGAGTCACAAGGCTCTTCAAGATCCTCGCCTGGGACTCTGAAATGTCTGACTCAGCAAAGCCCCTCTGGTCCAGTGGATGGAAATCCAAGGGCAGGCAAAGGGGCCTGTGAGGGCCAGGATAGAAACCAGGGCTGGGACGGAAACCTGAGGGCAGGCAGTGGCAGGGGTGTGGCAGACTGAATGTTTGGCAGTACTGTCAGCAATGATCCTGTCAGGACCAAACCTGCTGGTGTTTGTACCACCAGTGTGAAAATTGTGGATTCTGAGGCAGCTATCTGGAAGTGTAGAGTGTACATTAAGTGTTTATTGTAGAAGATATGGTTAGTAAACACGAGCAGAAAACACAAACACGAGGGAATAGCCTGAAGCTGTGTCAGGAGAGATTTGGGTTAGGTATCAGAATAAGGTTCTTCACCCAGAGGGTGGACGGGCACTGGGACAGGCTGCCCAGGGAGGCAGTCACAGCACCAAGCCTCACAGAGTTCAGGAAGTGTTTGAACAACGCTGTCAGGCACATCTTGTGATTCTATTACGAGAGGTCATAGTCTTAAGCTTCATCAGGGAAAGTTTAGACTTGATATTAGGAAAAGGTTTTTTACTGAAAGAGTGATCCGGACGTGGAATGGGTTGCCCACAGAGGTGGTTGAGTCGCCAACCCTGGAGGTGGAGTCGCCATCCCTGGAGGTGTTTAAGAGAAGACTGGACGAGGAGCTTAGTGACATGGTCTAGCTGGGGGGTGCAGGGCTGGATGACCCTGGGTCCCTTCCGGCTCGGAGTGGCCTGCTAGACTGTGAGGGATCTAGGTTGGTGTTACGCTCTGGGATGTGCTCTCGGACTCTGTACGGGTGTTAGGTGGTGAGTTGGACTAGATGATCCTTGTGGGTCCCTTCCAACTCATAATATTCTGTGATTCTGTGATTCTGTGTTTAAGGGAAGGCTGGATGAGGTGCTGAGTGATATGATCTAGATGTAGAGGATAGGTTAGTTGGATTATAGGTTGGACTAGATGATCTTCAAGGTCCTTTCCAGCCTTATCTATACTGTGATACTGTGATTCTTGGTGTGTCCTGCACTGGGTCAGGAAAGGGGCTTTGGTCATCCTTGTGGGTCCCTTCCAACTCAATATTCTGTAACTCTGTGGAATGCCTGAAGTATCAAGAGAACAAAATCTCTGAGAATACATACTACTGCTAAAGCTCTGCCTGCTTTAAAATGCTAGATTTATAGATATTTGATATGTATCAAGGGATGTTTTAGATCCAAGTGATTCCCCAACCCTAGCTCAGAAGCACATTAGTGCAGCCTTTAACGCCATGTTTAATCCGAGGCTGCAGTACTGCCGCGAGACAAATACTGTCAGGAGTAACTCAGCTCGCTGGCACACACGGCGGGTGCATAAAAAACAAACGCTACAGGGGACACCCGCTCATCGCTGCCCAGCGTTTCGGCTCCCGAACCCACTGTACGTGTTTTGGGTTCCTGAGGGGTCCGGCCGGACGGGCTGAGCGCCACTCCCGCGGCCCCTCGCTCGGCGGGGAGGTGCGTGAGGGCGCCGGGAGCGCGGCGGGGCGGCTCACCTGTCCTCCTNCTCCAGGTCGTCCGCCATCTTGCCGCCCCAGCGGTTGCCAAGGCGTCCCCGCAGGGCCCGGCGGCGGCCAGGGCGGTGTCTCCTTGGCCGGGCGGTGTCGGGGGGGCTGTGGGGCCCCTGCGTGAGCCGGGCTGCGGCGGGGGCGGGNCGGGTCCGAGCCTGGCACTACAGGGACTCGGCAAGAAACAACGGGGAGAGGAAAAAGAAAATGGAAATACAAGGCTGTACAAGCCTTGCCGTAGTCGGCAGGATTCGAACCTGCGCGGGGAGACCCCAATGGATTTCTAGTCCATCGCCTTAACCACTCGGCCACGACTACGCATGGCGCACATTGTGTCCTCACCCTGCTATGAAGGACCCTCCAAGGGGGCGCATGGTTTGGTGGGCTCCTGTTGGGGCACGGGACGCCGTGAACGGCATAAAATAGGGTTTATGCTTAATGCATGTGTCACACAGGTCACTGCGCTGTACATTGGTCTGTTCAGAGCAAAGCAAAACTGTTACACTTTGATAAGTCCCGCGGGAGAATCCTGCTTTTTAATTTTTATTTTTTTTTTGATAGATTAGAAACACTTGTGGGGAGAACAGCCATAGACCCCTTAAAAACACACACACTGCCCTGTTGACGTGCCCCATAGCACCAGGGGAAGCTGAGTCTCCGCTGTGTGAACACGTACATCCAGACCAGGGAGGTGTCCCTCTCCTTCCAGTGCCAGCTCCGGCCTGGCCTCCCCTCAGGGACACGCGGGCGGCCCACGATGTCACTGAATGTCGCATATTAGGGTATTTAATTAGAAACCCAAGGAGGCGGTTTAGAGAGGTCCTGTTAAACGAAACAGAGCATTGCCACCTCCTTAGGCCAGCCGAGGGGGAAAGCTCTGCTTGCCCCCCCCCCGCCATTGCCAAGATGGCTCAAAATTTGTCAGGCTGTGATGAAGTGGGTCTGCAGTCTTTGAGAGCTCCAAGCAAAGCCTTTCGGTTACAAGGTGTTTTACAGTTCTCCTGGTATTTAAAGTAATGAGTTGTGAGCCTTGTCTGAATTCCCTCGTACTGAAGTTTTTATTTCATCGTTCCCTTTTCCTCCCCACATATCTCAGGTCTCCATTAATACCCCAGGCCATATCAGGGGAGTGCTGCTGGGGGAGATGTGTTGGGTTGATGTGATGGAAGAAACTAAATAACGTTGATGCTGCTCCAGCTCTTTTAAGTGGTCCCTTGGTCAGGACTCTCTGTCGTGTAGGTAAATTCAATCCAGAAGAAGTGGATTTTTGGGTGGAATTTTTACATTCATCTCTTGCAGCTGTGGAGAGTTTAAACTAATCACAGTTCTCCCTGGTATGCTATCATCTCTGTAATTTGAAAAAGGGTCAGGAGCCCACAGGCTTGGAAAATGTTGAAGGAACTCTTGTTCTGAAATACATCATCACATGTGGAAAAGACCACTTGCTGCATCATCTTAAAGGCGCTTAAGAATGCCGAAATCCAGTATCATTCTGGCATTCTTTCAAATGACCTGAGAAATCTGAGTACATTCTCTTCTGACTGCAAAACAGCTTCTTTCCCTTTCCATCAATCCTGTGGCTGTCAGTGTGTCTGTTGCAAGGTGCCAAAAATGTATGGAGTGTCTGTAGGATAACAATGTCAAAGCAGGGGTGCCTCAAGGCCTTCTCCCATGAACTTGCTGCAGCATTTTCTCAGTTGGAAAGCATTTGAAACTGAGGAGAGGAGAAGACAGGAGAGGGGCACAGACCTTTAAAAATCCTTAAACTGAAAAGACTCGGTTTGTGCAGATTGCTGCCTGCTGTTTAGACTCTTGTTGTTCAAAACTTCTGAAAGGCCTGATGCAATCCAAGAGACTTACTGGGTCAAATTGATTCCAGATTAGTCCCTGGAATCATACTGAGGTGAATCTGACATACTGGGCTTTCAGCTAAGCTATGGCCAGAAGAAAGGAGTTGATATCACTCACTGAATTTTGTCCTCTCTTAGGAAATGATTGAATGGGCTTGTGTAGATAATTTCTGCTACTGACTGCTTGGGATTTATATTGGTGCAAATAGAAAGGTTACTGATTGCTGGGGGCTGGAAAAGTACAGAGTAACCACTTTGTCTGATGATGGCTTTTTTTTTTTTAATATAGTATCTCAATATATCCTTAGGAAGAGAGGACGGAAATCTGAAAGGTTCTTCTGGGTGGATGCCACCATGTTGTCTAATCCTCAAGCTACTGCAATCTTTCTCAGCTGTGCTGATAAAACTGGATTTTGCTGTAACAGTGATGAGGGTGAAAAAAATTCCTGGAGCGGGATGTTAATTTGCCTGTTCTCTTTTGTCTGGGAGCCAGAGAACCTTAAGTGAGGTTGGGCAGGGCTTTTCTCAGCCCTCTTCTCTGAATGATGAACTTTCCAGGGCTCGGGAAATGATAGAGGTCGGCAGAGCCAGGGAATACCAAAACTCTCATTTCCAAGTGCTACCCGTTGCCAGACAGGAGGGAAATGATTGCAGGGAGGCACTTTTTTTGATATGGCAACAGCATCCTGCAGTCCTTTCTACTTGGGATGAAGATGGGATGGAGGTAACACAGTGACTGTCTCTCACCAAGGTCTTCTGCTGCCTACAGCAAATGTGAAACAGTTCAACTCCTTGCTCCCAGTCACAAGATATTGCTCTAATCCCACTCCTGGTCACAGTCCAGTATAATACATATCATTTTGAGTGACACCACACTTGTTTCCTAGTAGTGGTACAATGCATCAATGTGATCAAATTGAGGCCAAATGCAGATTCTTGGCCATAATTTTAACCACTAGCAAGTATTTCTGTGAATGAAATTATGCTGTGTAAAGATACCAGACTGGGAGACAATTGCTTCAAAGACTGCTTGGCAGCAAAAGTAGCAGCGTGTGCAAGATTCCTCGTATAACACCAGTTTGTGATGTTGAGAGACAGCCTTGGATCAGAGGACAGTTTAAGCTGGAGGCTAACTTAGTCTTGGACTTCACTGCCAATCCTTCCCCCAAAGGTGCCAGCTCAGAGTGTGGATTTTCAGTTCCATTTTCTGGCACAGCTGCCTCCCCCATGAGGGGCATGAGAACTGGAACAACATTCAGTGTACTTCCAACCTTCCCTTGAATTAATAATTTCAAGGTTATGGTATGTGAGCACCCACCACCAGTTGCCTGAGCTATACAATTCTCTTGCAAAGGAAGGTACGTATTTCTGAGAAGAGCAGGTAAGTGTCCAGAGTGACAATCTGAGCTCTTGCTGTGAGGAATAAACATATTTTGGATGTTAGTAGACACCCATGCTCATTTAAGCCAGTGTGACATTGTGGTGATTACCACAGGAAGCAGAAGGTTTTCAGGACAGTATGCAAAGCAAAAAACCCCCACTTTTCTGGGGGCCTTTTAATGAACCTGGCATAGTCCTCAAAGCTGCTTATAACCATGACATTTTGATCTCCCTGAGGGCATAACAAACATGGGAAAGTCATTTCTGGAAAAAGCCTGTCACCTTGTAAGGCTGTGTACCAAGGAGGTCATACTTCCAAAGCAATGATAATTACGTGTAAGGTAGAATAAAAATGGTATTGCCAGGCACTGTGAGGCTTTACTGCACCTGCATTCTCTGGCACCCAGGGTGTCAGTCCCTGTAAAGTGGGGCACAAGGAGGAACATGGTGTTAAAACAGGTCAATGCAGAGGAAACATCTCATCACAAGGTAAAAATATTTCCATTTAAAAGATAGAACAAGTAATGAGTAGTAAATACAAAATAATTGGCCTGCCAGGAAGGACTTGGGCTGTGAGAATATGAAGTAGGAAGGAAAAAGCATCTAGCAGAGAGGACTGGGGGCTACTGTGGAAAAATTCCTCGTGCTTACTGCGCACTACACAGCTGTAGTGAGAGACAAACACTATGTGAAACCATCCTAGCTGAGGGAGCTGAAACCAAAGCAGCAATAGGGTTCCACCACCATTGCCAAGGCTGGAAAATATTTTTCAGGGATGATTCTTCAGAAAAGTTGTGACCTGTGGAGTAACTACTCCATAAGACACAGGGTCATCGTGTAACTGTGCATGTGAGGATGAAAACTGCTGTTTGTGTGAGCTCCACACTAATATCACACTCCTTGGAAGGGCTGATTCAGATTTTTCTTCCTCAGGCCCCAAAATGCTGCATCTCAGAGGGAGATGGCAGCGCTGCTGACAGACAGGGTTGGTGTTCTCACACATCAGGTTCTAGATTTGTCTGCCTCCCTCTTCTCAGTACAAGAATCACATTCAGTGAAAATATGTTAGACAGAATCACGCCTGTGTAACATGAATGCCATTTGCATGTGTGATTTTGTATGGGCTTTTACACTTAAAAAGACTTAGAAGAATAGCAAGAATAATGCTGGCTTTTGCAGCTGAAAGCTTCTTTATAAAATCTGTCTCTAGAAGCTCAAATGCCAAAAGGAGATCTTCATGTCTACAAGTCAGTAATGGTATTTTAATTTGGGCTTCAAATAAAAAGGCTTTTTTTTCCAATATAGTGAATAACAGTGCAGTTTTGAAGACGAATGATTAAACACAAAGTGAAAATTAAAAGCTAATACCCCATTGATTTCAGCAGGGTCAGGATTTCTTACGGAAGGTGAAAATCCAGTCTGTCTCATGGCAAGTACATGTTCCTTGCTGGTGAACGGGAACTACATAGCAGCTCTCCTTCCAGCTCCAAGCTGCGTCTCCCAGCAGAGGGCATTGCAGGGTGACATTACTGTTTTCAGGAATCTGGCAGAAAGTAGACTTAACTTCAAGGGTTTGGTTGGTGTAAAATTTATTTTCATGACCTCAGCTGGGAGAGTAGATTATCAGTCGTTTAATACCAAAAGATGCTGCTAGCAGACTCTGTAGCTGGAAGATAAAAGAAATTTTTCTTTGCACTCTGACAAACCCTAACATCTGAAAGAGAAAACAAGTGCCAGAAAACATTTGTTCTTCAGCATCTCTGTAACACAGTTTAACTCCCTGTTTTAAACTCCCTGACACCATAGGCTGAATCACAAAAGCTTACTTCAGACTGATACCCTCTTGAAATTCTGTGAAAAATCATGAAATGTTTACTATAAAAATGAAATGCAGAATTAAAAGAAAAATTATGTGAGCAATGAGAGGAGAGAAACTTTGACATTTGAGTAGATGTGAATGACAAGCGTAGTTTCAAAAATTGTGTATAAGAAAGGAGATTTTTCAAAAACCTGGGGTGTGCTGTGTGTCAAACCAAGAAACTTCAGGGTACCCAGGTACCTGTGGGCATTGCATAGACTTCAGTGCAGGTTTCTGTCTTTCCTGCACTCTCTGCCCCGAGCCCTGCACCCCCAACATTACACACCAGGGGCACATTCAGGGGCCAGGCTGGGGATACTCATCACACAAACAGGTCTTCTGATGCTGTCCCCACATCCTGGCTGGTCCTGTCACACAGGGGGAATGCCGATCAACTTTCTGGAGGCTGAGGATTTATGTCATCAGACATATGTCATCAGATTGACTCCATAACACAGGCATCCTGTTAGGTCTTTGTCGGCAGGCAGCATTTAGTCCGGCTTATTGTGTGGCCACCCAGAAAACTGAGGGGCACATGCCTTGGCAGAGAACAGTGAGAGATTGAGGGGAAGAGAGGCTGAGAGGTGTGTGGAGCAACAGTATATTCTCTTGTTGATCATTTGTTCTTTGGCAGGTCACAAGGGGATTCAATGATGCTGTTTGGAAGTGAGTAATACCATTATAGTTTTACAGGTGGAGAAACTGAGGCACCCAGGTGGTTGTATCCTGCCTAGGCTCATCAAGTGAAATCAAGACAAAACTACTCCCATTTTTCCTAATTTTTCCTACTGATAAAGTCTCATCTTGGTATGTTGTGCGCTCACTGAGCTGTACCATATTTTTGTACTGCAGTGAGAAACACTTGCAAAGTTCAAGAAGTGCAAGTGAGCAAGAGTTAAAAAGCAAATTCTTCCACTTTGATTCTTGGTAGTGTTCTCACTCAGGTTAGTTTACGCTGTTAAAACCAAAGGGACTGGAACAGAGTACAGGTCCTGAATTTGAATTTCAATGAATGATATTGAGGGAGTGATTGGAGTATTTTATAAATACCCTAAAAATCCTAATAAGCATTTGGCTCTGGAGGACTTGAAAGGACTGTAACCTTTCCTACAGTTTAACAACACATTTCTCCATAAAACTAAGTTAAGAGAAATTCCCTGCATTCCCACACTACACACTTAGCAGTCTTTTCAAACATGATATAGCAGTAAATATAGCTTATAACCATAAAATTAAGGTTATGTGGACTTGTAACTTTTTATTTTATGCTAGCTCTGTGGGCCACTAGCAATTTCTACGGAGATTACTGTCCTGAAGTCTGCAACGAATTACAAGAGTAAAGTAAGAAGAAACAAAACTCAAACCAGAAATTGACCCTCACTCTTTAAACAGACACATTGGGTGTTTGAGGGAAGAAGGGGAAACAAAACAAAGGAGAATCCACCATGAAATTCACAACTTCTCATGCTCTACAATTTTAATTTCTTTTAAAATACGGGGAACTTGCTAGCTTACCTAGCTGTCATTGCACTCTTGAGGTATTTAATGGCTACAGAACAACTCAAGAAAAGGTGATAGATCTCATATAGTATAACATGTAGTGTTTTCTTGGAACACTACCAATGAGATTCTGGCAACCTGTGCCAGGTGAAACTCAAATGTTGCATAAGATTTAAATGATATTTACTGTGGTGTGCTAAAAAAAGGTGTTTCCATTTAGCTGCATCATTGCAATTTGTATTATGGATTATGAAGTTACAGAGACCCTGGTTTCTACAGCAAATGGGCTCTACTTTTATTATGTGGTTTTACAGTGCCAAGAAAACCTTTGGCTTTCCAGTAATCTAGCTGTAAACTAAAATCTAATAAAGGTAGTTTGCTTTTTTTTTTCCCCAGTAGTGACTGTAAACTGACTGTAGAGTCGAAGTACCTCAGATTTTGAATTCCTGAACAGAAACTCTTTAAAGTCCTCTGCTTTTAAGAAAATATGAGATTAGGATTTTGCGGAAATCAGCCTTTTCTCGGACAAATTTGTGACCTCCCACTACTTTTGTTGTCTTGAAAACTTTGAAGGCCAAGGGCCACCTAATGAACAGCCTTGTTTATCATGAAAGTTCAGTTTACTGTAAATCTGTGATTACAAGCATTTGGACAGCATGAAAATTGGATACATCTTTACTGACTCAGGCCCTTAGCTAAAAGAAATACAGCCACAGCAGGAGGGGGCTAAGGAAAGGAGCAATTTATTTCGTTTTCCAATAGTATTGCAACAACATGGGCATCATAATTTAAAATCCTTTGGAACAGTCTTCTTAATTTCCTCCTATCCCACTCCCTCAACTTTTTGTCTTGATCTGGCTTTTGTTCACTTCATGCAGCCTGCCAGACCAACCCGAGCTTGCCTGAACCCAACCAGTTAGTCCCTGACGTAATCCCGAATGGTGACCTGTGAGACCGAGCTCAGGAATTGCCAAGCGGAAAAGGACCCACTTGGTTTTAAAGTGCTGGCTCTGCTTTGCAAAGAGCTGGCAGAGTAGGTTTTTCTTTTTACTTTTATAGCTTGTTCCGAAGTCCATGGAGGATACACAGCTGGCTGGCAATACCACAGCTAATTCCATGGCTGCAGAGTCTTAAAAAACCTCTGATGGTGATGCTCAAAAGCAATGCACAGGAGTAGTGCACACTATGTAATATGTGTGCTGCCTACAGACCTCCTTGCTCTCCAGAAATACACAACATTAGTGAGGTGTTTCATTAATCTGTGATGGAAGTAAAGCAGACGTTTCTCTAGATAACAAGTTCTAAGTTCTTCTGATCCACATCAGTTCTGCTTTTATCTCACTGCTTCTTACTCTCTGTCTAATGCCACTGGAACTGAATGACACCTTCCAAACCTGCTTTACATTTTGGAAATTGTTTGTGTCTAGGAGAGAGCAAGATGTTATTTATAAACTCTTTAAATGAATATTCAGGTTCCAAATTAATGAATGCTCTTCTCTTGTTTGGTTGTTTATCGATGGTAGTTCTGTTTTCTCTGGAATATCTATTTTTATGGGCTTCCATTTTTCTTCCTGACTTCCAGGGGTTTGCAAATAGCCTGAAAAAAAATCTACAGGACAGAAAAGAACACAAATTCATGTGTTCATGTGAAATTTTATGTAACTCATGACCCAGAAAAGGAGCAGGAAGAAAAATAAACAGTAATAACCCTTATGGAACTAATCTCATCTCTCTCTTCTGATTAAGGGGAATTGTAAACTTAATTCATGACTCTGTAGTAGCAATCTCAATGATTATTCTATGAAACATGGCAACTAGACAGGTCTCCCAAACACTTGCTGGTAGCTAGGATGAGGTAGTATGTATTAATTTTCCTGTTGTTGGGTAAAGTCACCCACCAGGTCTTTACACAATGACTGCCTGTGAGCACTGACATGAATTATCTTACTGACATTACATACCTCATCATCTTCATTCAACTAAATGTCAACATTTGTTAATAACATAAAGAAATCAGGGTGTCTGCAGCTAGAGTGTGAGGGTCACACTCCAGTTATGTTTATGTCTCAAAATGGGAAAGATCTTCTAGATGTTCTTAGAGCCCAGCTATCAGGACAACATTGCTAAATGCTGAAAGGGATTCAGCAGAGCCTTCTTTCTTTCACAAGTTGTGGTTGTATCTTCTTTTATGACCCCTCCCTTTCCCAAAACCTAGAGATTAATGCCCATACTGAAGTTATGAAAAATCCAGGTACAGTTCCATCCCCTGCTCAAAAAAAAGGAAAAGAAATCCAAGAGCTATTTTCCCCACCCAGTTCAGGGAAAGGATTTAGTCTCTCTTGCCTGCAGAGGTGTTCTCAGTTCTTCTTGTGGTGCAGAAAAGAAAACAAGACTCAATGACATGTAGGAAGCCTAGCTGGGGAGGGGCTGGTTTCTATTTCACTACCGATTCAAGCAGCTTTTGGCATTCAGTCTTGCCTCTTGCATTGTCAGAACCACACAGTTGCCTGGCGTTGTGAATCTTGCTTACCCAAGACTGAAGTCCAGTTATGCAACTGTGCATGTCTATCTCAGTGGGTTGGGATTAATGAATCTCTTTTCTTTCTACCATTTTTTTGAGAGAAGGTCCAGCTCCATAACATTTTTATTTGTAGACAGTCCAAGTTTTAGCTGTTGGTTACATGTAAGACATAACCAGCTACAACTGATTTGGTGGGCACTGCTTTAGTCCGCTCTGAAACAGGCATCCATCTTCTTCACTCAGGCTTCTCTGAGGTCTTTCCAGATATCGCTGGCACAGTGTATGGTAGGAATCTTGACAAAGAGATTAACAAATGCAACATAGTCCATGACTGAGTGAAAGAATGGCATTGGATCATTAGCCTAATCAAGTATATTTAGCTGCAGCTCCTCTGTGTAAATCACAAGATGGACAGGGATCTTTCATTTGATGCTTTGGTAAAAGGATGAAGGATGGAAAAGAGGGAGAAATGGCTGTGCTTAAAGGTAGGATCAGGAGAGGAACAAGTGTGGCTGAGGTGGACAGGTAACTTGAGGAGGGAAGATCTTTCATGAGGAAGTGAGGAGTGTGGGCTTGACTGGTGCTTGCTGACTGTACCATGGGCTGTATTTATTAAAAAACCAAAGATGGAGGTAAGTATCTCCCTGTAGAAAACCTGACATGATTTGGTTTTTGGTTGGAAACCAATGTATGAGCTCTGGTCTATGCCTGCCACCCAAGTAACAATCCTGTATGATTAAAAAGATAGGTTATTCCTTTACAGCAATGCTGGAGTCTTGAGTATTAAATATGTTCATATCCTTGGGGGTACCTGCATGCAGTTCACATGAAATTTATGGAAAAGAAGGTAAGTGTTTGAGAAACTGAATTCTGTGGCCACTGGAAATTGGAGGGAGAAATATTTTTACAGCTAGATGTCACAGTTAAATCTTAATCACAATCACACTGGTACAAATCCAGAGTGACTCCACAGGATGCCTAATAGCGTCCTGACCACACTGCTGCTGAATTAAACACAGCTTGTGCCTAGCACGTTGCAATCCACTCTTTGGTGGAAATATTCTTTGGTGGATGTATGCAGGTCCAGAGAAGTTCACAGGCAGGATCCTAGTTTGCTTACAGTACAATTTTCTGGTGCCCTCGAATTTCTGGTAACCAGAAAGCGTAATACAGAGCTATACTACAGCTCTAGAAAATATAGACTATGAGAGAAATGTCACTAATGAAAATATTATAGAAATGTGATGCTAAGATTAACAAATGTCATTAGTCAGGTTGCCAGCTCTGTCTAAATAGTGCTGTAATGACCCTTGGAAATAAATTAATAGAGTATTTCTGAAGACATTACAGGAACTAGTTAATATAACATTTCATAAGTTATGTTTTCTCCTTTGTGGGCATATAGTCAGGGAAGAATGTACTACATAGGAAAATTAGTATGCCTAACACATTTCACATCATGGGTATCCCTGGCATGCTTTCCATAGCTAGTTTAAAATTGTGTTCCATGGACTTCTAGTACATTCTTTGATTTGCTGCCAATATTTACTTAAGCAAATTGAAGAGATCATACCATACTAGGGTAGAAAGAGTGATAAATTACAAAAATGCAGTAAATGTTAAAGCTACATTTTTTTTTCCCAACAGAAATCTGAAGGAATTGCTCTCATGGCTGATAACTTTAACAGATTGAAAGTAAAACACATGATCGCATAAAACAGTAAGTGAAAGCTTCTGATAGAGGAGACAGGTTCAAATATTTGCCACATCTGAACAGATCTTGGAGAAGTGTTTTTACTGGGTTCGCTGAATCACAGTTCATTAGTGTTCAGAACAAAAGCTTTGATTCATAGAAAGAATTGTGTTCAAATATGAGAACTAAGAGACTAAAATCTCCCTACAAAAGGTGCCTGCAGTTCTGGTTTGACTTCAGGATAGAAATTGTCCCACTGTAGTTCTCTATGGCCTATTGTCTTGTTGACAAATTTGTGTTGCTATTTTGTTTCTGCATGTGTGGAAGAAAACCTCGCAGAAACTGTATTTTCAGAGCCATGAGGCCAATTATACAGACTGAAACTAAATCCTGAACCGATGCACCCTAATTTTGCTGCATGTCAAAACTAGGTTTAGATAAAGGTTTTACAGTTTATTGAAATCTCTTTAAATGAAGAATGAGATGCACAATCAATTATTATAGGCAGGATATATTATTTTATGAAGTATGAAAGTAAAAATAATTTTAAATAGATTTACCAAGGTGTATTCAGTCTGTGGACTTATACTTGCAGAAACATACTGTGTATTTTTGCACATATACTGGGTAATGTGTACATATGTATGCTCTTAGATCACATTCAAGTCAAGTGAACATTGTACAAAAATATTTAGAAATGCTCATTTCAACAAAAAAAGGAGCTTAATGAGGTACAGAACTAATGAAGTTTGGTATTCCGTTGCCTTGTTCTTTCTATGGGGAATCTTGAGTACTTTGCAGAAGCTGTCAGTTCAATTAGATGGTATTCTCTGACCTTTTGATGAATTCCATCAATATAGGTGTACCTGATTGCTTTTACTGAAAGGCTATTAATGAAAAATAGGCTTCATCACTTATTATATATTTGTACAGAGTTTTACAAGAAATACATGGTGTGAACAGACAACAGTAGGAAAAGAGGGCATTATGAAGTGTCTTTGATTTTGCTTCTCTTTGTAAACCTCCGAGTAATGTAAGGATCAGGTCACCAGGTGGGGTGGGTAAAACCAAGTACAGCCCTTGAATAGCAAATAGCATGCAACAAGTAGCAAAAGAAAGAACTGAAGTGAATCATTTGAGAACAATTTGAACAGCTGAAATATGTTCACTGACATAGTTATTTGAACAATTGTGAATAACAACCAGATGAATTAAAGTCAAAGTTTCTCCATAATAATTCAGAAAGAGAACAAAAGGCTTAATCCACTAAATAAAACATTTGCTGTGAAAAGCTTGCCCGACTCTAGTTCATATGTTGTGAAAGGGTGTTGGCTTAAGATACGCTTTATTACCAAACTCAGATAAGGGTACAGGGAAATGCTGCCTGAGGACTTCATTAAAGGAGGTATGGACTAGGAGATCTAAGAGTGGTCAACAGGTGAAATGAAGGTATTTTTATAATTTTATTACTTTAGAGTAATAAGAAAAGGATGTAACCAGTGGAACTCGGGGGAGGAGGCAGACAGAGCAAAGTCAACATAAGACAGAGTGCAAAGAGATACGTAAAACATCTTTTGGCAAGCTTATTTTGACTTTTAAACTGGGAGGGTGAACTACTATGGTCAGTCGCTCCCTTTCACCATAATGCAATGACTTCCACCCCAGTTTTCTTTGGTCAGTGGACATGGATCAGCTCTGGGTTTAAATGGGCCCTGACACATTGTGAGATCTCACATGATTCAGATCTGTGAGCCTCCTCAAAGCAAAACCCCACTTCTGCAGAGTGCTGGGCTGTTCCTCCTGCTGTAGACAAATGCATGTGTCTTTACTGTGATAACTTCTTCAGGGTTATGTTGACCTTAACTAGTGAATGAAGTGGATAATATCCTTGTGGGGAAGGAGGACTATGTGAAGCTGGATAGTAAATCCTCTCTCAGGTTCCCCGAGAGATCACAAAGAAGAATGCTTTTGTACACAAAAAAGTAAGAATGTGCATTTGAAAGGAGTGTTCATCACCAGTGTCTTAATTTCTGATGGAAGACTTGCAGGGCATTAGAGTCAACATAGTTTGCATCCAACTCCAAGTCAATGAATTACAGTGCATTCTCTACTTAGCAGAGCTACATGTTTTCCAGTTCCTTCAGGATATATCTGGGAAGAGATCATAAGGTTATTCTGAAATTTGCAGCCCTTTGAAAAGGAAGCTTTACTAATTTGTAGTCATATACATATCATACACCTTTACAAATCTTAGACATCTTCTGTGGAGCAGTCTGTGGACAGTGCTATGAGTCCTATATGCTTAGGTAGGTTACTAATCATTCCTACAGGAAGGCAGTTGCTCACTTGTAACAGCTGGCAGAAATCACTATGAACAATGGGACAGGCATCTCTAGTGAATGGGAGCCCTCATAAGATGAAGGGTCTCCACTAAACAAGAATCTTTGAGGATTTATTTTATAAATTCCTCCCCACTTTCGCAGTTATTCAGGGACTCCTGAATTCTCTTCAGTGCTGAATGATGAGTTGAACATACAGGGGTTTGTGCACAGCAGGATACCTGAGAAAGTTTTTTCTTAGAGACATTTGCATCTTCATTTTCACTTGATTTTTGTAGCTGACTTTGTCACTGACTTCTCCAGTTCCTCTCCATACTGTCCAAATTATCCATGTTTATTGTACTTCTGCAGCTTCTGCGCTGCTTTCAGCCATTGAAGGTTGAAAAGGACATAGATTAGCACAGATCCACGATATAATGTGTTCTGTCTGGTTTCAGATTCCAGATTATCTCATCTCCCTGACCCTGAATCCAAGACACTCACAGAAACTGAATTCATGGTTCTGAGGACCAGACAAATGTGGGAAGAAAACAGGTTGGTCAAATGGAAAAAAACCCAAAGCATGCTGAAACCCAGCCCAGTCCTCCCAAAAATCCAAAGCAAAGCACGGATTCAATAACACTGTATCTACTCCATGACCTTTCACAGGTGAGAGTTGAGGAATCAGGGAAAGCTTGGAAAACTGAGGTCAGGGTCCCTTCCAACTCAGAATATTCTGTGTGAAATTCTGTGTGAAAATACTAGACATTAAAGATGCTGTGGTGCTTTACATACTAAAGGAGGATTTACCATCATGTCCTGACTAAAATACAACCTTTTCCTCAGAGCAAAGGAGTGTCCATACTCTGATTAAAGTCTCTTCTCCATCCTGGAAGTGTCTGCATTTTGGTGATGCAGCTTGTGCCTTTGTGTGAGTACACACAAGAGTGCACAGAAGGACTTGTGTATTGAAGGGGGCCTTGCACACAAAATTGAGATTCCCATGTTTGCACAGAGTGTTAAATGGCATATGGCCATGCCTTGGGAAGGCATGTTCCCTTGGGAAGTATTTTGGGATCCTTTTTTAGATAATTTTCGTTATTTATTATTAATTTAGAGAGATGACCAGCAGTGCAAGCAGCAACGTGTAACAGCTGTTGGGCTTGATTGAGCAAACATTTTCATTTTACACATGGGAAAAGTCCTTTTGACTCCATCAGGACTGTTAGCAGTATTGGTGATATTTACCAATATTAAATTCAAGTTAGGAAAATCATTTAGGTGAGAAAAATAAATTGCAACTGTATAGTTAAATTTGGAAGAATATTTGCAGAGTGTATCTTTGATTTATCATTAGTCTTGGCCAAGTTCTGTGCTAGTGTGTCAGAATTTGTCTCTCCTATTTCCTAATTTAAAAATATCCCAACACAATTTTATTTCATCTTTTAAAGCACTTTTTCTCTAGGGATCAAAATAGCTGGGACTTCTGCACTAAGTTATACCAGAGAATAATTTTTGCTGCACTGTAGCATAGACTTTGATTCGTTGCTGTTTCAATACAAAAATAAAAACCATTCACTTAATGTGTAATTAATAGTTTGGCATTTCCCTCAGGCTTTACTCAGGACCCTTTCTGTTTCTGTTTTGTATTACTGAACTCCCTTGCTAAATATTTCCAGATCATATAGATTTAGATAAGACATGTTCCAGAACTTATAACATTTTTTATTTTGACTTTTACAGTATTTATTAGTGTAATGAAAATAATACTTTGACAAGTCTCCAAATAAATGGTAATATTCACCCCTGCATAGCTAAGTGAAATGTTCAGTGCCTGTAGTCCATGGGTTATTTAACTGTGCTTGTGTTGGAGACATAAAAACTATGACAAAAATTTTAGTGCAGATCTGTTAAAAGCTTTTGACCCTCTCCTTTGACCAAGATGCCAATCCTGTAGTTTGAGGAGCACTGGAGGACATTGGCAGACATGACAAATGCCGATGAAATCCATGGAGAACTCTTGGGGGTACCAGGATTCCACAGGATTGGGACCTAGCCTAATAACATGATCCTTTTAAGCGCTTTTGTGGCAGTCTCCAGGACCAATTTTACCTGCTTCAATGCATAACAGAAAGGCATATGAAGAACAATTTGGTGAAAAATATGAAACTCAGAAACAAAATAGCTTGGAAAATAAATAAAATAAATAAAAATAAATTATGATAAATTGATATGAACTTCTGCATTACTGGAGAGAAAGGATTTTAGCTACATTCACTAAGAGGCATGAAGATAATAAAGCCACTTTTTATTTATACTTAATACAGACAGGTCTCCTATATCGCGGACCCACGGACTTTATCAGGTGCTGTGAAGCCCACCTTCCGCGTTGATTGGCAATTGATTAATATGCAAATTTGCCCTGCATCCTGACACACCCCCCAGCACTCCAGCGCTGTTTTGACACTGCCCTGCTGTGTGTTGGTGTTTGTGTCAGTGCTTCCCAGCGCCCATGGCCACCCCACGCCAGGAAAATCCCCTTTTCCACTCAGCCGGGGACACGGGTGCGGGGGAGCCACCCATGCTGCTGTCCCAGAGTCTCTCCGAGTGGGTAGATGTGGTCTCTCCATACTTGGGGTAGATGAGTATGTCTCAGAGAGTTAGTCAAGAAAGTCTCTGATAGCACATCTAACCTGAGAGTGTGTAAATCTTTCATAACTGCACACAGTCTCCTCACTTGGAGCTGAGCTGAGGGGAGTGGGGTGGGTGGCGCTCAAGCCAAACCGCTGCGGGAGTGGTGCGCACCCAACTCAGCTCTGCCCCGCTGCTGCAGCGCAGGCTGGTCGCACTGAGTTGAGCTGATCCAAGCCGAGCTGAGCCATGGCCCTGAGCCGAGCGGGTGCGGGCCGGCCACACTGAGCTGAGCCGCAGTGCGGCGTGGGCAGCCGCGGGGGGGAAAATTTGCATATTCATGACTGTCTAGTTTGAATATTCATGCATGTCAGGTCGTGCATGCGCAGTTGCAAAAAGGGGCCTCCTTCATTGTGAAAAAATCATGCTGCTGTGAAGCCACAGTATGGGGGGTGCGAAGTGGAAGAGGGCCAACTGTACTATATAAATGAGAACTACTTCTGACAAGCATAGAAAGGCCTACTTCTGTGTAACAGATTGTGCTTAAGGCCTGTAAAACCTTAAAGATAACATTTGTCATCTTTGTTAAACTTTTAACACACTTTCGAGACTATTCAAAAATGAAAGAGCCTTTGGAATCCAGTCTGGAGCTCGGGCTATGTGTGCATGCAGGAAGAAGGGCTTTGTAGAGCTCTTCGGCCGAAATGAACACATTTTCTCCTTTAGGGGGCAGATCTCAATTTATGGCTCCTTAGCTGCATCTTGTCCTGGTGGATGTGAGTCAAGTGATCTTTACCTTCACATCATTTTTTCATGCACACAGACTTATAAGTTAGTTTTTGAAAAGAGAGACACTGGTTCAAAACCAAGCGTTCATGAGACTCTGTTAGACAATATTAAAAAATGATGTTTCAACATTTCCAAAAAGAAGTATGTATTGTATTTGCTAAATGAAAAGCTTCAACATAAAAAAAGAATTTTTCATTTTTTAATCTCAGCCAAAAGAATATTTCCCTACTTGAGTAAAACTCCTAAGTTTATGCTCTTCCAAGGTTCAGATGTTCAGGACTATTATTGCTTGTCTAAAAACTGTGACTTGCACCAAGTTTGCTTCAAAATGCCATCATGTCAGCAAGGCTGAGAGACACAGGGATTTTTTTCTAACAAAACTATTTGAAGTATTTTAAGTAATTTAAAAGCATTTTTCTCCTCTTGGTCCTTCCCGAATAGACCATGTTCAACGTACATTCAAATGTTCATATCCTTAGAACATGCCTACTTTTTCATAAACACATCCACAGAATTGGTTGTGATTTGTTTAATGTGAAGCTTCATAACTAGAAGAAATCCCTTGATGCCAATCTTCTCCCAATGTATGCTTCCATGTGTCCAGAAAAGGTAAATATCTGACTGTACAAACACATGGAGAAATTTGAGATTATTTTGATACTTATTCTGCACACACCTCATGGGTTTTTTCAGTATGTGGAAGACTGCTCAGTTCCTTGTTCGGTGTCATTGACACCATCTGGAAAGCTGATAGCATCCATGTTTGGAAATCCCATGTCTTTACTCTTATCTATATGAGTGTGAAACTTCATGTGCTGGTCCATGCATTACCTTAACCATTTGGAAATTCATTATTTTTATAACAGCTCTACAGAGCTTTGCCTCTTTGCAAAAGCCTTGCACCTTGCAAACTAATTGGATCTGAATGTAATGAATCCGACAAGAAATTAGCTAACTCTTAAGCCTACTGTTCACCAGTGGGTATGCAGAACACATAAAATTTATAATTTCTTTCTTTACTTTCTTTGTTTTTTTACCACAGTAACCATTATGTGGCAGATCAGTGGTGACACAGGAAATACATTTCTTGATTAAGAAGATAAATAGTAGTAGGTTATACTTACTTATTTATGTATATGAAAAACCAATAATATTTTTAATTGTTGAATGTCTCCTTTGAAAAGATAAGATTAAATCTCTCTCATTTAGTGTGATTTAAAAAATGAATATAAGATTTAAGTATGATTAAAATCCTGTTGCATGGCATACCAGTAGAGTTTATATCTTATCATGTCTCCTCCCAAACATAGCTTCAATATTCCTTTTGACATGAAAACAACTATTGGCATGTCTGTGCACGTTATGCTTTCCTTTTTTTATTCTGGTATCTGAATTCCTCTAGGATTTATTGGGGGGAGTTTAGGACTCTCTTGTGAGTAAGTGCAACACAAAAATTACTGGCAAGGGGGTAGAAAGGTAAAAGAAGGGCAGAATAAGAGCAGTAAGAGAGGACTAGGAGGGAAAAAATAGCACATGTTGAATTCCTATTGAGCAGGTAAGGGAAATTTCTTTCCAAGCAATCAAGCTACCATTCTGTGTTATTTTTCAAAACTCTGATTTTAACTACTGTTACCTCTAGCCTCTCCAAATGGATGAGATAACTCCCATGACTTCAGTGAGAACATGATAAATTGGTCCCTAAGTACAACTGGAAATGCCGATTTTTGCATGTTTTGAAGGTTACATATTCAGTTTACACTGGCCATGTGTACAAAGTTGAAGTACACTATCTTTAAAAAAGAGAAAAAAGTTATCAATAAATCTGTGTAATTCTTTATCTCTGAGAAAGTTTGGAATTTTCAAGACCCCTGTTTGAATTTCTAGGCCATACGTATATTTGTGTCCTACTGGTTGGGAATATTTGTATCTGAACTAGGGCCTATGATATGCTGCCGTTTCTGCTTCCCTAAACTTTTATGACTTCAGGGTAATCAGCATTTGAGTATGTGGGAAACGTGCCCCAGCTGAGCTGGTGTCAAGCATGTTTTGCTTGTTTGGGATGGTCTATGTAGAAACCTCCAGATGCAGCATGCTGTTGATGTAAGAGGGACTTGGAAATTTTTCATAACTTGCCAGAGCTACACTTATAAAACAAGTCTTGATTGTTCATTATGATGAAGAGCAGGAAGATCACAGTTGACCAAAACTAATGGCTATTTATCCATAAAACAAATACGTAGCTCGTTCAGTTGAGATCTGTGAATAGGTCAAAAGGAAAGGCAAGATGGAACAATAAGTCCACATTTACTTAGACCTGGTAATGACACAACTTGAGGTAACAGTTGTCTAAGGCTAGTGGAGGAAACATGATCCAGCATTAATCCAATTGCAGATTTCTGAGGGTTCTAGAGTCCTGTTATCAAGAGCCTTTAAACAAGCCTTTTCCTAAGCCCATTAGCTCTTCCTTCGGAGACTAGCTAAGGGTAGGGGAGCATAGAAGCCAATTTAGAAGTCAAGAAATCAGAATCCACACCATAGAATGTCGTGGTTTGACCCCGGTTGGATGCCAGAGATTCACCCACAACCTCTCTCTCACTTCATTTTCCCGCCCCTCTTCCCCCACTACCCCCCAACAGGAGGAGGGAGGAAAAGGAAGAAGAACCTGAAGGGGTTTTTCGCTACCACAGGAATGAGAACTATTAGAAATCTTTACTGTCACAGGCAAAAACAAGCTCCAAGATGGGGAATGTAAAGGATTTATTTCTAACAAGATCAGAGCTTAACATGAGAAGTATCATCTTGAAGGCAACCTTCTTCCCCCACCCCTCCTTCTTCTTCCAAAAGATACCACATTCCTTTTCTTACTCTAGGAGACAAAGGGGGAACAGGAGTAGGGGAAAGCCAGGCAATTGGTGTTTCTGCCCAGTTAGGGGTAGGAAGCCATTTCCCTGCCTTTCATAGGGTCCCCTTCCCCGCCACGGGAGAAAGTCTTTCATGACCCTTCCCAATGTGAGTCCGATCCCAGGGGCAAGAGGTCTTCCATACTCTGCTGCCCAGGGGTCACTCCACAGGGTGCAGTTCTTCAAGCACTGGCTGCGCTGCTTCATTGTGGGCCCCATCCCAAAGCACACAGATCCTACCAGGTACAGTTCAGCCACACAGTGTAGACTTCTCTCCACGGGCCACTCTGCTCTAAGTGTGGGCTCTAACATGTCTTCAGCCTTCCTCCAGCATCCTCCAGCTCCAGTGTGGGCTCCCTCTCCACGGCCACAGGTGGATTTCTGCATCCCTGTGCTCTCTTTCTATTCCATGGGCTGCAGGCAGACAGCCTGCTTCACCATGGTCCATTCCATGAGCGGCAGAGACACCTGGAACACCGCCTCCCCTTCCTTCTGCCCTGGCCTTTGTGCCTGTATTGCTGTTACAACTTCTCACGGCTCTGCTCCAGCCATCTTCTTGCTGTTGCGACCTTTTTTTTTTCCCTTCTTAAATGTGTTATCACAGAGGCGCCTCTGTTTCTCCTGTTTGGCCTGACCTTGGCTGGCAGCGGGCCCAGCCAGGAGCTGGCTGGCATTACTCTGCTAGCTAGGAGGGAGACTTTCAGCAACTTCTTGAAGAGAAGCCTCCTCCATAGCACCCTCTGCTGCCAGGAAAAACATGGCCATAGCAAACCCAGCACATCCAATCAATTAGGTTGGGATAGGTGGAAGACAATCACAGGTTGGAAGATCATCACAGGTGGAAGATCACCAAGTCCAACCATTAGCCCAGCACTGCTGTGTTCACCACTGAACCATGTCCCCAAGCATTTCTGCCACTTGCATTTATTCATGCTGCAGGTTTGTTCAAGGGAATGGTAACACTTTATGGCACACGCTACAGATGAATTGAAAAGGGTTCTTTTCAAAGAGGGGGTCCATGCAGTGTTTGAACAACAGCCATGTTGTTCAAACAAACAGATATGTTCTATAGGACTAATGCAGCAGAGAGATTAAAAGGAATCTGAAGGTAGCCATAACTTAAGAACACATGTAGAATAATACAGATGAGCAAGTGGCCAGCATATTTGCCTGCTTTCTGGGTCCTCCAGACTTGCTTTAAGTGTACTGGCACTGCCAGGTTTTTTTGGCAAGCCGTTACTTTTGCAAGTGGACTTGAGAGAAAACACATCATAACAAAATCTGAAGACACTTGAGCAACCAGATGCATGATTTACCTTTTGGTCTTTTTCCCAACATCCTACAGCTTGAATGAAATCTCTGAGTGAAAAAAAGGGAAGTCTGAGCATGGGAAAAACCAGCAATGTGTCACAGAGTCATGTGAGAGGCTTGAGGGGAGAAAACAGAGCCTTTGCTGAACTCTTAACTACTGTTTCCCAAGGAAAAATGCAATGGCTTCTATGATGATCCCACTTATGCTGTTATAAATGATCTGATTTCTTCTGCGTTACCTTGGATTTGCAGCATTGTAACCATCTTTACAGTCTTTTGAGTCTGCTGCTGCTGCCAAGGAATTGTGTTTTCTCACCAAGGCACACTCAGTAGACTTCTTCTGTGTTGTCACACTGCAAGTGGTCTTTTTCTGAAGATAAAGCTTGAAGATATAGCAAGTCCAATTCCTGCTTCTTTTCATGAATATTCTGTATTTAGTTATGGTCGGGAAAATTTTAGTTCTAGGTGTCATCTGATTGTGATCTGATTTGCTATATTCTGTTTCTATTTTTGAGTTTTGATTTGACAGAGAAATCCACTGGCTTCAGTGTGAGGCTTATCTGTATCAAAGCTCGGTCATAGTGCCCCACATCCTGTACCACGACAGGATTCCATGATAGCCACATGTCTGTAAGTTTCTCCTTAAAGATCTGCACTGTCTTCCCCAATAGGTTGAAGCTCTGGTCCACTGCTCACTCTGACCTCATGAACTGATAACTCTTTCCCTCTTTTCCTTCATTGCTCTGAAATCTTCTTTACTGCAAATTAATTTTTCATCCTTTCCTCTATTCATCCTTTCATCCTATTGTGGCCACAGAGAATAGTTCACCTCTGTTTCCGACAGCCTTTTTCATGCTGTTGTCATGTGCCCCTTAAGCCTCCTCTTTTCTAGACTAAACAAACCCAGTTCCTTCAGCTTTTTCCTCATAGGTCATGTTTTCTAAACCTCTTAACATTCTTGGTTTTTTTGGGGTGGATTTTTTTTTTAATATTAAAGAGGAGACAGTTGTTCTGGGAAAATTATTTCCTCAACATTTGGCCATAGTGGGTCCCTGCTGTGAGAAGGTCTCTTCCTTGCCACAGAGAGTGTTACCCACGTTTGAGTTGTTAGCCTGAAGGACTCATGTTATCTATTGCCAATTTCTTTTGTCACTGTGTGATGTGAAAAATGAAAGTAGAATGATGAAGGAAGCATTAGTGAGAAGGTGCAGTGTGTGCTAATATGTGCCAAGTTTTGCAGATTTACCATAGAGATGACTGACTGAGAAGTCACACATTTCATACTTTCCAAGAAGGAATCTCTAGGAAAACCTTTAGGAGGGAAGCTGGGAGGTACCCTTCTTAGAAGATTCTGCAGGATGGATGCAATGTAGTCATGGAACATTGGTGCTGATAATTTGAACTAAGAACTGATATTTGCACTGCTAGAGGGAAAGCTTTCTCAATGGCGGAGCAGAAATATATTTTTTCCCTCTGACTTTTTTCTCCCTCACACCTCATGGCAGTGGTAATTCCAGAGAAAGAGCTGATTAGGTTCGACTCAAGAGTCCAGAGTTAATTTGACTCTTTGCAAGCCTACGAGTTCCGTGTTCTGATTTTTGTACCTAAAGCTTGAACTGCTCTTTCCTTTGTTACTCATTTTAATGAAGTGCACCAGAAAATGCAAGGATGATGAAAAGCCTCATAAAGTCCAGAATTTATTTGGTAACAAACCAGAGGATCCCAGCCATAGGATCCCTTAGCCCCACAACTGGTCAAATAATGTGAGGTTATATTAGAATTTTCACATTTCCTTTCTCTGGGGGTGGAAGATGTTAAATGTCTTCAAATATGTTCAATTCCATTATTTGCCTTAATTTGATACTTCAAATTTGCCGTAATTTCAGGATCTGGCACTGCTGAGTGACTGCAGTCTTTTGATTCTGGCCTGCAGTATGTCTATGACAATCACACAGCAATTACTCTGATGAGTAACGTTTGCCACAGTCTTAAATGCTGGTGGGAAATACGAATCTTAAATTTAGAGTAGCCTTTGATTAGCCCAATTAATTTCTGCTGAGCTTAAACCCTGCTTACACTGGGCATGACAAAGAACTTCATCTCTGCTGAATTAAGTCTACTTCCAGCTGAGATGGCTTATGAAATATTTTCATAAAACTGTGTGGACAGCGCCAAACTGTTTCAGAATCTCATTTTCAGAACCTCGTTTACCAACTGTGGTCTCCTTCAGGAACTGGAGTCCCTATTCAGAAAAGGCTGAAGGAGCCACTTGTGTCATAGTTTACACTGTCAGAGCACAAAGCAAATACTAGCCAGTGGGGTGCAGCTACAAACTAGTCAAAGCTTGTTGGATGCTGTTTCAGCTGGGAATAAGGAAAGCAGAAGCACTGCCTCTGCCCTTCCTGTGAGTCCAAGCAGGAGGATTTGCCAAGAGGAGGAGGCTGTGGGGCTGACCAGGAGGAGCTGTCAGTAGAGGGGTACAGTCATTTTTCCGAAGGGTAGTCTAGTACTGAATGTCCTTGATCTCGATGGTATGGTGCAACTCATTGCCTCACATATGCCAATGCAAAAAGAAGACCTTAAATATTCTTCTTCAATCTAGTACCTCCTGGGTACATCTGCAAACTAACTGCCTGGGTCTCCACATTGATCCTGAATTGGTTTTTATCCCTTTTGCAGCCTGAAAGAAAGTCCCAGGTTTTCTGGACCAAGTTGTTCCTTCAGAGAAATTTGTACCTTCTATTTTGTGTGTTTGAATGATAAATGCAATCGTGGTATATTATTTACAGGGCTTCGTAATGACTTCAAAGATGCTTCTAATCTTCAGCCATTATGTGATTATTTTCACCAACTTCCTGGACATTCAGAGAGTATTTACTTTCTCATTTTATATTTTTGCAGAAGGGAGATACATATCACCAGGCTGCAGTCTAACACGTCTAATTAAATAACCTCCTTCATGTTCAGACACAAGACTGGCCAATTCAGGAGCTGCTGGCTGAAAGACCACATCAGTAATTTCATTACATTAAAGTGCAGCTTGCTAAAAAATACTCATTTTTCCATCACTGATAGGATTAGAACTTTCCTCATGCCTTGTTTGGCAATGAGAAGGATGGCTTTATGGATGGATGTGTAAAATAAAAAAAAGCTGCTGATGATAGGAAGGCAGTTCAGCTTTCTGTCATAAAGAGTAACGTACAGAATCAAGAAAAATGTGAAGTCTGTGTTCTGTGTTTTTTACCGATCAGTGGTGCAGGATGCTATGGTCTATCAGTTGTTAGCATAGACCTTCAACAAATCACGTAATTCTTTCAACCTTTCTGCTTTAACTGTGCAAATGAAAAAGTAACTGTAAATCTTGTTGACAATTACTTCTATATCTACTGGCAGGCAGTCAACTTTGGCCTGAACAACATTGGAACAATATGTGCTGCACAGCCAATGCCCATTAATTGTCTCTTTAGTTTCTCCTGCAACTTGTAGAGCACATTTCTCCCAGGTGATCTGCTTCTTTAAACATTAGTACAAGCTTGTCTGGCACAGAATGCCAATAATTTATGAGTCAGATTCTGCTTTTCAGAAATATTTACAGTGTGCTCTGATGTAGAGCACATTAGATTCTCTAAGTACAGATGAAAATACAGGAAAAGTGATTTTTGTTTTGTTATCTTCAAGAAGCAATTAAAAATCGCTCTCATTTTTCTATGAACTGTTTCATCGGCTGACACAGACCCAAAGCCTGTTTTTTTTCCTCAGTGCACATGTGTATGCTCATTAGTGAATGGCACAAGGATACAGTAAAGGCAGTTTCCAGATATTTTCCTCTGTGTGGCACGGGCCTGCTCTCTGGATTGCCTTGTCATTCTGACTCCTTTATGTACTGCTGTCCTGATTAATTTCTGTTATTTTAGTTTTTGTAACTTCTCCAAGACCTCTCCCCCGTTTCTGGGAAGGGCACTGTGACAGTAGGCAATAATAACTGCTTGGCTGCAATGGATACTTTTCTAGTGGGAACAGTTGACCTTTAACTTTCTACTTCTGAACTAGTCTGTCAGTGCTGAATGCTTTATAACACTTATTTAATGAGCAATCTCTTCTCAGCTCTCCCAAAAACTTAATAGCAGAAGCTGTAGTGAGATCTCCTATCATCATCTTTTTTTTTGTTCCAGGGGCGCTGCTGAACATGCGTCAGTGTTTTATGTAGTGTTGTTCCATGCAAATCCAAGTAACACACAAAAGCAAATGAGGAAGAACAAATACTGCCTGAGTTTTACCTCCTTAGCACTTTTTGTTCAATTTTGTTGTACAATTTAGTCACTGGAAACCCAATGAGGCTTGGAAAATGTTAGGCTGTTCTAGTTAAACATTAAATGAAGGTCCGAACTATTGTTTTGGCATGGTTGAATCAGGTGTCCTTTACAATTTTAAGGATCACCTGCAATCTCAAGCTCTTGGGCCTGGGGTTTTGAATCAGACTTGACTGTAGTCTTTCAGCAGAGTCAGAAGCAAATCTCATTTTACTGTGGGAGAAAAAAACTCCATTTGAGGTACTGGCAGTGTATCATTTCCCTCTGTAAGGAACCTTCTTTTCATTGGTAATGCCCTTCCTTGCTGATTCTCTGAAGGAAGGCAGGTAATCTTCCTATGGATCATCACAGAGACTGAAGCTCAAGAAAAAAAGGTTTCAAGGAAAAGTGATGGCCAACCTTTATCTAGTTCTAGTTTGATTCTAATATGGCAGTAAGTCTGCCTCTTCAGAAACTGGCACTCTTGTATTTGTTGGTGTTTGTGGTGGAAGGGAATGTTGTCCACAAAGCAAACTGAAAACTCTCATGAAATTCATTAATGGATCCTGGCCTGCTTTGGTGTGTTTTCTGACAATTTTCTAGTCTTGATATCTGGATACTGATGCACCAGGTACTATATTTGGCCTGTAGCTACATCAACTGACTAAAAGGTTTTTTTTCTTATCTTGGAACTTGAATAATCCGGCTCAAGCCTTTTGAAGACCTGGGAACATTGGAAAGGATGGATGACTTGGTGTTGTGGTATGTCCTTTCTTGTTCCCATCTAGCAGTAATAGGAGACCCTGGCACCTTTTATGGGATCAATTATGCTCAAGCTGTCAGTGAGAGTGAAGCAGGCCCTCAGGATCCTGCTAGTAACCTGGCAGTAGGCTTATTCCTCTGTGTGCGTGCTAGATTTATCTCCCATAAATCTGCATTAGTGCTAGGAAAATATTTAGCCCAGGATGTGATGATGCTTTTCAGGCTTTAATATAGGGCTGAACAGGGAAGATACAACTGGATTACAAAGACACTCACAGACCTGTGAGTATTCTCCTTTCACCTTGACTGGGTTACTTGAGGAGATACAAACTTTGTTGCAATGCTCAGCCTTGAGTTTAGGGTACTGACCTGTAGAGAAGCATTGATACAACCAGGCTCCTTGCCTCTCTGTGACGATGGCTGGAGTCCTCCACAGAGATTGCTGTGTGTGTTCATTAATACAGTCTGAACCAGAGTATCCTAATCAGAAAAGAAAAGCACTTATCCTGCAGAACTGTGTCTATGGACAAATGTCATGATTCCCAAATGCTTTTTTATTTTTAAATTTTTATTCAGAAATGCTCAGACACCTGTCTATTCCTGCAGAAAAATCTTTCCCTCAATGTCTCAAAAACACACTTTTAAGTGGTCCCACTTTGTCAGGTCTGGCAGAGTTTTCCCAGCCCTCCTCCTTGCCCTGCCTGAGCTGGAGTTGGACAACTTGCATCATTCCTCTTGGGGGACAGCAGAACACCCTGTCCTGGAGCATTCTGTCTCTCTGCCCTGCATCCCATTAAGCAAAGGCAGGGGGAAACTTGTCCATGGTCACAATCAAAAATTCCAGTATGAAACTGTCCTGCTCAAATTGGCACCTAAAATGGCTTTTCTAAAGTGCCTAATTTTTACAGCTCCACAAACTCTCTTGGGGAATTCTTGCAGAGCATCTTGCATTGTCAAAACCGAAACATGGGAAGTCTTAGTGAATCTCTGAACAGTTGTTTACTCCTGATATTCACATGTCTATAACTGAGTTTATATCTGGTGGTGGGGGATATCATCACCATTCCCATCTCTGAAACAGACAATATCTGTAAAATGAAATTTTCAGTGCTGACATTGGCTTAGAGGAAGATTAGAGCCAGTAAAAATAGTTGTGCAGCCTTTAGATGAAATAACTGATATGCAGTAGCTTACCCACATGTACAGGCAGAGGGAGGGATGGCTGGGTTCACATATTTTCTCACACATATCTGCTATTGGAGAAGTCCCCAGTCCCACTGTAAATGTAAATATCCAGTAATGTTATATAAAGTTATGTCTTTCCCTAGAGAATTTTTGCTTCATAAATTTTTGGCAGCTCAGGATGGATGCAATCTTGTTCATATGTGTTAAGTGGAAACAGGGTCTATTGCTGTCAGATTGTTACACTGAAGCCTTAAGCAATAAGGGATATCTTATTCAGGGACCTAGAAATACACTTGCCATCTATTCTGAGACTTAGAATTTAAAGTGTGTCTGAGTATCACCTTTGAATCAGGTACTGCCTCCTGCCTGTATTGTATAACATAAGACAGGGTTATTGCTTCACCAGAATACCTGACAGTAGTTGTTGCAGCAGTGTCCTGTGAGGTGTGCATTTCATAGACTTGTTTTGGCCTTAGGTAGCTCATTTAAGTGATGTGCATGACATCTCTTTCCAGTGATCTGAAACATAACAAAGATATATTCTCTCTTATTGTCTCTGACCTGTCCGGGGTTTGCCACAGAGGACATTTATTTGCCACTGGACATAAAAACATTGAAGGATCTTGTGTTGACGACACATTTAGTCTTTTTATGGTGTTGGGAATGTTCTCATTTAAACCTCTGGAGACTGATTTTTCTTATCTTTTGTTAAATTACTTTCCTAAACAAATATTTCATATGAGCTTGATGTGATTTAAGACAATTTTATGTAACTATTTTATATAGCTCCATCTTAAAGACTGGATAATTAATCCTGTGTATCTACCTTCAGACATCTATTGACTGAAAAATGATGTTCTTAAGTGGTGTAAGGACTGCCAGATATTGATGTAAGTTATCATATCATGCATATCATGCATATCAGTTATGTCATCTAAAGGCTGCACAACTATTTTTACTGGCTCTAATCTTCCTCTAAGCCAATGTCTCACTGCCTAGGCTGGAGCTGGCACCTGTCTTTGGACATCTTGGTACCATTTCCCCTGGGGACATCCAAGTCTGGGATCTTTCCAAATGCGAAAACCGATCATATGCAGCAGTGGAAATCCATGGATCTAGTTTGGAGGAACTGGATGTAGTTACTAGGCTGATGGTATGTGAATCTCTGTCAGCAGTAGGATCTTGTCCAGGAGTTTGAACTTTCCTCATCCAGGTTCAGCATGATCTGCATTGACCCTGTGATGCTTGTGTATGTCACATAAACAGAAACCAAGTCAGTTTGGCAGAACAGGGGGGAGCTGGAGCGTCAAGGGGCAGAATGATTTTTCTGTGCCTCTATCAAATCCCTCAGCTCTTTGTGGCTCGAATTTCACAGCTTTGCATCTTCATGTTTTTTTTCAAGCAAAGATGCTATAGACTTCCCTTGACCCTTTCCGGTGTTTTTCTGTGTCATGTGAGCATGGGATGGCTGTGCATGCACAGAGTGCCTTTGCTGTGCCAGGGGCATGCCCCACGGAGTGGGGTGTCAGTGCTGGCAGGTGTCACTCATGTGACCAGCATATGAGAATGTTGTAAAGATTCATAAATTTATAGGGAAGCTTTATACACACCATGTGAAAGATTTATTATCAAGCTACCATGAGGGCCCCCAGCTGGTTGGGGGGCTGCCAGCAGCAGCAGGAGGGTGGAGGAAGGCGGTGGGGCTGCCGGCAGTGGCATGAGGGTGGCAGGAGAGCAGAGGAAGGCGGTGGGACTGCTGGCAGCAGAGGGGCTGCCAGCAGCAGCAGGGGGGTGGAGTAGGATAGGAAGGCTGCCAGCAGTGGTGGGAGGGTCATCAGCAGTGACAGGAGCATGGAGGAGGGCGGAGGAGGGCAGCAGAGCTGCTGGCAGCAGCAGAAGGGCAGAGGAGGGCGGCAGGGCTGTGCGCAGTGACAGTGGATACAGCCGCTCCTGCACCATGGCACAACACCTGCTGTCCTGTGCCATGTGTGTCCCGCTGCTAGCTGTTGCCCAACCCTCCTCCGCCCTCCTCTATCCTCACAGTACAGGGTGTGGTGGAGAAGGTGTCCTTGCACTCACTGGGGTTGAAGGGGCAGGGAGGTGGGCATGGCTTATTTGCATACCCATGATCCACCTGTCTTTGTGGATTCCAGGTTTCGCGGCCATCATGCGGTTCCTAACCTCCGTGCAAATTCGAGCGGTTACTGTATATCTAACAGGGATTGTTACCACTATTAAAAATACCCTTCAGAGATGACAAACAGCACACGTGCACCTCACAAGTTAAAAGAACATGTCTGTAATATATCACTCTAGTTTTTATATAGATTGATGTATAAATATGTTTATAAACATTCTGAACAACCTGGCTATAATTTATGATATGTGAAACACTGTGTTAAGGCATCATTGAGCCACCAGTGTTTTAAAAATCTGACATCTCCTTTACTTACAAGGCTGAACTGTTTTAATGTATTTACACCCCATCATTTCCTCAGGGACCTGCTTTCCCTGAACTAATGAGGCACTGGTGCAAGAGCTCTGCTGTTATTCCTGGCAGACTGTTTTGACTCAGAGGCATATTTTACTTGTTTTTTTTTCTTCAGTAGCCCAGTGCAAATAATAAATAGGAGGAAATACATCATGTTTTCTAATTTGGGAGACAAGTTGCAGGACTGTGAAAGGTTAAAAAAAGCAATTGCAAGTTGAAATCCATCCTATTGCACTTGTTCCCATGATTGTTTGAGTCTTGCTCTTCTCACCTATTTCAAAATTGCAAAATTCAGCTTTGTTGAAGTCCACATTGATCCCAGCAACCATGGACCATGCGAGCTTGCAAAGGGAAAATAACTGGACCAATATTCCTCATTTTGTCCAAAGGGTTCATATCTCATTCCTCCTCCCTTAGTTAACAGTGTGCTACAATGGATCTTTCACTTAATGTTCGACATACCAAAAGGTACTCTTTGCTGCTGAGAAATACAGGACTTTCTAAACAAGTGATAAGATTAACTTTTACGAGTAAAAAGACTAAGACTTCAATGGATTTTCTAAGTACTGAGTGAAGGATCTATAAATTACCTGTATACATCCAAATACAAAATTATGTATATCTAATATGCAAACTAATGGACATCAGTCTTGTGAGATACTGGATTTGAATCTCACTGAATTATTTGGGTCAGAATAAACCCAATTATGTTGGGGGCATGGTGTGCAGGAGCTGTTGGTCCCTGCAAGGAGGGCCAAGCCTGCAGCCCTGGTGCATGGAAGGCACATGGTTGCCAAATGCCATGTGGCAAAGGCTGTCAATCAAAAAGACCTGCCCGGTAGCCCATCCCCACTATGGCTCCTGGAACCTTTAATTGGCTACAGCACCCCTCACTCTGGTCTGGAGGGCACTGAGCGGGCAGTAACCTGGGTTTCCTTCCTTCCTCTCCTCACAAAGGTGGCAGAATGAAAAGCAGGTAAGGCCTTGGCTCTCTGCAAGTACTGCTCAGCAATAACAAAAACATCCCAGAATTATCAATACTGTTTTCAGCACAAATCCAAAACATAGGCCCATACTAGCTACCACGAAGAAAATTAACTCTACCCCAGCCAAAAGCAGCACAGACATAATTCCCCCAAAGCCAAAAAACAAATGTGCCAAAGCTGCAACTAGAACCTGAGTGTCTTGATTTGCTAGTCATGCATTTGGGCTAAAAGACCACACTTCTTCTTGCAGAGAATCACAGAATCAGTAAGGTTGGAAAAGACTACAGAGATCATCAAGTCCAACCTATCACTTATTACCTAACCTAGCCAAACCTGTTACCTAACCTGTTGCCATCCTGCTACCAGCACACCATCCTACCTATAACACACTACCCTAATATCTAGGTCATGCCACCAAGTACATCATCCAACCTTTTCTTAAACACCTCTAGGGACGGTGACTCCACCACCTCCTTGGGCAGCCCATTCCACTGAGAGATCACCCTCTCTGTGAAAAAGTTCCTTCTAATGTCCAGTCTAAATCTCCCCTGATGCAGTTTAAGACTCTGTCCTCTTGTTCTACCACTGGTAGCCAGAGAGAAGCGACCAACACCCAGCTGGCTACACCTCCCTTTCAGGTGGTTGTAGAGAGCGATAAGGTCTCCCCTCAGCCTCCTCTTCTCCAGACTGAACAACCCCAGAGAAGTTGTCATCATTAAACACAGGAGAGATAATGTGCAGAAAGAGTGATGAACTAGAGGTATAAAACAGGATTTACTTGTTTTCTCCTCCTCTCTATTCATCTGTTTTAATCTAGTTTCTTTGAGCACTCAGGGGAATACAGCAACCAAATCAGACAGAGGTGGAGGTTTCAAGTATGGGCTGACCCTCTATATTTCACAAGCAGAGGTGACCAGGAGGACGAAATCCACATGAGGCAAAATTGTAAATGGATGCAGTTTCTACAGCAGTACTTTTTTCCTCTGACCTATTTTTGCTCACTCTGTCATTAAACTGGTTCTTGTTTGTTATAGATCAGATTCTTTTTAGTGAAATTTTCGCATTACTACCATGAGATTCTGGCGAAACAGGGATGGAAAAGGTAACCCACTAAGCTGAGAACAGAAATCCTCAGCAGCTGGGGGGCAAGACCACATTGTAATCTGAGAGCTAATGGTCCTCATGGTCCTGATAGTCAGGCAACAGGGAGATTCCTGCTCTAGGTGGCTGTGCCGAGGAGAGGTGGAGTATGCCTGCCTTTTCTGCCCCCTTACTCTGAACAACAAAAAACTCTGGTCGGTGACCAGCCTATCTCACTAATTTTCAGAAGCAATCCCTGGGAGAGGGCCCTGCCACTGCCTTGCTAGTGCTATTTCTCTCCACTCTCTTCCTCTTGCCCCGGCAAGATCCCAACTGCTTCCTTGTGACCAAATCACTAATACAAGTGACTCTTGACCATCTCAACAGCAATCCAGGGGAAGCCACACAGGTATGCTGAGCCCAGAGGACCTGCCTGCTTCTCCCACACTGAGGAAAACTACATGGAGGGGTGAGGGTTAGGGTTTCTTGGGGTGATATTTCTTGTTATTATCGTGTTACTTTCTTTTTTATATTTTATATATAATATATATATAAGTAAATAATTTTTACGTCCTTTTTCTACATTTTTGACTGAAAGCCTCTTGATTCCAAGGGTATAGTAAAGTGAAGGAGGGGTTTCCATTCCAGGAAGGTTCCCACCTTTCCCTGGCAGATATGTATTATCTTAACTTAGACACTGTTACATGAGGGNATCGTGTTACTTTCTTTTTTATATTTTATATATAATATATATATAAGTAAATAATTTTTACGTCCTTTTTCTACATTTTTGACTGAAAGCCTCTTGATTCCAAGGGTATAGTAAAGTGAAGGAGGGGTTTCCATTCCAGGAAGGTTCCCACCTTTCCCTGGCAGATATGTATTATCTTAACTTAGACACTGTTACATGAGGGTGTGCTGACACTTCCACATTAATAGCAGCTCATTTACAAAAATTTAACTTAGGAAAATCTGCCTTAGGGGTGAGATGAGCATTAAGGCAAATACTAAAAATTCCAAGTAATTAACTTCAAAAATAACTGCTTATCCTAGGAATTCAAAAATATTAATCAGTATGTATCGAACAGGTTAAGTGCATCACATTTTGACTTGTATAATTTCTGTATTCTCTGAGACATGAATCTTGTAGTAAATTAGAGGAATTCTGTTCATATTGAAAAGAACCATTGCACCTTAAATATTGTGTGCCATTTTGAGCAACGCAATATAAGCAAGATATTGAGATCTTAGAGAGCATCAAAAGGAGTGCACTGAAGATGGTGAAGGGCCTTGAGAGGAANAATATTAATCAGTATGTATAGAACAGGTTAAGTGCATCACATTTTGCTTTGTATAATTTCTGTATTCTCTGAGACATGAATCTTGTAGTAAATTAGAGGAATTCTGTTCATATTGAAAAGAACCATTGCACCTTAAATATTGTGTGCCATTTTGAGCAACGCAATATAAGCAAGATATTGAGATCTTAGAGAGCATCAAAAGGAGTGCACTGAAGATGGTGAAGGGCCTTGAGAGGAAGCTGTATGAGGAGCAACTGAGGTCACTTGATCTGTTTAGCCTGGAGAAGAGAAGACTGAAGGGAGACCTCATTGCAGTTACAACTTCTTTGTGAGGAGAAGAGGAGGGCCAGGCACTGATCTGTGGTGGCACCACTCTGTGGTGGCCAGTGGCAGGACATGAGAGAATCACCTGAAGCTGTGTCAGGAAAGTTTAAGTTAAATATTAGAAAAAGGTTCTTCTTCCAGAGTGTGGTTGTGCACTGGAACAGGTTCCTCGGAGAAGTGGTCATAGCCCAAAGTCTGACAGTGTTCAAGAAATGTGTGGATGATATTCTCAAGCACATAGTGTGACTCTGGGGAATGGTCCTGTGCAGTGTTAAGAGCTGGACTTGATGATCCTTGTGGATTCCTTCCAACTCAGTGTATTCTGTGATCCAGTGAGAATACTTTTGAATGGCACTCAAAAGAGTGCTATGATAATTTCATTGAATTAAAGCACTTTGTGTGAAAAGTACTGTTTAAAAATAAAGAGTTCAGTTTTCTGATATATGTTACTAGGTTTTCTAATCCAGCCTGGTAGCCCAAGTTTGAATTTTCCATGTGAACCTTTTCTTTCTTATGTGTTAGAAGGTGATGAGGTCTCACACTCCTAGAGCAATTCAGACTTCCCATTTCTTTATTATGTATGTATGATGTAAAGTGCTTTTATGTACCAAGTAAATAATGGCTTTTAGATATCAGCAGTCAGATTTTTAAATTTAAATGTTATTATATATTTATAACTGCACACAGATTATTTGATAATGCTCATGTCTGTCTACTCTCACAGAATGTGTGAATGTTTTAATTTCATTTTATGATGCTACATTGCATGAGAGTATGTAAGCACTTGAAAATATTCTCACAGATGTATAGGTACACATATATTGGATGAATCCGATGCTCAGCCCTCAGAATGGGTTATGGACCCTTGATGTAAGCATACTTCAGAGTGGTGAGTGTCCCCGCCTCTCATGCTGGAAACCGGGGATTCGATTCCCACCAGGGAGGCAGTGGTGCCATTTAAGAGTTGGACTTGATGATCCTAGTGGTTCCCTTCCAACTCAGAATATTCTGTGATTCTGGCAACATTTACTGCTGAATAGGGACAGAAATGAGTTTTTACTCAAAACATGCTCAACATGTCAGGTAGTGAATTTGGCCAGGGCTGTCTACAAACACGGTCATCTGTCCTGGCAGCCAGGCAACAAGATGACCCACAAGATGCCTTAAGGAGTCTGTGAGCTCCTGCAGCCTAACAGAGGTCAGGCAGGGCTGCAAGTGAGAACATGGGTGGGTAGAAGAAGTTACAAAAGTCACAGCATGCTCCATTCCCACCGCTCCTTCCTCATCTTTGGGCGCACAATGCCTCTGCTATACAGCACATGTTTCCTTCTCTGTGGTTCAGGCTTGGTCTGCAGGGGCCAAGAGGAGAGAGAACTTACTCCTTGCACCTTTAATCCTGAGTGGAGCTGAAATTCAAGATTTCGTAACTCTTGGACACAACCTCCAGCCCAGGGTTCTAGTGGCTTTGCTTGCAGCAAGAGGAGATGCCAGGAAAAATTAATGGTGAGCTGCATCTTCTGGAAAGCATGCACTTGTGCACTCATGCACACACGCACACCCTGGGTCTTTCATTGCAGACACCAGAGTGAGATGAGAATGGGGCAGAAGGGGTGACCAGGCCACTTTAGTCAGCAGCCTCCAGGACAGAAACAGTAAATACCTGCTAAAGCAGGCAAATATAACAACAGGGTGGACGAGATGATTGGAGGGTTACTCAGGAAAAAACATGTATTTCCCAAACTTTTCCCAGCTTGTAACTTGCTGTGATCCTGCATACCCCTTTGTCATTCTTATTTTTGTTTATTTTAGCCATCATCCATTCTGACTGACAGAAGCATGGCCAGAAAACAGGGCTCTGGTTTCCCTGCAATCTCAGCTTCATCCTGCTCAGTATGCAGTGGGGTAACCAGTGCAGTGGGACTGCCATGAGTTGGAGATTAATGGTGTCTGACTCCACTCCAGGACTCAAAGCCATCTTGGTGGGACACGGAAGCAGGGCTGCTCTGAGGGGTAGAGAGCACTTTTGGGAGATTTACTCCCCTACTTAGACCCTCATAATGTCTTTTTCCTTATCATTGCAGAAAAGCAATTCAATAAATCACGTGAAAGTGCCTCATATTCTCACAAGGAAAAACCATTACCTGCAGGTTTTGTGCATGCATACAGCATCATATCTACATTACAAATATCACAAACATATCTTAGAATCAGCCTCCTTCATTTTTTCCAGATGGCAGAAAACCAGCTTTCTACAGCTGTTCCTTAAAACATATTTTTACTTGAATAATGGTGTTCTGCTAAACAATGGTACTCATAAAGAAGTAATAATGCTCGAGACCCACTTTGCACTGTTTTAATTGACTACCCAGGACACAGAGAAGTGATGAATTTTGCTTAGAGATTCTGACCCTTCTTTGTTTTATGGTGTAATGGATGCTCACAAAAACTATGTAGAACACGCTATCAGATATGACAGCATTTTTACCGCCCTGAGTAACAGCTTTGAATTTAATCTGGTTGTGTTTTTAAACAAAATAGCATTGAGTTGGAGAAACAGAATTTTGAACATCAAAACTCTTGAGATATTTTATTTTGATAATTTCAACGCTTTATGAAATACTCTTGAAAATGGTTAAAAAGAAAGGTCTCTGAAATGTTGAACTGCCAGAGGATAGGAGGGCCCTTCAGAGGGACCTTGACAAGCTAGAGAAATGGGCAGACTCCAACAGTATGAGGTTTAACAAGACTAAGTGCCGTGTTCTTTGCTTTGGACATAACAACCCCATGCACCGCTATCGGCTGGGGGAGCAGTGACTTGAGAGTAGTGAAGTGGAGAGGGACTTAGGTGTAATGATTGACAGGAAACTCAATATGAGCCAGCAGTGTGCCCAGGTGGCTAAGAAGGCCAATGGCATCCTGGCCTGCATCAGGAACAGTGTGGCCAGTTGGACTAGGGAAGTTATTTTTCCCCTGTACTTGGTGCTGCTCAGACACATCTTGAGTACTGTGTGCAGTTCTGGGCTCCCCAGTTTAAGAAGGATGTTGAGCTGCTTGAGAGGGTCCAGAGAAGGGCGACAAGGATGGTGAAGGGACTGGAGGACAAGCCCTATGGGGAGCGGCTACGGGAACTGGAGTTGTTCAGTCTGGAGAAGAGGAGGCTCAGAGGTGACCTCATTGCTGTTTACAACTACCTG
>WEKX01023813.1:98309-117187 GCA_013390025.1 Pitta sordida
ATATAAAATATATACAATTTTATATAAAAATATATATATAAAATTTTAAATATAAAAATACTAGGCAGTATTTTTCTCGGACCTGCTCACGTCCTTCCTGCAACTGGGTGGGGGATGTCGGAAGAGGGCAGTACACCCAAGGGATGAGTTTTGGATCAGCCTGAGGCATCCATACTCCTGTTGCCTATTCTTGCAGCACTTCCTCCTCTCCAGCTTTCCCCGGCAACACCTATACTCACAGTCATTTCGGTAGACAGTGCAAAGTCTGATTTGGGGTTTTGATTCATGTGAATTTATTCTATTCACTGCACCCACAAGAAAATGCTTCAGTTTTTTCCTGTGGCACTCTTNGTGTGGATCTCTTCTCTCAGGCTGACGACACCAGAATGAGAGGACATGGCCTTAAGTTACGCCAGGGGAGGTTTATACTGAATGTTAGGAAGAGTTTTTTCACAGAGAGAGTGATTGCTAATTGGAATGGACTGCCCAGGGAGGTGGTGGAGTCGCCATCTCTAGAGGTGTTTAAGAGAAGACTGGATGAGGAGCTTAGTGACATGGTCTAGCTGGGAGGTGTTGGGCTGGATGCTCCTGTGGGTCCCTCCTGGCTTGGAGTGGCCTGTGAGCCTGTGAGGGATCTAGGTTTATGTTCACCACTCTGGGATGTGCGTTCGGTCTCTGTACGGGTGTTAGATGGTGAGTTGGACTAGATGATCCTTGTGGGTCCCTTCCAGCTCATAGTGTTCTGTGATTCTGTGAATGCAGATTTTCCTGTTCATATAATGCTTTAGTTTTGGCAAATCAGAATTTTCTGAGGAAAAAATACTGTTATTAAATGTCTCAACTCCACTTGTTATGAGAAGAGTCATTTAAAAGTTTTGAAAATGTTGTGTGTTTTCTTGCAAAAATTCCGAGATTTAATCAGGGTTTTTATGAGAAAAAACAGTCAGATGCAAGTAAAGAGAATCATATGCCTGCTGTCAACAATTTGGGAATGTCCATCTTTCTATTTTTGCAGGAAGTAAGTCCTTAAAGCTTTCAACTCTCCTCCATCTCCATCCCTCCATCTTCCTGAAATCATGGCTACAGAAATCATTACTATGTGAGCATTAAGATGATGAAACAATCCCTTGCGAAAAACAAACAATGTTTAAAAAATTTCCTTCTGAATCTGTCTTCTTGTACTTGAACAAATTACCTATTTTTATTTCTTTGTGCTCCATTTCCTTGTCTGTAAAATGGAATGTGTGGTCTTGGCACTTACGTGAAATGGTTTAGTGTCTCCTCATGCAACTTCATGTAACTTCAACGTCTCTTGCTCAAAAATGGTCCACAGCCTCAATACGTGCAACAAAGAGCAGGTCAGACAACAAGGCCGGGTTTTGCGTGGAAAAACCAATTTGCCGAAATCCAGATTTTGACCAGACACTGAAATTTTTTTAAACCGCAATGAAATTGCTGGTTAAAAGAAGCAAGAAAGAAAACATCCTCATCTGCTTCCATGGAGATTTTTATTACGGATACAAAAACACTGCAGAAAATTTGGGGGAAACGAAACAATGGGCAGCAGTTGTGGCAAATGAGGTACCTGTAGGAAGCCTCCTTCCCAGGAATCTCTGCTGAAAACTAAATTTGCTCAGGAAGATAAACTCTACTGTATTGTTGCAAACCATAGTATAACTTCCCATCAGAAGACTAGAAATGCCATGTCTCAGTAGCATGTAGTACGAAAGAAACATACGACAGCTGAAAGTGGCTCAGAGAAGGGTAGTATCGACAGTGTAGCATTGACACAAAGAAAGTGAAGGACACATTTGGCACTAATTTACCCTGTTTTCAACCCCAAAATCTCAGCATTTGCCACAACAGCCCTTCACCATATATTCACAGAGCACTACTTCTATCTGCAGCATGTTAAGAAACAAACACATACCAAGACATGTATGTCATGTGGATTTATGTTAATTTTGCAATGTTTTGAAGGAAAAATATGTGGGACACTGCAATTCCTTCCTCCTCCTTCCAAATTTTATTGGTCTTCTGGGAGGTATTTTATATATAANTATACTCACAGTCATTTCGGTAGACAGTGCAAAGTCTGATTTGGGGTTTTGATTCATTTGAATTTATTCTATTCACTGCACCCACAAGAAAATGCTTCAGTTTTTTCCTGTGGCACTCTTGTTCACAGCACGCATTCAGGCTTGACTTCCTGGAGAGGTTTCTCCAGTTGTTTTCAACCTGCTCAAAAATACTGCCATGCTCCCAACATTAGCAACATTGTATTTTTGAAGCAATTATCTCTTTGTTTACCTAAATCTAGATCAAGTGAGGTCTCCTTTGAATGTTTACAAGACAATATTCTGAAAAGAAATTCACAAATTGCATTGCTGAAGTTAAATTTTCTTAATTGATACACAGTCTATTTCAGATTGCTAAGCACAGCGTTACTTCAGAGAATGTTATACCAACTCACTAGGTCTTTTTGTAAGGATATGAGAACTTCCATGTCATTAAGAATCATTACTGTTTGTGTGGGGTGGAGGAAGAGTAACAGAGATTTCACCAAGGCAAAGTGGCTACCAAGGGTCCAGACAGTGTGTGATCCAGTTGCAGGTTGTGAAAGGGAATCCTGTACCCTGAGCACATGAGCTGGAATATTGGTGCATTCTTTGATTACACTAAAGGTGTCTTGGGTCCTCTGTTGTCTCAGGAGACCAAGTGCCTGCAGTTTTTAGAAATTCTGTAACACTTTTCTCCTACACCTAAATCCACATCACGCGCACAGGCCAGCAGTATGGCATAGCAGAAGTCAAATAGGTGCCTAACAGGTGGGAAAAGTATCAGTGACTTTAGTGGCAGAATTTCACTAGTGCAGGTTTTTAGGTCCTTTAAAAATTCACTCTCACAGTTTTGTTGAGTGCAATTCTGATCTTAGGGAAAGCCTTAAGACCAGAGAGAACTTCTGTGATCTGGGATATGCAGAAAACATAGGATACTTCTTTTTAAGCCCACAATCATGTTTGCTTGTGCACTGCTGCAGCCTCAAGCAATTCCCATTAGTTTTAGCAAAGCTAAAGGGTTGAGTGCTGCAACAAGGCCACATTAATCTTGCCTTTTCCCATGTGGGCTTTAAAGAATGGAAATAAAAACAGTTAAGAGAAAATACTTGCCTTCTGGGAAAATGACAGGTTCTGCTTGCTGGTTCCAGAGGGAATATATAACACCAGGATTAGAGTGACTAAGGAGTGGCTTAATGAAGCTGGCTGGCTCTAAGCTGGGCATAGTTGTACACATGGGAATAGCATCTGCATGCCAATAGAGCACAGCAGGCAGTTGTCTTTAGCTTAAGAACCAATCACATAATACTAAAACAGTGTCTTCATACATACATTAAAACCGTTATTTTTATTTGGACTTAAAATCAGATTTTATATATACAGTTAAACCCCGTCCTTCGCGAGGAATGGGACAGGCCACAGCCCTTGCAAAAGGTTAAACTCACGAAGAAGTGCAGGTCGTTAATATGCCTTCAGGCCATGCCCATTGCCCCACCCCCCGGCACTCTGGAGCTCTGTGGGAACTCTTCTGCTCCCAGTCACATCAGACAATAGGATTGGTTAGTGTTGGAAGAGACCCCTGGGGAACATGTAGTCCAGCCCCTCTGCCAAGGCAATGTCCTCTAGAGCAGATTATACAGGAACATGTCCAGATGGCTTTTGAATGTCTCCAGAGAGGTAAACTCCATGACCTCCCTGGGCAGCTTGTTCCAGTGCTCTGCCACCCTCAATGTAAAAAAATNTATATTGTATAGATATAGGGAATAAAGCATGAGAGCTTAAGTCCATTAGAAGTTGAATCAGATGGATGTTTCTTGTGCATCTCCTAAGCCAGCAGAAACTGGCCTGTAAGAAAAGGCTGTCTCTGCCAAGCAGCGAACAGTCAGATTCTTTGGCTGAGAGGCTTCAGGTAGTCTTGCTCAGGTACACCACTGCATATATCCTGGTATTTAATTATGGCCATTCCTGGGCCTGCAGCCTCAGGGAATGTAGCAGTTCTTCTGCTCCCAGTCACATCAGACAATAGGATTGGTTAGTGTTGGAAGAGACCCCTGGGGAACATGTAGTCCAGCCCCTCTGCCAAGGCAATGTCCTCTAGAGCAGATGGCTTTTGAATGTCTCCAGAGAGGTAAACTCCATGACCTCCTTGGGCAGCCTGTTCCAGTGCTCTGCCACCCTCAATGTAAAAAAATTCTTCCTCGTGGTGAGGTGGAACTTCTTGTGTTTGTCTGTGGCCGTTGTCCTGCCCTTGTCCTGTCATGTGGCACTGAAGAATGTGGCGCCATCCCCTTGGCACTCACCTGTGAGATTCTTTTATGTGTTGATGACATCCCCTCTCGGTTTTCTATTCTCCAGACTAAACAGGCCCAGCTCCCAGAGTCTCCCCTCACAAGAGAGATGCTCCAGAACCCTCATCATTTTTGTTGCCCTCTACTGGGCCCTCTCCAGTAGCTCCTTGTACTGAGGAGCCCAGAACTGGACAAAGTACTCCAGATGTGGCCTCATTATGGCCAAGGAGAGGGATAGGATCACCTCCCTTGACCTGCTGGCTACACTCTTCCCAGTGCAATCCAAGATACCATTGGCCCTTCTGGCTGCAAGAACAGACTACTGGTTCATGGTCAGCTTGTCATCCATCAAGACTCCTTGGTCTCTCTCAGCAGAACTGCTCTCTCATAGCTCAAACCCCCACCTGTACTGGTACTTCTCTCTGTGTTCATGTGTCCACATAGCCTAGTATACCTGAATAGAATAAACTTAAAACTCTGGACAATCCATCTACCCAGTTACTGAGTAGTCCATGTTTTGTACTACAGAGTATTTACAAATTATAGTCACTCTGCTGTCTAAAGGTCCCCACGATTTCCTTCACTGTAGTAACTGTGCTTACAGCTCAATCATTTGTGTGTCTGGAAATACTCCACAACTCCCCTCTTTGGTCCTTTATCCATCTCTTCCCCAAACCTACTTCTCTTCTCTTGACCTCCTCTCTAATGTGAAATAAAACATTGTGGAAAATCTAAAGGACTCTTAGATACTGCCCCAGGCTGTCATCATTGTCTGACAATCCTTTCGGCACAGGTAGGATGACCTTTTCTCTCCCCCATTTGTCTCCTCTGAGGCTGTTTGGTCTTGTAATGTTTCAGAGGAGCCATCACAGCAAATGAAGGATCTATACCCACCTGGCTTCCCACTTTTTTATACTCAGGGAAAGATGACTAAAGTTAAGCAGAGGGGGCATGTTTTTATTTCTTTAATAAATTAAAGTCAAGACCATTTACATGAATAAAAGTAAGTCCCTTGAGGTTTTCAGACCTTTCAAAAACAGCCCTCAAAATTCAGCCAAAGTGAATGCAGCTACAATTTCCATGGAAAGCACCATCAGATGGAGGAGGCTATGCCAGCCAGCTTGTGTATAATGGCTGTTCAGTCCCCCCCACCCTTCCCACCTTGGCAGATTTTCTAGGGAGAGAGTGGCAAGGTAATTGTTGGCTCTGACAAAAAGTCATACCCTCTGCTCAGGAGAAAATCACCAGATCTTTCAAAAAGTCTCTCACAAAATCTCTCACAAGAGGTTTAATTTGATTACCACTGGGATTTTTAGGAACTCCCTTTCAAACATCCTGGCAAGATATTAGACTAAGCAAGTTGTGACTTGATGGAGTCTAACAATTCTTAAACCAATGCAAAGTCTTCAGTAAAGTCTGACAGTACAGGCTATTGCTAAAGCTTGAACGTACAGGATGAATAAATAAAAAGTATGTATGTTGTTTTTAAAAGGAAAATAACCTCCCCTACTCCAAGCTGTAGAGTGTCTACTCCTCTCAGGTTAGTAAGGTATAGCTGACAGATCAGGTTAATGGAAAGGAAAGCTCTACAACTTTCCCTGATTTCTCTCCTGTTTGTGCATATTTTTCTATATGATCATGTGCATACGGACCATAAATCCAAGAAGACTTTGCAAAGACTAATGGATCTAGTGTGTCAGATTCAGTACCTATGTATTTCCCAAATTACCACACCTGAAGAAATAAAGGGTTGTTTGAGTTCCTCTGGCCATCTCTGGCATCAGACCTGTACAAAGGTGTGTTTCACACAGCTCAGATCGTTCAGATGCATCACTTAAGCCAGTCATGAGTAGAATGAAGTGTGGGGGAATTTGAGAGGGAATGTTTTACAGAATGAAGGACTTCAGGGAAAGGATTGGAAGCAGAAAACCCGCCATGATGGACTGCGTTTCTCTAACTGTCAGATGCAGCTTGGAAGTCAACCAGGATGTCTAGAAAAAGTTGTTTTTTCATATTCTGGTGACTAAGTTCTTCTTTAATTTTTTCCTCCCCTGACGTTTTTTAAAGTCTTTTACACTTATTAAAAAAAAGAGAGACTTATGCAAGATTTTTTTTTAATACAACAATTTGTCGCCTGCTTATAAGAGCTACTACAGAATTGGTACCAGCACTGAGGGGGCTGCACACAGAGAAAGTAAAAAGCTGACCAGAGCACCACTGGAAATCATTTGTTTTTCAAGTTCTGGTTTCGAAAATTATGATTGTTGCTATTTTCTGTTATTACAGGTCCTAGGCAACAGTGGAATAGAGCTGGGCATGGGGCTAGCAATGGCAATTTCATGCATAGACTAAAGAGGCAGGCGAATAGGAAAAATGTTGCAACATGCAAGGCAGAGATGGGCAATACTGAGAGGTGAAAATGTGTCTTGGATCCCACAGCATTAACCATAACCTCAGTTTCGTTCATGTGTATATTGCATACCCAAAGGTATCCCCAGAACCATCACAAACCCACACTCAAGTTGCAGCTCCCCATGGGTCCAAGGCACCTGCTGTTTCCTGCTGTCAGGAATGAGATGCCTGGCACAGTGCCCCACTGGGCATCAGACCCTTGTCTAGGTGACTGCACTGATGGTGAAAATGTTTGTCTAGTCACCTGGTTTGAAAAATTTCTCCTGTGAAAAGAAAATGAATATGAACTTGGTTTTCACTTTATTAGTTACAACTCAACACATGGTTCGTCAGTTCTAGCAATTCTGGGGGCAAATGTCAAACTGTCGGAGGGTAGGAGGGCCCTTCAGAGGGACCTTGACAGAGTAGAGAAATGGGCAGAGTCCAAGAGTATGAGATTTAACAAGACTAAGTGCCGGGTTCTTCACTTTGGACATAACAACCCCAGGCATCTCTATCGACTGGGGGATGAGTGGCTGGAGAGTGATGAAATGGAGAGGGATTTAGGAGTAATGATTGACAGGAAACTCAATATGAGCCAGCAGNATTGTTGTACCTTTTGGAGCAGGTTCTCAGGAAGTCCCTGCGTGCCCAGCCAAGGATATAAAGATTGGAGCCATCTCAACATATTTTTGGCTTTTCCTCATGGGTACTGAGGGTTCAGGTTTTCAGATACCTCTTGGAGTTTGTTGCATATTGTATTTCTTGCCAAGCTGTTATACAAATACTCAATGCTGATAATTTTCTCTCCTTTTATTTTTCTTTTCTTTAGGAGACTTTTGTTTTTTTCCAGCGTGACTTTCTGGGAATAGATGATCTGCTGAGTGCCAGCTTTCCATGTGACATTGTAGTTTATGGAATGAGGTGGTTAGGGTTCAACCTATTGAAAAACTGCTCCTTCATCAGAAACAATGTTGTTTGTGTTTGAGCTGAGGCCACCTTCAGGTCTTCTGCACAACCTTGGTTTTTAGAAGGCTCTCTAATGAGAAGTTAACTGACCATCATGATGGGATCCAAAGATGGAGACAGTCTAACAGTGCCCACATTAGCCTGAGGCTTGCCAAGGATACACAGGTAAAGGACAATCAACACTGCAAAGGATTCTAGCACTTCTCTCTGGGAGGAGCTGGTCAGCTCTTGCTGCTGTTTGGCACCACCAGTCAGGCAACAGCTCTCCCTCCTTTTGTTGGAAGAAAAGCTGATTCCTACCACAAGAGATTTATTTTATTGCAGTGGCTTAATCATCAGTTATGAGATTGCTAAAAACTTTTAAACAAAAAGGTGACCTGCTACTCTGTGAAAAATAAGTGAAACCTCATGTCTTTCCAAAAGTTTTTTAGCTTCCCATCTGTGCAAATGATTTTTGTGATTTTGTAGGATGCCAAGCTGGTTTGAATTCATGCCTGCATTTAGTACTGGAGATGCTGAAGTAAAATAAGAAAGTAGGAGAAACAAGAGTTTTGATGCTATCTCTGGCAAGGCACAAAATAAGAAACACGGGCAGCAAAATTAAAGGAAACAGAAAGATTTTTTTCTAATTTAAATTTAATTACTGCAAGTGAACAGTTTAGAGATTTTAACTTCTTAAGACATTAGTGGGTATGTTTTAATTTTTGCTATTCCTATTTGATGATTACCTAAATTACATCTTGGAATAATAGAATGGTTTGGGTTGGAAGGGACCATAAATATCAAGTAGTTCTAACCCCACTGCCATAGGCAAGGACACCTTCCATGAGACCAGGTTGCTCAAACGCCATCCAACCTGGCCTTGAACACTTCCAGGCACTAAGCATCTGCAAGGGCAATGTGTAGCTTATGATTTTCCTGCCCTATGATATAGAAAGTAATGAAGTTGTTACGCAGCGTGCAGCTTGGTATGTTTGTAGAGTACCTGTAACAACGGCTCTTCAAACCCCCTCTTCCTAGAGTACAGGCTGCAAACACCCTTCCAAAGCCCCTTTGTAATGTTTGCTTTGTCCATTGGAGTGCAAGTAATGTTTGGATGATATTGGTGTATGATGCTTTCCTTCCTCAGAAAAAGTCAAATGCTAATAAGAGGGAATTTAACCTATTGGCTGATATGAACTCTTTCTGTTTTTTTCCTGGTAAAAATATAAACCATCATGTATTTATGCAGAAATACATATTTAGATGTATATATGCACCTTTACAAATACATGAAACATAAAAAGAAATGTTTCTATTTATTGCATGAAATGACAGGGGGAGTGCAGTGACAATTAAATAGTACTTGATCTTACAGGATTGTGAAATACTGTGATCCATGTGGGCTTTTCAATAGACTCACCTGAATAAGGAGTTGATAAATAGCTTGTATAACATGTTTGCCCTGTAGAGATGATTTACTCTGGAATTTACAGAATGGTGACAGTGGATCTGGCTCAAGGCTTGGAACTGTTAAGCCATCTTGGTGTCAGAAAACCATGTTGTTTTTATTGAGTCAGACACACTAAGCAAAGCTCTTTACATTGCTTTCCTGCAGCTGCAGTGAGCTTGTGTGCTTGTGCAATAAGTGCACTGTCATCATCCATCAGCATAGGTGGCAAAGAATAGGAGCAGGCCAGACAAGCAGCTGGCTTTCCCATCCCTTCTGGGTCTGTCTCATATATAAAAATATACCGTGTTATTAGTCATTGGACCAGATCTGTGCTTAACAGCAATGTTCATTGTCTGTAGTGTGGTCAAAGGGCTGCAGTCTGTGTGCAGCAGGAGTTACAAGAGATCGCTCACTCTTTTCTCCTTTGTGAGCAAATACAGTGCCTTTCTCCATACTGTTCTAATGAAGTTGAAGATATCCAGGTCAAGTTCATCATCTAAGATATCAATAAGTTGTAGATAATCCAGGATAAAAGAGCCTAAGTCCTAGGCTGTTTTGTAGCACCCATCTAGCACAACTTTGAGGCTCCTTGAAGTAATATTTTTAATAGTTTTACAACAGTGATAGGGATAAGATTTGCATACCATCATTTATTTCTGAAGAAAAAACAGTGTTTGCAACATTTTTGGGATTTGGCTTTTGTGAAGACTATCTGAAATTTCATTCAAATGGAAGGAATAATTTGCCCAATAAAAGCTTCCGCGCACAGAAAGTGGTATTTGTCAAAGTTTGTTTCAGTCCTGTTGTGTTGATGCAGTAGACAAGTCTTTTTCATTTACTTCAGAAGACTTTTAGAGGACAATAACATCATCCAGACAAGAGTGGACAACAGGCTAGTTATTTAAAGTCATGGACATAGTTTTCAGAAAATGCATGTGATGGTTGATATGAATGCTTTAGGCCTCTCTGCTACCTGCCAGCAGGGTTATATTGTGAGACTCACTCTGTATAGAAAAATTATAAATCATCTTTTTCTATCACAATAAATACTTGTTAAATGGTGACTTATTTACTGGATGTGTCTGTCACCATGTCTTCGTCTGATCTCCTTAAGGTCATGCAGTATGAAAACAGTATGAAAATGCATGAAAAGCTTTGTTCTTTCCTATAATTATTGATGAAACCCATTTCTAAACCGGATCTACTCATTTCAGTACCACTGCTCGAGTCCGGTTTTCTTAAGCTCCTACACTAACAAGTGTTTCTCACCACAGTGGCAACATAGTTTCTGTCGTCTTTCTGTCATGCTAGGTCAAACAGTTATTCTCTGTGCAAAGTCTTTTTTGTAGAAGGGTTTTATTGTTGTGGTGGTTTCTTATAGGAGTGGTTCCATGCCTGTGTGTCTGATCCCTGGGTGGGCGTTCGTTTGAGAGTTGGACTAGATGATCCCTTCCAACTCAGAATAACCTGTGAACCTGTGAGTGTTGTAATATGCTTTGGTAACATTGATTTTGTGTGTCTGTCAATTATCTGCCTGTTTTAATACCTGAAGATAGTTTCTGCATTGGATTGGGTATCAGAACTTGGAGCATAAATTTTGTCAGGTGTGAAATCTAAACAAAAAAATCAAATATATTTGTCGATAGACAAGTACAGGAGCATGGTTCTATGAGCAGCTCAGAAATGTGGTTTATTTGCTCTAGACATTGCAAATAAATTGACTGGGCTCGTATAGACACTGTACACAATGGTCCAGCTTGTTTCCTGTAGCCTATAACTGCCCTACTGATGTAAGAGAACCATCAACAATGCTTCACACCACATTGGGTGTTTGCTACTATGTTTATACAAAACTTTTTGATACCTGTTGTGGAGGCAGAGACTTGTGCTAAAGTTTAGTCACATGCTCTGCTCTTATGTAGTGGTTCGCATTGAGCTTTCTTCACTGGAGCAGCCAGGTCATTTGCAGTGGTCATGGGGATTTGTGAGGGCTGCATCTTTTCCCTTGTTAGCCATTAATTCACAATGCTTATGGATCTATGTTAATGCTACTGTAATAATCCATGAATCATTATTACACCTAACAAATTGCTAACTTAGTGCACTCTGGGTTATCGTTTGCATGCTTATTATATATATGCCAGTTAGTCTTATCAGTGATGGTTGAAAGCTTCTGTGATCTGAATCAAGTGGGAAGACACTCAGATCTTTTCCATTTGCCACAGTGTGACAGATATGCAATGATCTGCTATTTTACAAAAGTAGCACAAGTTTTGTTGGCTCACCTGGCTATTTTCCAGACTGGTGAAATTTATACTGTTAATTTACCACATTTATTTTTGGTAAAAAAAAATCCTTAAAACTAAGAATGTGCTATTGTGTTTGTCTCTGGCAAGGGGGAATGCCTTAGGAGGCAGACCTGCTTACAAATCCAGTGTGGTCTTTATACACTGCCTGTGCTGTCACCCATCCCACTCACACCACGCCCTCTCCAACCACTCTCACAGGTTTACTGGCTGATTTAATTTTGGATTCTTCGCTGGCCTTTCCAGAACATAACCTACCACACAGTCTCTAACTGCCAACCTCAGTTCTGTTGCCCAGAACTGATGCATGGGGTTTTTCTACTGATTGAAGTGTTTCTCCTTACTGCACCTGTGTGGTTGCAACCATGTTGGCCAGCAGCAACATGAGAATCCTTGGGAGCAGAGAGTCTAACACAATAAGCTCTGGTTTGCTGATACCTGTATCAGCAAATAGTACATGTATTGTAAGAGGAACACAGACTGAGATTGTCCTGGCTAGAAGGGCAGCCAGGGCAATGCAGCTGAACTTGCAAGACAATCGCCCTTCTTGGTAGAGACCTGGGCTAGCAGCCAGGGGCTCAGGTTTAATTTACAGTTAAGTCATCTATGTTTATTTCTCAGAAAATACATATTTAAAAAACTCTGAAATTAAAACATGGCTAAAACTCTCTACAGTAAACAGAGGTCTTTAGAGGAAAGAATGGTTGCCAGCTTTGCTTTTTGTTCAAGCTGTAACAGACTTGAAGTTTATTTTATACCCAAGGCTTAAAAGATTCTTGAGACAGTTCTTAAAAAGAATCTGCACATCTGTGGAAGCACTTTCTGAATACTTTGCGTAATGCTAAATCTGGATTGGATGCCCCAGAGATCAAGTCAAAGAGAGAAGTGATTGTTTTGCTTTTGATATCTACACCCAACCCCCTTTATATTGGGTGACGTTTCAGCTGCAGGCACATTATCAGTAGCTGGAGATCAGAATAACTGTCAAGTACTTTCAATTTGGAATAAAAAACAAACAAACATTAGAGGTCATGAGTTAAAAATGTAGGATATGCTGTTAAGCTTCTTGAACCTTGTTGTTCTCCTGCAGAAAGGAAGTTGTAAAATCTCTTTATATAACTTACATATCGAGGTGGTGAAGGAAGCTCTAAGAGGAACCAAACAGTATTGCAGAGGATGTTTCTGCTGTGTAATTATTTGAAAAATGAAACTCTGTAGGACAGGGAGGTTAACAGGACAGAATTTTCTCTGCATTCCCATATCTATGTCTTCAGCAGAGGCTGTGTGAAACTGATCTGCCTCCACTCTCACAAGATGGAAACAAAATTACTTCATACTGACTCTGTTGAGTCTCCCACATCATGCAGTCTGGGACATCCTGGCATCCTGGGGCAAATTGCATTTTGCAGTGCAGGGCTCTAGTTTTTCTTTTCAAAACTCCAGAGTCCTTATGTGATAAAGTGAGTCAAATTTTACTGATCTTTGAATTAATGATAATTTCTTCTCGAAGATGTTTTTGTTAGGAATGACAGAGGGTTTTATTAGTATTGAAAGGAGAGGAACCTCCTCCACCAGATTTTGGCTGAATGAAGAGTCCATGAAGTCATCTGCTTGTCTTAATTCCCCTGTGTTGTTCTACAGGTGAGTGCTGAGAATTTATGCTTCTAAAGCATGTCTGGTGTCTGCGACAGTACCTTCTGACCTAACAGATCTCAGTCCTCACTTTCTAAGCTCCTTTCTCCTGAGGGCCCTGGAAGACCCCAGATGCTCATAGCCCATCCTGCTGCTTTCTGAACACTCTGAATCACATTTAAAAAGATTTATTTATTTATTTATTTATTTTTACCCACTAATTAGGAATTAATTGTTAGGAATCAAGGGAAATAGTTATCTATTCCAAGCAGCCCTTGCAAGTGCTATTTTCAATGTAAGAAATCTCCTCCCTGTCTTTCAGTGAACAAACTTTACCCTGTCAAGAGGGATTTCAGGTCTTTCTTTTGTATAATTCCCCATTCTGGCAGCCAAGCAAGACTTAGCAGATCTTCATGGAAATGATTTCCTTCTGCTCACAAGCTATGAATGAAGATACTTCTTAAGCCCCCCTTCAATCTTTACAAGCTTTACACATTTCTAGCACATTATTAGAAGATGTATCAGACAAGTAACAGCAAGTACCACTAGCAGTGTGAAAAATCACCATAGACTGTCAAAGTGCACTGGTTGTCCAAATGTTTCAAACACAGTCCACACAGGTGGAGTCTACTCAGTTTTCTGGTTCTGCTAGATCCTGAAGGGAGTTAGTCAGCACACTCTACCCTGCTGTAGAGCCTAGAAGAGGTTTGGTGACCTCAAGTTTTGTGGAGACCGTTGAGCTCAATTGGAGTTCACTGCATATTCTTTCCATATTCTTTCCTTGACTTGCAGGAAAAATGGAAGGATGGTTTGCCTCCTCTTAAAGCCCTTCATTCCACCAGTTGTCTGTGCACATGCAATAGTTCACAGAAGCTGGTTTAAGGAGGCCTGCTAGCTAGGAGAGGTGAGGAGTAGCAGACTCTTGCCTAGGATGGAGAGTGTGTAGTGAGCTCCGTCTGTTGATTTTCCCACTCTTATGAAATGGGTTGAGTTCTTCATGCCCTTCACTGGGGAGAAGCATGAAGCTTTGAGTGAAATCCATGCCAACAATATTGACTCAGTGTAAGGGCTTCTTAGACATTGGGATGCACTCATATCGCCTAATTATTGACATCTTGAAACCAGGTATCTAATGTAGTCACTTGGCCTCAGTGGAGAGAAATTTCTGTCTTCAAGTTGACTCATTCCAGCTATCATGGGCATTTGTTTTAGGAAAAGTTGCCCTTGGAAGGTGACTATCATTCTGCATTCTGCCTTCATTGAAGGTTGGATGTTGAGGTTTTAGGCAGTCTGAGAAGTTGGATCCAATAGCAGGTAACTTGTTCTGACTGACTTCTTAGGAAAGAGTATTTTTCAACTTTTTGTTTTCTTTTTCACAGAATCACAGAATCACAGAATCACAGAATCAGTAAGGTTGGAAAAGACCTCATCAAGTCCAACCTATCACCTAACACAAAAGAAAATCTGTTTACAGTAACACACTATGATACTTTAAGGACTGTGCAGTCAATATGTTCAGATGTTTACTTAGAAACAACGGTCTAAAAAATATAAACTGAGCAGCCTTGCTCTTTGAACTACAATATGTTTGATTTCTCTTGGTTGTCCTCTATTTTTGCTAGAAACTATTTAAGAGTTTAGAATTTTGCTTATCACATCTGTTCGCAGATGGAAATACAGAAACTATACTGTTAACCACAACTTCAGGTGTCAACTCTGACTTACATGGGTTTTTTTTTCTGGATACAGGTTAGGGAGAAAGAGATTCATTGCCTTGCAAGAATAAAAAAAGAAGGGCAAAAGGGTATGAGGTGCTCAGAGATTATGAGAATTGGGAAACAGACAGGGTCTTGCAGGAAGACAGAAATGAAACAACTTTTGCTATCACAAGGGAGCAACTGCTGTTGTATTGTAACAGTAAAGCAATTAATAAATATTCCATTAAAGATTGAAAGACATACCATAAAAAAAGGAAGCAGCCTTGCTGCAGAAAATTGTTGTGCCTTATGGTGCAAGACACAACATCTCACAGGCAACAGGAAATACAGTTATACCTCCTCCATCACGAGGAAAGGGACAGGCCAAAGGCATTGTGAAACATTAATTTCGCAAAGAACTGCAGGTTGTTAATATGCATGCAGGCCACGCCCATTGCTCCACCCCCTGGAACTCCGGAGCTCTGCAGACAATTCTCTGCTCCTTCCCCTTGTCTCTCTCAGCACAAGCGAGCAAAGGGAACCGTTTCTGAGCGGCTGCTGTGACCATGTGTGCTCCCAGCCCAAACCCCGCGCCGCTGTGCCCCCTGCCCAGCCCGGCCCGGCCCTGCTGGTCATGCCGTCCCATGCGCGCTCACGCTGCCACCGCGGTGGGGAAGGGGTGTCCCTTAGCTCTGGTCAGCATTCTTGGAGCCTGGAAAAACCTTAACTTTGCAGCATTGAGACACCCCGTGCGCTTACGGTGGAGTGGGGCTTTGGCATTGAAGTNAACCAGGCACGGTTCAGCAGGACTGTAAACTCGAGGCTGTGCCAGGGAAACCCCGAACCCTCCCTCCGTCCCCTTCCCGGGGGAGCCGGGCCTGGGGCGGGCCCATCCCGCCTCACAGGGAGAGCTGACCCCGCCTCTTGGCAAAGCAGAAGCAGGGCGCATGCGCTGTCTATCAAATATCGCAGATCCCTGGAGCCGGACTGCGAAAAAATTGCTTCGCAAATGGGCGAAGTCGTGAAGGAGAAGTCGTGATGCAGAGAGGATTCACTGTATTCCCAATATTAGGGATTATTAGGAATTAACACTATGTTGCATGGAGGTGGAGGCCACATCTTGAGGATGAGTGGGGAGAGATGGAAGATTCCTTGATTTTGAAGTGTACTTTCCTCTCCTGCTCACTGCAGTCCTGGTGGAGGATGCCATCTTGCTTTTCTGGCAAGTGCTCTCTGAAGTCTTCCCTGTTTGTCAAGGATGCTTGAGAGAGACACAGGCTTTGTCTCATTTACCAGTGGGCAGCCCTGTGTTTAAGTAGTGAAGATAATTTTCCACTGAAAGAAGTTTCTTAAGGTGTTGATGGAAGCTTCACCCTTCACATTCCGCTGTAAAGGCTGGATGTTCTTCTAAAAGCCATGCTCCAGTTCAACTCAACATCAAAAAGGAATTAATTCCTGAAAACTTTATGGTAGGAAAGAAGTCGGAGGGCAAACTCTTCTGCTCCCGAAGTCCACAAGTCTGACAATGCTTCTCCCTGTGGTATAAAGCAGGAAAGATGATACAGCAAGAAAAATAATAAGACTGGACTGGGATGATAATTCAAACAGAAATGAAAGAAAAAGTATATCTTTGCCTGAGGAGGCTGTCATTAAAGCGCACAGTAAATGTTCTCCAAGCTCTTCAACATTCAAAAGGGCATTGCCACCTAGGATATAACTTTGAAAGAATGTAGACACCCACCATGGACACAATGATGCAAAAAACCCCTCTTTCTAAATGTGCTGAAACACATTATCCACATTAACACCCCACAAAAGCAGGGCAGGGAAAGAGATCCCAACATGCATACCAGCCTAAAGTCCTCATCCTGCATTTAATGCAGCACAATAAATATAAAGATGAGAGAGAAAATGAAAGAGAGAAGTACAAGGGACAAGTATGATGCTATGCTTACATACTTAAAGACATAAGAAAGCTCTTCCAGCTCTTAGAGGCAGCAGATGAATGAGAAGGATGTTTGGATTCATTCTAGTTTCTATTTCTTAACCTATGATAATAACCTGCTTTTCCTTCTTATAAGGACTCACCCATAAAACCTTATGGCTGAATACAGTCATAGGTATACCCATCCACAGGTATTTAACACAGAAACACGGCTCTTAAAGGCCAGATATGCATTATCTGTGAAGGTTTATCTGAAAAGTCATCCCCATCCCTGTGTTTTACAGAGCAGGACTTCACTAGTGTAGCATGCGCTTCGGAAATTTACATATGGTCAGAACCCAAGATATTTTTCTGTTTTTACAGCTTGATAGAGCATAACACACTACAGCAAAATTTGTACAAGTCCTCCCCGGACAACAAATGGGGGCATGTATTTTAAATCATTTCTGTTCAGCAAAGCTGAGCATCCTAGGTAAGGCACAAGGCAGCTACTTTTCCCTGGCCTGGTGGTTGCTCCTTGACTACATTTGCAGGCGTCATCTGCAAGAATATTCATCAGATTAGACCTGTGAGAACAAAGTGAGATGTTTCTATTGCTACATTGCATCATGTATTGTGCCACTACCATGTTATCTTATATCATTCTGGTGCCTGGTGGCCTCACTGAGAAGGCAAATGTCACTGTGCCCAGCATGTACTGTCTTTGAAAAGCTGAGGAGGAAAGGTGATGGTGGTGTCAGGGAAGCAGGAAAAGCAAATTCAGATGTCTGCATGGGACATTTAAACCAGCAGGTATAAGTAATTGGAGTGAGGATTTCTCACAGGAAAAGACTGTCTTATGGAGATACTGAAAAGGAAAGTGCTAGGACACAGATGACCTCAGAGACATTCGTAACTGCATCTCTCTGAGTTTTCCAGGGATCAGGAGGTTCATTACTATATGTGCCCCCTCCGTCTCGGAGTGGCTTGCTAGACTGTGAGGGATCTAGGTTGGTGTTATGCTCTGCGATGTGCTCTCGGTCTCTTTACGGGTGCTAGATGGTGAGTTGGACTAGATGATCCTTGTGGGTCCCTTCCAACTCATAATATTCTGTGATTCTGTGAAAAGTGACAAAAACCAAAAGTGCAAGCAAGAGGTTCAAAACAGAAAGAACAAGAGCAACACTGAAAGAGCAAATCTGCCATGCTGAGCAGCTGGCGTTTGAGTGACTCTATTGCTCTGCTTGCACAGAGCAAGAATGAAGCTGCTAATGGAGTGCCTGGTTTTGGCTAGGCTACAAACCCCATTAAAATAGCAGAGCCAAGACAGTAACAATATTTTGGCATGACTTTTGGTCAAAGTGACCCTATATATCATGATATGTATTTATTTTTCTATATGTATGCAGTCACCTCAATGACTTGGCATGCTTTCTAGTTATGCCAGCCAAACCAGACCTTTTTTATTTGGCTCTACCTTCAAACCTTCTGACATGTCAACTTCCACAAGGAAAGGTGTCTAGCAGAGATGGTCTCAGCTGAGATGTAGCACATTTTTGTTTGCTGCAGTCATCAGGGCGCACAAGGAAGAGTCTCTGTGTATTTTTATGTAAAAGACAGTAAAGACAATAAGAAAAAGAGCTAAGCTGGAAACAGTAGAGTAGGTGTTACTTTTTAAACAAAGTAGTGTGTGAAGTTTTTAAATATAACAGCACAAAACTGCATATACAGTAATCCCCCATTACTCGTGGGCTGTTGGGTCTGGCCCTCTTCATGTGAGTCCCGGAATCTGCAAAGATAGCGAACCCACTAAGTAGTCAAGTACGCCATGCCCGTAGCGATGCCCCCTCCCCTAATAACGTCTGGAGGACAGTCCTGAAGGCGGGGCTTGTCTCAGATGTCTGGCTGTGCTCTGCTGAGGTGGGTGAGCGTTGAGGCAGGGGTTGAGCGCTGAGGCCGGCGCCGAGCGCTGGGGCCAGGGCCGGCGCGGTGCGCCGAGCGAGCGCTGGAGCTGGGGCTGGGGCAGCAGCTCCGCCGGGCCCCGGCCACAGGACCTGCCTGACTGTGGGCACACGAAGGACACCGCAGTGGTTGGGGGGGAAGGTGCCTCCCGCTCTCACATACAGACACACACAATTCTCCTGCAGTCTGGCAGAGAACAATGCCAACCATGCAGACACCC